>OX578150.1:81169937-81769937 GCA_951213105.1 Amaurobius ferox
CAAGAAAATAAGGAAAACATTGTTTTTAACATTATCTTTTCGTTGCAGTGGATCGATCGCCTACTCAAAAGAATAAACCGAGCTACGTCTCGGTCCTAAATAAAATCAAAATCAAAACAACTCGCGAGTTTCTTACCCAGCGAGCGCAAAGTGAAAGAACAGTAGGAAACAACTGCGTTTTCAACCCAAGTGAGGATATCTCCATCACTTGGCAAGGAGTACCGAACCAGTAACCCTTTTTCGGCAGTGTCAATTCAAATCAAATTCCAAAATCATGTTCCAAGAATCTCATTCGCTAATTCGCAGCGGTTCTCATCTCAAAGCTAAATATGTCAAATGTAACTAAAATTCAGCATTGGACTATATCGCTTGTTGAGGATATTATCAATATTGATAATTGTCAGTTTAGTGCTGTGTAAAATATAAGTTATTTGGGTACTTTGAAATAGTATTACATGTTGTAATTCGGAAAATCGCCAAATATACAATTCAACGTTATTCACCGCATTGTATAAGGAAAGTCATGCGCTGCACCCATCAGATTTTTTCCTTTTTCTTCATATCAAAAAGTCTTCCCTGACATGAATGAATGCGATGAATTAATTAGAGTGCACTCAAATCGACTTTCTCATACCAGAATCCATTTTAAGTAGATTGTTATTATTTTTTTTTTAATATTTCAAAAAAAAATTGAAACATCTCTATCGTTCTTCCAAATGATAACAATTAAAGTATAACCTTATTTTAAAGGACTTGAAAAAATCTTTCGCTTAATAACAAGTTTGACAATGTACACATCAAAGATCTTTTTCACTACATAGATTGAAACTGGTAAGTTTTGTGATCTTTGATCCAAAAGTATATATAAATTTTTATACGACGCGTTCTTTTCTTTGATTCAATATTTCACATATTAAAATGAGTAATACGCTTTCCTAATTCATTTATAGGGAGTATTTGGAGGTCCAGATCGAGGTAAACCGAGCTCACCTGCTGTAAGTAAAAGTAAAAACTCGATAAATTCCATATATTACTGGAGGACAGTGTGATTTTCCCTTTAACATTTAATTATTTCCTTTTACTTCATATACAAAAGCTTTCCCTGATATGAATGAATGTGATAAATTAAGTGGATAACACTCAAGTCAAACTTATCATAACAGAATCTATTGTTATGCAGATTGTTTTCATTTTTATTTATTCTTTTTTCAAGTATTACAAAAGAAAATTTGAAACATCTGTATTGTTGTTCCAAATAATAACAAGTAAAGCATACCCTCATTTTAAAGGACTTGAAAAAAATCTTTCTATTAATAACAAGTTTGACAATATACCCATCGGGGGTAATATGACCCATCATGAAAGCGGATAATGATGTCACGAACAAAAAAATTGTATTGTAGGTCTTTTACACTATATAGATAGTCTTAAGTTTTTCCACTATATAGATTGTCTTAAGAACTCTTAAGTTTCGTGATCATTGATCCGTAAATATGTATAAATTTTTATACGACGCGTTCTTTTCTTTGATTCAATATTTCACATATTAAATGAGTAACACCCTTTCTTAACTCATTTGTAGGGAGGACTTGGAGATTCATGTGGAGGTATAACAGGCCCAGTCGTGGTAAGTAAATGTGAAATCTCAATAAATTCCGTATATTAGGGGATGATAGTGGGATTTTCCCTTTAATATTTTATTATGTCCTTTTAATTCATTTCAAAAAGTCTTCCCTGACATGAATGAATGTAATAAATTAATTGGAGTGTGCTCAAGTCGACTTTCTCATACCAGAATCCGTTTTTGTATAGACTGTTATCATTTCTACTTTTGTTTTCTTATTTTACAAGAGAGAATTTGAAACATCTGTATCGTTGCTCCAAATGATAACAATTATAGCATATTGTCCTCCATTTCAAAGGGTTTGAAAAAATCTTTTGATAGATTTTAAGTTTACCAATGTACACCATTTCAAATATGTATCATTGTAAGTTGTGGAAGGATTGCAGTCGATAAGGATGGTCCCTATGTTACTTCCACAATTTATATATGATTCCCTAGGAGAACACCTGTAAAAGGGTGAAATCAACGCTCCTTCGACTTAGTGGACAGAGAAGTAACAGTTTCAGAGGGGCTCACAGCAGGAAGCTTTTGCGGAAAGTAGAACCTTGACCGTTTCCGGCCGCACGTGCGACTGGTTACATGGGAATTTTGGCCCAGATGTCAAACATTAATTCTGGGGTGCTAACCAACCCTCTGTCATCACAGCACCTAATATCTGGATGTAACCCTTGAATATCCAATCAAAATACCAGGGGCTGCAGTGGGGGAGCCAATAATAGACCTGGGGCGTAATTGTGTAGGAGGGCACATATTTCGATGTACGAGAGAGAGTGAGTTTTTTTTTGAGAGAAATTTTGAGAAGAATTGATATTTTTATTCCGAGAAGAAAGGTCCTCAATCCACGGAGTAGATGACGGACGCCCGTCGCCTACCGACTCGCTGACGAGCTATCCGGCGAGATGCTGAAGGTATGCCGTGCCTGTACTTTTACATACTTTATTGTTGGCACGATACGATATCTCTCTCTCTCTAGTTAATTATAGAGTTAAAGCTCCATATTCAGAAGAATTGTTTATTTTGTATAAAATTAGCCATCTTTAACGCAGCACATGTTCAGATAGAGTTAATTCCAAATTTTAATGCAGTGTAAATACAAAGAGATTATAATGTTTTAAAGGGATAATTTTTGAAATTCATTATTGAAAATTGATAATTATAACGTGATCTATATTTTGCACAGAGATGCTGTCTGGGGTTAATCATGTCTATGTTAAGATGTTAATAGAATATCTTTTATTTTTATTCTGTGTGCCATAAATTCTGTTATCGTTTTATATCATGACCGCTGTCCCCATTTTTAATTCATAATTTCTAATATATTATTGTTTGTTTATCTGTATTTTTAATCGACATGGCCAATGTCAAAGATCTCTTCTATCGATAATAATGATTTTTTGCGTTCTGACCGGACGTGTGGTGAAAATCCACGCAACATACACCCTCGGGGGTTAACTCTCCGGCCACAAGAGGATCTAACGATGTCAGAAACGCAAGAAAATGTTTTGTATTTATTTTTCTCAACAATGATATAAACTGTTTTGTTTCGTAATAATTGAGCCATAAGTATATATACATTTTTATACGATGCTTTTTATTTCTTTGATTCAATATTTCAAACGATAAAATGAGTAGCACCATTTCTAACATCACTTGTAGGGACAACTCATTGTTGTACCTTACTTAACGGAGTTGGTGTAAATAAAATAAAACTGAAATCTCAATAAACTTCATATTATAAGGAAGGATTGTTCAGTGCCCCTTTCGACATTACATTATTGTAAATAAAAAAGTTCTTAAAGGTTGTCATTGAAAAAAAGCATTGAAGAAAATTAATAATTGAGTTATTAAGAATATTTTTAACAAAAAGTTAAGGATATAAACTATATAAATAAAACTGAAAATATATTTGATTGTATATTTATTTCGTCATCACGGGAGAATGGCTGAACCAAATGTAATGAAATTTTGTGGGTTATCTTCAAATAGACCAATTTAAAATTTAGTCCCTGTTTCAAATTTCTAAGGCCAGGAGTTGTAGATATATTAAATAAAAACGAAACTTTCATAGGTTCTTTTCCTCTCCAACTCTCTCGTTCCTCCGAAAGAAAAATATTGGGAATTGCTGGTTTAAAACGTGAATTTCAATTTAAAACTCTATCTCTTAGATTGGTTGGAGTTTATTGCGCTTATTACTCGAATGTTGAAAATCGCAGGTTTGAAACTTGAATTTAAATGGAAATTCTATCACCATGGTTTATTTTTCACAAACTCAACAATGAAAAGTACTAAGGAATCAAAATGGTTATTTAATTATCAGCATTTTATGAGGAAGATTCTTTCTTATATCATGTTGCTCAGCAACGCAATTAAATCATAAGTGTTTGTTAATACACTGGCTTCCAAAAGTTAAGCACAGATGGTAAAATCAAGAAAAATGGAAAAGTGAATCCTTGATTAACTTAAAATTGTACATGAAGTTAGGAAATGTATTTATGCATTGAAGAAAACAAGAATTATGTATAAAGATGAAAAAAATATTTACTATTCGTAAGTTATACGATGAAGTCACATTTGGGTCATTAACAAAATGATGTTTAAAGGCAAACACACCAAACAAAACTTACATTAATATAGAATTTGACCCAGTTGGATCTTTACACACACTTTATAACGACTTTCAATGCCTTCAATGAGATGATCAACCATCGCAAATGCAGAGTAATGGCCATTCCTCCAATAGGGTTGTTTTCAACTCTCTGAGACTAGCTGGAGGAGATAGACTTGCAGGCATCCCATAGACCGAGGGCATCCCAAAGGTTTTCAATGGGGTTGAGGTCGGGGGAATACACCGGCAACTCCATACAAGAGATGCCCTCAATTTCCAGGTATTCGTCAACGAGGTTAGCTCGATATGGACGGGCATTATCGTCCATAAGGAGGAAATCAGGACTAACTACTGCAGCGTAGATTCCAGCAATGGGGTCTTGGACTTCACCTCGATACCGCGCAGCCGTCACAGAACCGCCTTTATAGGTGTGCAGCTATGTGCGCTATCCCATTGAAATTCCAGCCCACACCACGACGCTGCCACCTCTGAATGCGTGATGTTCGAAGATGTTGTTGGCCTGATTGCGCGTGCTTCTTTCTACACGCTTATCATCTGATTTCAGGCCAAATCTGGTCTTGTCCATGAACAGAGCGTTGCATCAATCTTAGACTGTCCTATTGACATGTTGACGACACCAATTTTATCTTGACCCTCTGGCTTGAGCTATTAGTAGAACACAAAAACTTGCACCCATGCTTACGGTTCCTTCACGTGGAGCCTTAGGGACACAGTATTGGCAGATATTGGCTTATCAAGTGACGCTGCAACCATGGATGTGACAGTTGTGGAGATCGCGCGTCGATTCCGCTTGGCTATTATGGCAATATGCCGATTATCAGAGGGGGTGGTAACCCTTGGACGACCGGACACACGTCTCTGGACAACTGTTTGACTTGTTTGGAATTGTTTCCACAATCGAAAAATTAACTGTGTCAACCTCAAAGAAAATAGCGGCATCTTTGATTGACTGTCCTGCTTCAATGCGTCCGACTGCTCGACAGTGCCCATTATCTGGCATTCGTCTTCTTTCAGCCATAGAAACACGAATAGTTTCAAAGATAATCCTACAAATGTTAAAAACACTTCGTACCAGCATTTAAATGCACCTCCTCAAACCCTTCAGAATGCTAGCGTCTTCAACGACTGCCTAATTGGCATATATATCCGGACAGTCAATTGTGATTGTCTGTAACATACGATATTTGCATACTGCCATCTACATCCGCAGCGATTTTCAGCCACTCAAATTCAAATAAGCTTCCGAAATATGAAAATGTGCTTTGCGTGAACTTTTTGAAGTCAGTGTATTTAACACTTTGCAACATAGTTGAAAATGTTTATGACTTTGTTCATTCATTTTATCTGTCTGTCCGTTCGCACGATAACTGCCGTTAAAATGGTTTTATCAAAATTAAATTTTAGTATGCTGTTGAGACGTTAATTTTTGCGTAATCTCTGTGCATTTACATTCAGCACCAACGTAATTACAAAGTTTTTTAGTTTAAATGATCATCAAACTTTGATTACTTCGACAACGAAGACTTATTTCAGTGTATACAGAATGTAAACACATCAATCTGCAAGATGCGTTGTATAAGAATCTCTGGATTTTTTAACGCAAAATTATTTAGCTCTGGAGTTTGGAATATAGCTGATTTGAATGAATTATTCATTGATTTTACATAGAGAAGCAGGCGATTTTATAACATTGCTTTTTTCGATGAAGTTTTAAGCATGGAGTTAGAAAGTACTTTTACCTCCATGGTTTTAAATTCTTAAGTAAAATAAATTATTGCAGCATTGTGATACTTTAAAAAATATCACTGTCTAATGACAGGAATGGAATAAATGCGTATAAATGAAATATTCGTCATTTGAATAAAGTTCCTTTTTTGTATCAAATTTTAAATTTTCAAATATAATAAATTACTGTAGTATTGTGATAATTTTAAAAACATAACCGCTGAATGTATTGCATTTTAGAGATGTTTAAATAAAATTGCATTGCAGTTAGAAAGTGTTTCATAATAAATGCTTTATGCTTGATTGATCTTTCTTGTTATTATTATTTAATCGAGTTGAATAATGAATAAATGGATATAAATATATCTTATAAATAAACGGTTGGATTTTCCTTTAATTTTATTAATTACAGACTGCGTACATTACTTTCATTTATTTTGGCAAAGAGTTTTCAAATTTATTGTGTGTGTCAATGTGTGTGTAACTTATTGTACGTATATATTGTGTTTAGCTAATAAACTCATATATTGTCTTCAACAAATAAACTCATTCAGCCCATTGTTGACACAGCATATAACAGCAAAACGCGTAGATATTCTAATACAATTTTAGTGTCTTCATTTAGTATATATATACAAACTGGATCAGGGTGCTTTATTCTTCAGATCTGCAAATTCAGATCTACGAGTTTGGCGGGATATTGCTAACTTGGCAACTTTTCTTAAACTTTGGCAAATTGACCGAAATATACCAAAATTGATAGAAATGAATATAATCAATGAAATTAATTTTGGTTTGTTAGAAGAGAGTACTAAAACGATGTTTCGTTAGCATTTATTTGTCAGTCTAACCATACTACATAGTGACATATTTAAAGAATTTTTTAAATGTTGCCAAATTTATAAGAATATTTGTAAATCCATAAAAATATCATGAGATTGATAAAATTGCTCTAAATAAATTAAATTAATTGTGTTTCGTTAGGGGATAATATTGATGATGTTTCATCAATTTTTTCGCCAAATGAAACAGTCCCATTTTGGCGGAGAGCGACAACCCAGTGGTTATCGCGCGGGAATTGCACTCGTTCGGCACGATTTCCGCCACTGCCAAAACTGCCAACGTGTTCACAGGGAGTACGATCGTGTTAAACATGTGGGTGCGCAAGTCCTACCGCGAGGTTGGTGGTAGGAGAAGGAGGGTACGGTCGCTGTGTATGCCTCCCCCAACTGGGTTCCTGTCTAAATTCAGTGGCACTTCCCTTCCGTCCAAATAGCTACCTTATACTTTTCTGGTAGGTCGAACGGTCTGGGTCGAAGAAGAAGAAGTTCCACTTGCCGATCCATTTGGCGAGTTTTTAAAATGTCACTAAATTAACAAAAATGTCGCCACTTTGATAAAATGAAGCCAAATTCATCAAAATGACACCATATCGAAGAAATTCAATATTTTGCATAATTAAGTAAAATTTTCTGCATAACCTTTGCGTTCAGTAGGAATTAAAATATATTGTTTCTAAATTTATTTACAAACTGCACAAGGATACTTTATTCTTCAGATCCACCTGTGTAGGTAATTCTGTATATCGAGCCCAGAGATTCTTATACATTTTTGGAAGAACTGAATTAAATATTTTAATAGAATATTTTGAATAACAAAGCTATTTAGTATACTATAGAAATGTAAACATAATTGTGAATGTTAAGTTTCTTTTTAGTATCTTTTCCGTATGAAGAAGGTCTATACTGCTAGTTTTGAATTAAAAACAAAAATTTAGTTGGAATTTGACATGAAAATTAACAACTTACACCCAGGTTACATAAACGTGTGGCGATCTCTGTTCGATAAGAATAAAGAAACATATGTAATCATGATAAAGAATAAAAATATATAGCCTCTGAGACACGAAAATAAAATAGATTTAAATTGACATGGTCTGCCTTTAAGAGGTGAGAACGTGCTAGACAAAAAATAATTAAACTAGATTCTGAGGCAGCAAAACAAAAGGAATTAAAACTAATATGAACTTGATCTCCTTTTAGGAGGTGAGAACATAAGAAAATACGTGTTTGGAAAAGAAAGGTGAGTGGCGGTTACAATCCAGAGACCGGTGCCCGGCATGAATCAGCTGGGTCGGTCGAGAGCGACATCAGATCCGTCCGATCTCAAAACTATCACTGTTATCAATGGTGCCCACAGGCTTTGCTAAAATGGATTTGGCTCACTCGGTCTTGATTTAGCAAGTCAAACTCATCTTGGAACGCTCGATGTCAGGACGGCAGCGGGCGTTCATCGGGGGAATGGAATGGCTGGAATTAGAATTTGCTAAAATTAATCTTGTACAGGTAATTTAAGGAGTAAAACCCGATAAAATTAGGGCTCGGGCTTAATCGATCGTGGCGAAGTGCTTGCCGTCTCAAGAAAAAATAAACTTGCAATTTCGACAAATGAAAATTGTGGTGCGATCATTTTTCACGAGTTTACGCCCAAGAAAATAAAGAAAACATTATATTTTCGTTGTAGTGGAGCGCCTGCTCAAAAGGATAAACCGAGACATACGCCTCGGTCTTAAAAAAAGAAAATCGAAACATCTCCTGGACGTCTTACACAGCGACCTTAAAATGGAACAAGAAAGATCAATCATGCATAAAGCATTGAATATGCATTAACACTTAAAGCATTAACACTTTCCAACTTCAATGCACTTTTATTTAAACATCTCTAAAATTCGATACATTCCTCGGTAATATTTAAAAAATTATGACAATACTACATTAATTTATTATATTTAAAAATTTAAAACTTCATCGAAAAAAATGAACTTCATTAAAATGACGGCATTGAAATATAAATTGCCTGGTTTAAACATCTCTAAAATGCGATACATTCCTCGGTAATCTTTTTAAAATTATCATAATCTACGATAATTTATTATATTTGAAAACTTCATCGAAAAGAAATGAAATTTCTTCAAATGACGTCAACGAATAATAACACGCCCGTCTCTCTCTATAAAAGCAGCATTTCATTCATAAACATTTTTCAATTTATGTCATTCATCACAATACTATTATAATTTATTTTATTTAAGAACTTAAGACCATGGAGGTATAAGTAATTAAACTCTATGCTTAAAACTTCATCGAAAAAATCGTCCTTCTCTCTGTAAAATCAATGAATATTTCATTCATATCAACTAAGTTGCAGACTCGATGAGCTAAATAATTTTGCATTAAAGAAATGCAGCAATTGTTATACAACTCTTTCTACATATTTTGCTGTTTACATTTTCCATAAGTCAAAAGTAGGCTTCGTTGTAGAAATAATCAAAGTTGGATGATCATGTAACCTCAACTATATTGTAATTGCGTTGTTCCAATATGTAGATGCACAGAATTTAAGCAAAATAAAGAGGTTTTAGGATGGATACAACACTAAATATGAATTGAAAAGAACTTTAAAAATCCCGATTTTGAGACCAGATGGATGCCATATTTCATTTTGAAGTGGGTCACGTGATCTCTTCATATACTGGTCACGTGAGTTCTCCATATAAAGGGTGTAATTATGATTTTACTTTTTATTTAAAAAACTACTGAATATATTTTGCTGAATTTTTTTATATATATTTTATGGGATAATTTGACTATTTCTTAAAACTTTCGAAGCAATTTGTGAATTTTAAATCCGCTTAAAACATGTTTGAAAAATTAGGTCCCATAGGGGTCAATGTATTTCATTTCTTCAACCCGGGTTCAATCCAAACCTAATTCGGCGATATTATTCATTTATATTCCCATAGGTCCCACAGACCGTCTGAGCAACATACTAAAATTTCATTCTGATATGGCCATTTTTACAGCAATTATCGTGCTAACGGACAGACAGACAGACAGAATGAACAAAGTCATAAACACTTTTCAACTTTGTTGTAAAGTGTTAAAAACAGCCGGAAGCAACTACGTTTTCAACCCAAGGGCGGAGATCTCTTTCACCTGACATGGAGTATTGAACCAGCAAACTTTTTTGGCAACGTCAATCTATATATACTAATTGCCAAGTATCCGTCTGCCACGCTTTTTTTTTTGCACTTCCCAAATAGATAGAGACTTGCAATTTGGTACACGACTCGGAGGTTCAATAAATCCCCCTGGAAAAATCGAATTTTTCGAAAACGTTCTCTAGACATGGTGCTTCACACCAAAAGTTCGAAAAGTAAAATGATAGGAAAGCATACTTCGCGATAAGATAGAGACTTCAAATTAGATGTATGGGTAAATCATTCGAAAGAAAGAAAGTGTGCAATTTCAGAATTCCAATATTTTCTACTTAAGGGTGTTGAAGGCCCAGGCCACACAGCTAACCTTAGAGCTTACGGCAATCAAATGTGTGGCCGGCTACTTAAGGGTGTGTCGCACATCAAAATGTTCTATTTATCGAATAAATGAGAAACGTCTCCTTTAAAATTTGATAGAGGCTTGAATTTTGTTATATGGGCTAATCATTTAACGAAAACACCCAAGACGAATATAATGTTTCGAAACTGTTCGTTTAAAGGGGTGATCCAGAGAAAAAAGTTCGAAATGTGAATTGATAAAAAAACATGCTTCGGGATGAGATAGGGATATCAAATTAGGTATACGGGTAGATAGTTTAAATAGAAGAAAATGCGAAATTTCAGATTTCCTATATTTGCTACTTTAAGGAATGCCGCACATTAATATGCTCGATTCTCTGAATAAATGAGGTATACTTCCTTTTAAACGTGTTAGAGGCTTGAAATTTGATATATGGGCTAATCATCTAATAAAAACCCAAGACGAGTAGAGTTTTTCAAAAATGTTCGTGTATAGGTGTGCTTTTTTAAAAAGGGAAATGATAAAATAGCATGCTTCGGGATGAGATTGACTTTAATGTGGTGTACTGGTAGATAGATGGAAAGGAAAAATTGGAAGAAAAGATGGAAGAGATGAATTGAAAAAGATGGAAAGGAATTTATGTTTCCCAATATTTTCTTCCTTAGGGGGCACGGCACACCAAAATATTCGATTTGCCGAATAAATGTGGAACGCGAATTATTCAAAAATTTACATTATTCAGGGGTTTCTTATTGCGAGACTGTTAATTTTCAACGGGTATTCAGCTAGTTGAAATTTAATACTCCAAGAATCCGATTCGCTAGCCCGCAGCGGTTTTCATCTCAAAGCTAATTGCGTCAAATGTAACTAAAAGTCAACATTGGACTATATCGCTTACTAAGGACATTATCAATATTAATAATTGTTAATTTAGAGTTGAGCAAAATATAAGTTATTTGGGTACTTTGAAATAGTATTACATGTTGTCATCCGGAAAATCGTCATATGCACAATTCAACATTATTCATTGCATTATATAAGGAAGGTAATGCGTTGCACACATCCGATTTTTTTCCTTTTACTTCATATCAAAAAGTCTTCCCCGACATGAATGAATGTGATAAATTAATTCGAGTGCGCTCAAGTCAACTTTCTCATACCAGAATCCATTGTTTAATCGATTGTTATTATCATTTTTTCAAATATTACAAAAAAAAATTGAAACATCTATATTGTTGTTCTAAATTATGACAATTATTTACAGCATACCCTTATTTTAAAGGACTTGAAAAAAAACCTTTCGATAAATAACAGCTTTGACAATGTACTCTTCGGGGGTTAACTGACCCGCCACGAAAGGAGATAATGATGTTACGAACACAAAAATTATATTGTAGCTCTTTTTCACTACATGGATTGAAACTGTTAAATTTCGTGATCATTGCTCCATAAATATGTATAAATTTTTATACGATACAGCCTTTTCTTTGATTCAATATTTCACATATTAAAATGAGTAATTTCTTTCTTAATTCATTTGTAGGGAGAACATGGAGATATAGGTGCAGATATATCTAACTCACTTGTGGTAAGTAAAAGTCAAATCTCAATAAATTCCATATATAAGGGAAGGATAGTGAATTTTCCTTTTAACATTTTATTATTTCCTTTTACTTCATATCAAAAACTCTTCCCTGATATGAATGAATGTGGTAAATTAATTGGAGTGCGCTCAAATCGACTTTCTCATACCAAATTCCATTCTTAAGTAGGTTTTTAACATATTTATTTTATTTTACTTTTCAAATTTTGAAGGAGAAAGTTTGAAACATCTGCATCGTTGTTTCAAATGATAACAATTATAGCATATTACCCTTCATTTAAAAAGACTAAAACAGATAGTTATCCGAGAAATATACAAAGAAATTATAAATATATTTTAGTCGGATTCAAAATGTAAGTATATCACGAGAAAAGTACATTTGTAAAATATTATTTTATTACAGGAAAAATACAATTTCGAAAGGACAGTCAAGCCCGATCTGTGTGAGAATGACGTCAAAGATAACTCTGAAGAGACTTGAATTGCATAGAGTCGAGAATGAGCCGCCAAGCATAATTTAAAATTTGAACGGAATCAAAATTACAAATCGA
Organism: Amaurobius ferox; assembly: GCA_951213105.1. Classification (NCBI taxonomy): domain Eukaryota; kingdom Metazoa; phylum Arthropoda; class Arachnida; order Araneae; family Amaurobiidae; genus Amaurobius; species Amaurobius ferox. Next base: position 81,182,425 of record OX578150.1, read on the forward strand.
CGCACAGTAGATAAAATTAAAAAGGGATGCATAAAGGAGAATATTACGTTGGTTAGTACAACGCAGTAAAAGGAAAGTTTTGTCAAAAACGGGCAGAAAATTATCATTAACTACATATTGAGCAAGAGCCGTACAAAGTTTACCACCTTTGACATCAGGAGCGTGCTCTGCTATACGGATGTCAACATTGCGTTTGGTACTGTCAATATAAAATGTATAGTCACCATCGGGAGACAACAGGGGAACCACATACACCCCAGCATAGCCTTTAAAGTTATCAATATCCCCACGTTTATCAAAACGAATACGGTTAAATAAAGTGGTAATATTAGAGTGAGCAGGCTTGAAATCAAATTCATGACAGAAGTGAATAAATGGATGGAAGACTGGATTTATAAACTAAACAGTATTTTACAGCAACAAGTTTAGTATCAATTTGAGTAAATTTATGGCGAACATGGGCGAAAATCTTATGTATAAACACAAATGAATAAGCAGCCTCATGGTCAAGATCAAAAATAAATTAATTTCAATAGTCAAAGCAGAGATAGAAACACAAACGCGATTAAATGCGCGATTAAAATGAGCGTTAAAAGAGTCGTTTTTAGAGGAAATAGGATGATAAGAATTAGCGGGGACACAGGAGTTAGTAGAAGAAGGTTTACGGAAAACAAAAGTGTGAAAACCAAAAGCGGATCGGGTAATCAGAACATCAAGGAAAGGCAAAGAACAATTGGATTCATGCTCAACAGTAAAATTAATCGATGGATAAAAATCATTAACCTTATCTAACAAAAGAAAGAGTCATTTAAATCACTATCCTAAATAATAAAAACATTATCCATGTAACTGCACTAAAGAATGAGTTGGATCGTTAGAAAAGGCAACACCTCATTCTCGAATTTCTGCAAAACCGCCTCAGCCAAAATACCAGGTAATGGGCTATCCATAGGAGAGCCAGAAGAGGGGAGCACGTAAATAGTATATCAGAAGCCAAAGTAATTTGTCTCCGAAATAATATTCAAAGCAAAAGTGATTGCATCGATAGTAGTGATTTTTAAATTGTGATTTTGAAGTTTTTGGCTATAATTTTAATATAATGTCAACGGGAATACTAGGAATTGAAGAAAATACATCAAAACTATGAAGCGTACTATTAGGATTAAATTTAGTTTTAAATAATATATGAATGACATTTTCAGTAGAACTAATAGAATAACTATGATTATTAAAAAATGGTTTTAAGAAATAGGCGAGGGTTTTTTCTAGAAAATAAGTATGTCCACTACATTTGGAAACAATGGGCGCATAGGATGATTTAATTTATGAAGTTTAATTTGGCCAAAGGTTTTAGGAAGTTGATGTGAAGTACGGAAAACGGCAGATTTTACATTGGGGGGAAGATCATTACATTTTTTACGTTTTACGATCCTAACATTAATCATCGTAATGGGAATTTTTGTACCAGGTTGCCTTCCATCTCGTCAATACACCTCTGCATTGAATTGACATAATCAGTTTTATTTGTAAGTACAAGTTGCTTAGTTTTTGTTACCAGATAAAATGTCATGGTTGGGATTAGATTTAAGTTTCCATGCAGTAATTGACCATTAAGAAGGGCATTCACCACAGGGGGAATTAAATTAAAAAATAGAATTAACATTAGAACAGGCGAATTTAGGGCCTCTCTCAAGGGCTTTAAGCTGAATAGAGGAGATATCATACCGGAAAATTTTTGATTTTAAAGCCAGAATTTCAAGACGGGAATATTTAAAAACAGGGTGATGAGAAGAAAGGGGAGCATCACTTACAAAGACAGCTTGACTGATAGAGGAATTAGAAAGGGGTGAGGGCAAAGGTATTTTTACTGTCATTTTACTGTTGAACATGAATCCAATTGTCCTTTGCCGTTCCTTGATGTTCTGATTACCCGTATCGTTTTTGGTTTTCACACTTCTGTTTTCCGTAAACCTTCTTTTATTAACTCCTGTATCCCTGCTAATTCTTATCATCCTATTTCCTCTAAAAAAGCCTCTTTTAACGCTTATTTTAATCTCGCATTTAATGTTTTTTCTTCTGTCCCTGCTTTGACTGATAAAATTAATTTTATTTTTAATCTTGGCCATGAGGCTGCTTATTTTTTTGAGTTCATACATAAAATTTCAGCCCATGTTCGCCGTATATTTACTCAAATTTATACTAAACTTGTCGCTTTAAAAGATCGTTTAGATTATAAATTTAGTTGTCCTTACCATCCTAAGATCTTACGTCCCTTTATTCAATTTTGTCATGAATTTGGTTTCAAGCCTGCTCACTCTAATATTACCACTTTATTTAACCGTATTCGTTCTGATGAACTTGGGGATAGTGATAACTTTAAAAGCTCTGCTGGGGTGCATGTGGTTCCCATGTTGTCTCCCGATGGTGACTATAAATTTCATATTGGCATTACCAAACGCAATGTTGACATTCGTTTAACAGAGCACGCTAGTGATGTCAAAAGTGGTAATCTTTCTACGGCTCTTGCTGAATATGTAGTTAATGTTAATTTCCTGCCCGTTTTTGAAAAAATTTCCTTTTAATGCATTGTACTAATCCACGTAATATTCTCCTTTATGCATCCCTTTTCATTTGTATCTACCGTGTATCAATTTGTAATTTTGATCCCGTTCAAATTTTAAGTTTTGCTTGACGACTCATTCTCAACTCTATACAATTCATGTTTCTTCATAGTTATCTTTTACATCATTCTCAAAAAGATCGGGCTTGACTGTCCCTTCGAATTTGCATTTTTCCTGTAATAAAATAATATTTTACAATTGTACTTTTCTCGTGATATACTTACATTTTGAATTTCTTTAAAATATATTAATATTTTCTCTGTATATTTCTTGGATAATGGTCCGTCCATTTAATAATTTTATATTTATTTATGCAAATTTGCTATGTTACTGGTCTATATATGAACCATCCATATTTACTTTCTGTGAGACCAGAAATAGATCTCACACTTGTTTTGGTGAAACAGTTTTATGCCAGTAATTTATTGATCTGAAACATCGGATAATACCTCCAGTCTGCATGACGCCAGGTTTTACAACACGTGAACCCAAGGTCAGATAAAAACATGAATTTAGGGATGTCAAGGCAGAGGGTGTCAAACGAACTCTTAAGAAAATGTGAAGTAACGAAATTGGATAAAAGGTTAACCAATAGAGAAGGTGCCTGTTGCGTAACCCTAAAGGCTGCAGATGAGGGAAAAGGGGGAGTAACAGTCTTAAGGCAAAGGGCCACAACCTGTGAAATACGAACGACGACGACACTTAAGATTAATACGTTGACTTGGTGATAATAGACTAACAGACTGTAACAGAACGACGACTTGGTAAGAATGGAGTTAACAGATTAGCAACTCGACATTAAGGAGCACGAGCCTTACACAACGACTAGATATGTGGAGAGAACAGTCTAAGAGAATGAAATAAGTAAGAGTGTGCGAGCCAGCAGAACAATATGATCGGTGAATTACGCGTAAACGAATTACACTGCGAGTTGATTCAAGTAAGATGATCGGCGATGTACATGCTGGTGGCCAAGCCAAGATAGTCTTGAAGGTATGTGCCCATTAAAAACTACAGGTGTAAACACATTTTAGGCATTTTATACTGGTCTCACATTGTCTCTTTTTGCTCGAATAATTAATAAGAAGAATAATTGTTGTAATTAAGTATTTTATGTTGTTAATAAATCATTTATGGTTAAAGTTAAAATGGTGTAATCCATTTAGTATTATAATAATTAATATTCCTTTACAGAACTCGCGCGAAAGGTACGAATGCAATGTACGAATGCACACAATGCAATGTACGAATTTAATAATAGAGTCCACTATGGACGATTTTACGCCATGTTAAGATAAGATATAGATATGTTAATGATAATTAATCTAAAAATACAAACTTTAAGTTCGGTTTCCCACATTTGGTTAACGTGACTCCCCACATTTGGTTTACGTACTTTGGTTTATGTTCAAATTTTAAATGAAAATTTTAAATAATACTGAGGTTGATAAAAATAATTTAAATAAAGAGATGAAAAAATGTAATGGAGGAGCATGTGATGACCAGATTTTAGCATTGTTTAACTTTAAATATGCACATTCACTAGTGTTTAATGAAATAATTGGAATATATTTGAAGAAATTCAAAATAATGTTTAAAAAATTGAATAATACTAAGAATATTTAGTTTGCATGTAGGAATGTTTTATGTGTAGTATTTTTAAAGTGTATTTTATGTTGTTAATTTTAAGTAGGAGTTTGGAAGGGATAAATTATGTTTTAAATGCCTCTGAGCAATAGTAGAAGTTCTAGATGACAAAAATCACCTGAAATATCACAAATAGGGATTATTGAAAATCTGAGAGTAAAAATGGAGAATTTTGGATTTATTAATTTATTGCCAGTGTTTAATAGACGTAAAGACGAATATGTTGAATTTTTTTGTCGCGCAATTTGAAAATGTTTTAAAAATGGCTGAATGGTCGGAGGAAAGTAAAGTAGTAATTTTAAAAACTAGGTTGAAAGAGAGAGCGCTTGAATTTTTGTCAAAGAAAAGGGAACTGCAAAAAGCAGATAATATGGAAGAAATAAAACAAATATTAATGAAACAGTTTAAAACATCTCTTACAATGAAGCAAAAGCAGATTAATTTAAATAAAATTAAAATGATGCCAGGAATGAAAGTATCGGAGTTAACATTGGAAATTTCAAATTCAACAAATGAATTTTTAGGAAATTACTCAAATAATGAAATGTCTGAAATAAGGAACAATTTAAAGTTTTCAAAATTAATGGAAGCTTTAAAACAAGATCTGGCATTTGAAATTAAGAATTTGAATATACAGGATTTTGAAAAGGCTGGGGAATACGCGGAGCACATAGAAAATTTTTTTTAGAATTGCGACAGTACAGAAACTAATGCGATTTATCTCAATGAAAATATGGTCAGAAATTTTAATAGTATACAAATGGAAAAGGCAGTTACAAAATTCAAAATTCCTCAGCAATTTAAACATGAAAGACATAAAAATTAGAAAATAAAATTATATATTGCATAGGATGCGGGAAAAAGGGCACTATTTTGCTACGTGTTGGCACAATAAACATGCGCACAAAAATTATGGAGAACATAAAATATGGAAATAAAAGAAGTGAAGTTAGAAATAGACAAAGTAACGGATTTAGTAACACGCAAAATAGTAATACGAAAGTAACTATAAAAACTACTAAAATAAGTAACATGAAAAAATTCGAAAAGAAATGAAAGGTATACTACAAATAGACAAACGTTTGCGAAAGAAAGAGTTCAGAGGTAAGAAAGAAACCGCAACGTCAGTCAAATACGCTGGAATTTAAACTGACGGAGGGGCTTTGGCCGAGTGAAAATTTAAAAAATAGGCCAAAGTCCCAATCGAATAAAACCAACAACGCGAAAATCACATACAGACATGATGATAAAAATATTAAAGACTTAAATGAAGTGCAAAAAATTATAAAAAGGAGGTTCGCACGCGAAGCCTAGGTCCCAGTTTGAAATCACATCAAAATTATAACAAAGAAAGTACAAATGACAGGGGAAAATAAATAGAATGGAAAACATGCAGAATATAATATTACCTAAAGTCTTGGTACAGTTTAGCACGGTTTCCGCGGTTGCCATGGTTGATTCCGGGTCCATGGTTTCTCTGCTTGCAGAACATTACTTCCAAAGGCTAAAAAATGTATCAAATGTAAAAATTAATTATGTTACCAGAAAAGTAACATTACAAACATTTACTAAGCAAAAAATGTAGTTCTCGGGGTGTGTGAAAATCCATTTAAAAATTGGAGGCAAAGCTGTAAATAATATTTTTTTATAACTGATCAGCACTTTGGAAGTAACTATGAGATCTTATTAGGTTATGGCTTCTTAGCAAACAATATAGGAATTTTAGATGCAAAAAATAAAATTTTAAAATTTGGTAATGTAACTATATCTTCAATTGAAGGTAAAAATTTGGAACAAAGTGAGGAGGCAAATAAGGTAATTATGCACACAATCCTTATACAAAAACAAAACGGTGATAAGGAAAGCAGTACTGATGTAAGTGGTAAGGATAGTATAGATAAAAACAAAACAAACAGTAAAAATATAAGCATTGAAATGTTAATAAAAAAAAATAAAAATGATGCGCGTAACGCTTAGTTAGAATTAAATAATGATGCAGAAAATAAATCTAATTTGATGACTGATACAAAAAAAGAGGTGGGCGTACAAAATAAAAAGAAGGTTAGACTTCACATCAGTGGGGAGTGTTGTTGTTGTTGAGACCCAGACCGTCCGACCTACCAGAAAGGTGTAAGGTAACAGTTTGGACGGCCGGGAAGTGCCATCCAATTTAGACCGGAACCCAGTGGGGGAGGCATCCACAGGGACCGTACCCTCCTTCCCCTACCACCAACCTCTCGGAAGGACTTACGGACCCACATGTTTAACGTGATCGCACTCCGCGTGAACAAGGCGGCAGAGGGGAATGTAAACAGGGTAAGAATAATAAAGAAAAATGTATAAATAAAAAAATGCAGAAAACAACTAAAATCAATAAACCAATTTATGCTCAGCTAAAAAAGAAAGTTAAAATTGATGCAGGAGAGTCAAGACTGGTTCAATTGCAACTGTCAGGAAACGTTGATTCTAAGAAAGTCGTGCTGGAGCCATTGAACCTCGTTAAGGCAATCTTGCCGGAGATCTCTATGCAACCTGTAACATATACAAGATGTATCAATACAATATTTTATAATGAAAATAAGATTGCTATTTGGTTGAATAAAAGAATGAATGTAGGAATGGTGAATAAAGAAATGGAAATTGTAAATATGAATGTGATGAAATGTGTAAATAATGTTAAAATTCAGGATGTAAATAAAGTCAAAAGTGCCTGCACTGAAGATATGTTAAATTTAAGGAAAACCGAAATGGAAAACACTGAGTTTGACTTCGACCATTTACAAGACGAGGATAAGAAAATGATGAATAAACTATTGAAAGCGAATTATGCGATATTTTCAAAATCGTATCAAACATTGGGAGAAACGGATGCGATTATTCCAAATATTGAATTGATGCACGATTTTCCGATTCAGTAAAGCCAATATCCTTTACCAAATTCTTTGAAACTTATCAGGCAGAAAGAGACAGCAGATTTATTAAAATTTGGACTGACTGAGAAATCGCAATCAAATTATTGTTTCCCAGTTTTGATGGTGAAGGAGCCACAAAAAGAGGAGCAAGAAATCAAGTATAGAATGGCCGTGGATTATAGGACTTTAAACACGTTCATTCCATTGCTACCGATGGAATTACCCCGGATCAAGGATATATTACATAAGATTTCAGGACCTACTTTATATAGTGTTGTTGTTGTTGTTGTTATTGTTGTTGAGACCCAGACCGTCCGACCTACCAGAAAGATGTAAGGTAACTCTTTGGACGGACGGGACCCTATATAGTGTGTTAGGCAGCGTTTTTTCAAATCAAATGACAAGAGAAGGACAAGGAAAAATTAAGCTTCGAAAGTGGGTGCCTAGGACAATTTGCTCCTAATCGTCTTCCGTTCAGTTTAAAGAACTCAGGAGCATATTTTCAAATTTTAATGGGCAAAGTTATAGGCGATCTACGAGATCAAAGTATTTACTTTTATCTGGACGATTTGGTTATATGCGGCAACTCCAACCTGGAAATTATACAAAAAATGCAAACAGCGTTTAACAGGTGGAAAGAAAAAAAATCTTACTTTGAATCCTCATAAAGTTCAAATTTGCAGGAGAGAAATCGAGTGTTTAGATTACAAAATTGGCAACGGCGGCATTCGTTCATCAAAAAAAATTGAAGATACAAAATTTTAAAAATCCGACTACTATTAGACAAGTTAAAAGTTTTTTGGGCACCACAAATTATTTTAGATCATCTATTCCAAATTATGCGCAAATTGCTGCATTTTAAACACAGATGGATGCCGGGATAGCAGGGAATATATATTAACTAATAAATGAAGTGCCATATGTCATCGAATATTATTCACGAGGGCTACATGACGTCGAGAAAAGATATCCAGCCATCAAGTTGGAGTTATTGGCAATTTATGAGGCTATGCAACACTTCGTTTGGAAGAGAATATATTTTATTAAGTGATGCAAAGTCACTAATGCATCATTTAAAACTAGAAAAGCAACCAAGCATTATAGCCAGATGGCTAATGGAAATCAGTACTTTTACTTTCGAAATTAAACAGCAACCTGGAACCCAGCAGATTATAATTCCAGATATATTTTTGACCAAGAAAATCCAGAGAGGGTGGTAAACAATAAAATACAAACAAAGGATTTAAATATCAAACTAATAGTAAAAGAGCAGCTTAAAGATAAAAAAATAAAATAAATTAGGAAAGCAATCGCGGAAGGCAAAATAAGAACGCAAAGTAATGAAAAGTATTTTGTAGATGATGCAACAAAACTAGTCATGATTACAAAAAAGAAATAAAAGAGATAAATTTAAAAGCAGTAAAGAAAACAAGATTGTCATTCCACAGACGTTGAGAAAAGAGGTGCTGGAATTGGCTCATTTTCCTCATTTTGGTGTAGATAAGACATTGCAAATTGTACAGAAGAAATACTATTGGACCGCCATGTCGGCTGATGTCGAAAATTTTGTTAAATCCTGTGATAAGTGTCTGAGAATGAAAGACAAAATATCCCGCCGGCCAAGACTCAAATCATGAGCCCGGTTTTTGCTTGTGCCAAGCATATCCTAATTGATATTGTCGGGAAGTTACCGTGAAGCAACCGAGGGCATTGTTACATTGTTATAATGTTGGATATATTCTCCAGACACCTGGAAACATATCCAGTCAAAAACATCTCAGCACAAACTATAGTGTACACTTTGGTTCAAAATTGCACCTCGTACGGAATTTTTAGAACTGGACAATGGAAGTAAATTTAAAAGTAAGGAATACATTGAATTTACAGACAACCTGAATATAGAAAGACACTATAACAGTGTGGCAAATCCATCCTCATTAGGGAGATTGGACCGGGCGCATCATTTAATGAAGGAATCCATGGTTTGCATTGCAAACAAGATCTTTGACTGGGACGAATCCCTAATGTGGTTCAGGCTTTATGTAAACAATACCAAAAACAAGACTACGGGGTACGAACCAGTATTTTTGTGTTTTTACGGGTCCTACAATTGCCATGAGATAATATTCAGAATAAAAGTGAAGACAGCGATATTATCAAAATGAGCTTGGAGGAAAATAGAGACAATTATTAAGAATACGTTAAACAAAACCTGAAATTTTTCAATGAGATAATGAAAGATACTACAGGCTTACGAGGAACTGCTGCTGAAAAACAAGCACAAAGATATACGGTTGTCCGTATAAAAAATATAGAGGTCGGCGATACAATTTTTCTATAGAAACTGATTAAACCACCTGTGTGAGGCGACAAATTTACAGGGCAATATAGAGTGATTAAAAAATAAAGAATAATAATGTAATGATAAGAGAAAAAGGCAATTGTGCCGCCAAAATTATAACAATACATATTAATAAATGCTTTGTGGCAAGTGAAAGAAAAGAGTATTTAAGTAATAAAAATAAAGAAAATTCAAAGGAAAATGAAGAATTAAAGGAAAGTAATAAAGTTCAAATTGATATAACTGATAACACCAAGGAACAAGAGCATACGGACAAGCAGAGTTCAAAATATTTCTTGAGACCGAGAATTTTTGTAAACTCCAATATATGGGAAGAAGGGTATTAAAAGAAAAAAGTATGCAAAATCAAAAAGTTGATAAGAATTTTGAAAATATTGATCAGGCAAATATGCCAAATGGAAAAGTTGAATTTCAAAGAAGACATAATGCAAATAAAAATAAAATGTTTGAAGAAATTTAAAGTCAAAATAGAAATCATGGGATGGAAAATACTCAAATTTCACATGATAATAAAATAATGGGTGTTTCAGAAAATTAAATTGAAGTTAATTTTGTTGTTAATTTTTAGGAAATTCAAAATGAAAATCCAAAATCATGATAATGGAAACAAGCAAAATTCAGATGATTGATAAAATATTCAAAATAAGAATGAAAATATTAATTTTGAAGAAATGCAAAATTCAAGTAATGCTCGTAAATGTATTCAAAATGAAAATGATAATATATTCGATAGTGAAGTCAAAATGTTTTACATGAGATAAAATAATTAAGCAAAAATATTTTAAGCAAATGACGTGCAAAAACGAAAGGTAGAATCAAATAATGTTACCTAATTAGGTAGATGAAAGATGAATCGATGCAAAGACATTGTTGTTACAGTCCCCTCCGATCAAATGTATCATTTTCCAAGATAAAGCTGGCTCTCAGAATAACGTGGGGCATCTTAGATGAATATTCGAAGCGTCTTGAGGCTTAAAAATTGTAAGACATAATTAAGTAAAGTGAAAAAATAGAAGTGAGCTGAAAATTAGAATCTTGAAGATTAGTCATTAATGGTACAGATTTTATGTCAAAAAATAAAGTGCATAAATAATCGAAAATTTTAAACCAATTTGAATTTAAAATGTTAAATTATGAACAATTAAAATAGCTGTAATTCGCCCGTTGCAATGAAGCAATCAAGGACAGGATATCTCGTGCAGGAATGTTGAAATGTAAAAATGCTTTGAAAATTGCTTAGGTAAATAAATGTTTCAGGAATAATATAAATTGTGTAAGCAAATTAAATAACTAAATTAATCCTAAAGTGACAGGATAAATGAAATTAAATTTAGTTAAAATTTTGTTTAAAGGAATAAAGGAATAAATTCATAGAAGGTGTAAAAAGAGGTTGAAATAAAAAACTAATTGAAGAATATTGAGTGCGAAATAAAGCGTTTTCGTTGTTCATTTACAACGCAAGGAAAGGTTACGATAATCATGTGTGTATAAATAAATATGGATATGAAAATAAAATGCAAATATGGATGAAGGAAATTGTACGAAAATATATATAAATGTGAAATACATATGAAATGAATATAAATAAATACGGAATGAATAGATAAATATTATAAAATAATAAAGAATTTAGATGTCAGTGGGGAATGTAAATAAAAAATTAAAAGTTATCGATGAGATACGATAGAAACTGAAGAGCGTTTGTAAACAAAAGTCATCTACGTAAAAAAAAATATATATTCTGTTAGTAATGTCATATCAATTGATGATTAGGTATTTGTAAATATGACAAAAAATTGTGAAAAAATATTGTGATTAAGGATGAGGAATGTTATGTAAATAAATAAAAGTAAATTTGGATGCAATAAATGTCATGTGTGGCAATGTAATAAATAATATGTATTAAGGCTATAAAGATGTTAGCCGCAGTTACTAAAACGTCAAAGTAAGTAATAATTAGATAATAATGTGTGCGATAGAATGATAAACAATCGCGCGATTTGAAAGGTTATAAATGTCAAGTATTCAAAGTTATAAGGATTAAAATAAATTGATATAAATAAATATGAGAAATATCGTAGGTACGGTTCAGTAAATAAATCCGCGTTTAAAACAAAGAAATAAATAAAAAAGTGTTTAAAATCATAAGATGTTAAAGATATAAATAAATATTCAAGTCAGTAAATAATGCACGGAATTCATTTTATGTAAGAGTTTAAAAAATAAATAAATAAATAAAATTTGAAATAAAAATTAAATTCCTGAGTTTGTTTTAGAAAAATTTTATATAAAATTTAAAAGTCATGACAGTATTAAGCAAGGAGGTAAAAAAAAGTAAACAAATTAAATATAAAAAATGTTAAAATTTCAAAAAATTTTTAAAAAAAAATTATAATTTTTTTTTAAATTCATGCAAATCAAGAAGGAAGGTATTAAAAAGACAAATTATACTAAGAGATAATCTCAATAAGGAATCGAAACGTGAAATAAAATTTAAATATAATATAATACAGTAAAATGATTTAAAATATTGAATAAAATTATTATAAACGGGAATATATGCTGTCAACTAATATAAGGCATATAAAAATAACTTTAATATTTAATACAGGTTAGCCCAGGGGCAACTAACTAAATAAAATTTAAATAGGAGATTATAATACATAAATTATTTTAAATAGAGGTAAATTTGAGTTTTAAAATAAAAGAAAAAGAACAATGAATAGGGGAACAATGAATAGAACAATGAATAGATAACAATGAATAGGGTTTTTTTCAAATACCACGTCTTAAATGGCAATAACAGAAAGGTACTTAGCAAAAATGAACATTAAAATAAAATAATAGGCAAAGACATATATTTAAATAGATTAAGTCAACGTTTATATGCACTTCGAATGGGATAATAAAAGGTTACGATACTTGTTTGTAGAAGTTGTGAGCGCGCGCCATTGAATCTTCAGTATTCAGACCACGGCATAACGTCTTGAAAATGCCCGACTATTTTTCACAAAGTGTTAAGTTGTGATGTTTTCTTTCCACGCTTGTAACCAGTCATTAGCAAAACGTTTTAAGAAAGAATCGAAAGGGTTCAGCATGATCGGTTTGTACTACGACGGCCGTAGGAAATTGCTGAACACTTCCTGTTACGAACCTCCGCTGGAGCAAAAGAGGTCCTCTAATGATCAATCAATTAACTGTCACCAGTCAGGGGGCCTGTTGTTTGCGTTCGGTGTTAAGAAAGGCATTTAAAGGGAAAATGTTGTCTTTCCCATTTGCAATGTTAAAAGTAGTTAAAGAGTTCTGACGTAAAAGTATATTTTAAATGACTGAATTTAAAACAAAAAAAAATTTTAATAATTACATACTAATGTTAAAGGTTAAGCAAATATATTGTTCTATTTCTAAAAAAGATCAATAATGCAAATGGCTATGTTAATAAGAAAAAAATTGTGTTAAAATAAATATGCTGTGTAATTTGAAAAAAATGCGAAGTTTTGTTTAAAGTATCAAGAGTTAGATATATAAGTGTGTAACAATGCCATGTGAATGTGCATATGTCTAAAATCTTATAAAATAGTTAAAATTTAATTTTTCTTCAGTTGAAAGCTTGTTATAGATTTGATGAGTGCATAACTTTTGGATAGATAGTGTACAATATGTGTGTTGCCAAACATTTAGTGTTTCAACAAGACTGTGTTTGAAATGCAATACTATGACGAACTTTGTTCCAAGGAAAATTGCCAATTACAGAGTTGAAAGTGACTCGAACGTTTTTCGAACGTTAGTGGTGTTGATTTTTTTTGCTTCTTTATCCGCGGGGAGATGTGTGAGACCAGAAATAGATCTCACACTTGTTTTGGTGAGACATTTTTATGCCAGTAATTTATTGGTCTGAAACATCGGACAATACCTCCAGTCTAAATGACGCCAGGGTCTACAGCACGTGAACACAAAGGTCAGATAAAACCATAAATTTAGGGGTGTCAAGACAGAGAGGGTCGAACGAACTCTTAATAAAATGCGAAGTAACGACACTGGATAAAAGGTTAACCAATGGAGAAGGTGCTTGTTGCGTAACCCTGAAGGCCGAAAATGAGAGAAAAGGGGAGTAACAGTCCTGAGGCAAAAGAGTCACAACCTGTGAAATAAGAACTACAACGACACTTAAGATTAATACGATGACTTGGTGAGAATAGACTAACAGATTATAACAGAATGACGACTTAGTGAGAATGGAGTTAACAGATTAGCAGCTCGACATTAAGGAGCACGAGCCTTACACAACGAATAGATATGTGGAAAGAACAGCCTAAAAGTATGAGATAAGTACGAGTGTGCGAGCCAGCAGTACAATATGATCGGCGAATTACGCGTAAACGAATTACACTGGGAGTTGATTCAAATAAGATGATCGGCGATGCACATGCTGGTGACCAAGCCAAGACAGCCTTGAAGGTATGTGCCCATTAAAAACTACAGGTCTAAACATATTTTAGGCATTTTATACTGGGTTTCACATTGTCTCTTTCCGCCCGAAAAATTAATAAAAAGAGTAATTGTTGTAATTAAGTAATTAAGTATTTTATGTTGTTAATAAATGGTTTATTGTTAAAGTTAGAATGATGTAATCCATTTAGTATTATAATAATTAATATTCCTTTACAGAACTCGCGCGAAAGATAAATAATTGGAGGATTAATAGCGACACACAAAGCAATGTACGAATTTAATAATGGAGTCCACTATGTACAATTTTACGGCCATGTTAAAATAAGATATAGATATGTTAATGATAATTAATCTAAAATACCAAATTTAGGTTCGGTTTCCCACACTTTCCATGTAGCCACTGATAAATAGCTTATTAACTCTAGAAAACGCTCTGGCATTTGTAATACTTTGTACGTCTTATAGCACTTTTAATAAAATAAATTCTGTCTAAACGTTGTGTCCTTAATCTTATTTAGTTGAAATCAGACGTGATACGAAATTATTTATTAACTAGTAATACTTTTTAGCTTTTGTTACTTTTTCTTGCAACTTGAAATTTTACTCACTTTCTTGAAATTTCAATGCACAGTTATCTCAAATTGAACTTACTATACAACAATCTTTGCAGAAATGTGAAGGAAACTGATGAAAATGAGTGAAATGTGCATGTACATCACATTTTCTGACCCGATAACCTTAAAAGACAAATCATTTTTCTCCCTGTTAAAAGACTGGTCTTGGTAGTGTGGCGGAGGAAAATCTCTTGTCTTCCGGTGTGGTCCCGAAACAGATACCTCTGGATGATATACCATGCAACTTAGTGGATTGTGATCATCGTGATTAATAAGTTTCCACACCAGCACCAGCATTATCAGCACCTTTGTGATCGTAATTCTCATTCCGCAACATCCCAAGTTCACCACCTTGTCCGGGAGTAAAACTCTTGACCCGAACACACAAATTCATCCACAAATAATGAAATTAAATTCCTCACCTTGTACGATATCTATACACAAGGGATATAGGAACATCAATAAATACACAAATGTAATTCAAATAAGATTCTTTAATATTAACGTTAGATTCAAGGAGTTACACCAATTAGCTGAATCACGTACCATTATCACATAAACACAAGAAGAAAAAAAATAAATACTGAATAATTGATTGTATACATTTAATAGAAAATTTCATGAAATCAAGTGAGAAATATCGATAACAGTATATGGGTATTTTCTAATCAAAAGTTTACAATCGGTCATTTTAGTGTTAACAGATAGCGGCAGACAAACATTTGGAGTATTGATGAGCTTAAGAAATTTATACAAGATGAAATCGAATATCATCAAATAACCGATTGTGCGTTGGCCGATGATAAATATAGCAGTTGTTTAATCGAATCTTCTCGCTTTATGGTGTCTCCCGAAAGAAAACACATTTCGCCTGTCACTTTGTTCCCCATGAAAGCAGTGTGTTATTTTTGCGAATCAAAAAATCATGCAGACAATTACATTTCTACATCAGTTGTTGAAAGAAAGTTACAATTTAATAAGAAAACAAGCTGCTTCTTGTGTCTCGTAACAAAACATTCATGAAATAACAGCAAATCCAAAATCCTCTGTACGTTGTGCTGACTGAGACATAAAAAATTAATACAATCAACCCTCATATAACGCGGTACTCTCATAATGCGGTTTTCATATAAAGCTAAGCAAAAATTACGACAACCCTCTCATAACGCAGTACGTATAAAACGCAGTTTCCCTACAATCCGGTAGTCTTATGACGCGATTTCTCTTTAATACAACTCAATTAGCTTAAGCAGTCTCCCTATAGTACGAATTTTTCTATTATACTTTTACGGTTAAAATTAATGGGGAGTTCCCTTGTTTTTTCATCCACATACATCTCCATCTTTCAATTTCAGTTGTCACAAAAATCCCCTGTAAAAAATTAATACATTCACTTCAAATACATTGGTAGACGAAAATAGGGATAAGGAATGGGATTCAAATTTCGATTTAAATAATATGAAAAGGGGACTGGATTTGTGGAAACAATTAGAAAATAAATTCTTTGAAAATGGTTCTTCAACAGTGCGAAGTGCAAAGTTTAAAAGCGAATTACAAAATTGCTTAGCTTCTTATAGAAAGATTTTGGTAAAGTTACAAAATAAATCTACATTTGAAAAAGAAAGTAAGGACATGCAAAGTGATGAGGTCATAAATAGTAAAAAGATTTAGACCATTAATATTTGACAGTGATGGTGAATGTTAGTACTGTTTTTGTTAGAAAAAAGTTTTTAAGATTATAGTTCATATTGTGTTTTTAATTTTCTTATATGAAATCTTAAATAATTCGAAATATGTAAACATATATTTATAGATTTTTGTATCTATAAACTTATATTTCATAACCGTATTCACCATAACATAATGCTATAACGAGAAAGATCAATCATGCATAAAGCATATTATAAAACACTTTTCATCTGCAATGCGATTTTATTTTAAACATCTCTAAAATGTGATACATTCAGCGGTGATATTTTTAAAATTATCACAATACTACAATTTATTATATTTGAAAATTTCATCAAATGTAAATGAGCTTTATTCAAATAACGTCATTGAAATATAAATCGCCTGGCTCTCTATATAAAAGCAATTAATATTTCATTCGAAAACTTTTTCCATTCCTTTCTTTCAGTAGCGATATTTTTAAAATTATCATAATACTACACTAATTTACTTTACTTAAAACTTAAAAACATGGAGGTGCAAGTATTGTATGACTCCATGCTTAAATTTTCATAGAAAAAGGCAATATAATGGTCTGCTTCTCTATGTAAAATAATAAGTGTTTCATTTATATCAGCTATATTGCAGACTCCACAGCTAAATTATTGTGCGTTAAAGAAATTCAGCTATTCTTGTACAACTCATCTTACAGTTTAATGTGTTTACATTCTCCATAAGAAAATTAGACTCCGGTGTAGAAATAATCAAAGTTTGACTACCATTTAAACTCAAATATATTGTAATTGCGTTGTTTCAAAACATAAATGCACAGAAATTAAGCAAAAATTAAGCGGTTTTAGGACGGATGCAACACTAAATATAAATTAAAATGAACTTGAAAAATCATGATTTTGACACAAGATGAATGCCATATTTTTTTTGAAGTGGGTCAGGTGACATCTTCATATGATATAAATGTAATCAATATTTTACTTTTCATTTTAAAAAACCACCGAACATATTTTGATGAATTTTTTTTTTGTATATATTATGGGATAATTTCATTATTTCCTAAAATTTTCGAATTTCTGAATTTTAAATTCGCGTTAAAGATGTTTGAAAAATTAGGTCCCATAGGGTTCAATAAATTTCATATTTTCAACGCGGGTTCAATCCAAAACTGATTGGATGATATTATTAATTTATATTCCCCTAGGTCCCACAGACCGCCTGAACAACCTACTAATTTTTTATTTTGATAAAGTCATTTTTACGGCAGTTATTGTGCAAACGAACAGACAGAGAGACAGACAGAATTAACAAAGTCATAAACACTTTCAACTATGTTGTAAAGTATTAAAAATGCAGTTTTATGTAACGCAGAACGAATCAGCTTGCGTTATATGATCTGAGTATGACTTAACATGGTGTTCATATATCACGTTACGAATTGTTGTTTTGTACTTATACTGAGCTTCTTATAACGCAGTTTCTATACAACACGGTATGCGGATTCCATATAACACGGCATGAATTGATCCGATTTACACTATTCTGAGTTTCTTATAACGCGGTTTCCATATAATGCCGTACGGATTAATCGCATTATAGGAAGGTTGATTCTATGTGAAACTTAATGTGAAGTCGCCCGAGATGAAAATCACACATTTGCAACTAATAAAGTGTTAACCCCAAATATATTACTGCACAGCATACTGAACTCCGAATATTTAAAGGGTGAAAGTAAAAACTTTATAAAAATGATATGTCTACAGTTAAAATTAAATACAACAGCAATATTGTGAATACCGTCGTAGATTTAGATTCTGGTACTCAGATACCAATTATTAAATCTAAGTGCGCACCTGATCCATGCAAAGAACCACGTGGATTTATGTTATTGTTACAGTCTGAATTTGGACATAAATTGAAAGCACACTTGGGAAACGTACCATCAACCAAATATTCGAATTACTTTAGTTATAATCTGTACATTGTTAATCTTTACGCTTATAAGTGCTTTTAAATATAAGTGTTAGTTATTCAGAAATTTGGATACATTCTTGTATCCTGAGATTACAACTAAGCTTCCAGAGGATTATTTAATTTTTTCTAAAATATCTATGGAATTTAGTTTTATACTTTCCTGACAAAGATTTAAAAAAACATTTGTTTTTTCTTTATTTGAAAATGCAAATCTTACTAAAATTTCCCTGGATGTACCTAATATAGTGAAACCGCACTTTATGTGAAAAGTAAATGCTTCGCTAGTAGGCAGCATAAGAGTTTGAATAATATATCAACAGTTTTTAAGATTTATTAAAAGTAACAGCACGGTACCAACGAGAGCAAGTACGAGTATGTCAAAAAATAGTTGCACCAAATGACCCAGGAAAATAACTGTCGCTAACGATGGATTGAAAAAGAAATTACCGAAGAAACTAATGAGAATGATATAAACAGCATTAGAAGGATTTATAAACATCTCAGTGAACAAGATGTTCTGCTGCAATTAATGGTCTAAAATGCAGTCAGTTCCAGAATAACGAATATTTTCAACCTCATCGCTTACTACTGGACGACTATAATCTTAATAGATCCTTGATAATGTTATGGTCGCGGATGCAGGTTTTACATTTTGCAACGCCTAATTCTGGATAAAAAGTGTCTTTTGACACATTTTTCATCAATTATATTGCTTATCAGCATAAACATCGTCACAATAGGTATCATTATACATACATACGATCTAAAGAACACTCCCGGGAAATTTTAGACCTCAAGTCAGTTAATCACTTCAGCTAAAATCGTCGGCTCCTTCCTAAGGGGCCCTATTAAATGTGAAACTTGCCGAAATATGGTGATACAATGATTATATGATTGCTGTTTTTAGTTTTTTTATACAACTCATTATTCAGAACAGAAATAGATTTCTGATCTTCAATCCGAGGTAAAAGGTAACAAAAGATGGATCCATACTACTAAAATAACTTTATACGAGCATGAAAAAATGGATACATATCTTCAATCAAAAAGCAAAAATGGCGAACAGATATACAACAGGTTGCAACGTTCATGCTGCAACCGATATGCTGCTGTGAAATCTATCTTTAGGTTTCAAATTCGTTCGTCTGCTCAGTCGCTTTCCCAAGTTCGTGTGCAAACTTTACGATTTTCTTATATAGTAAGTAAATTAGATACACTTTCCGATCGAAATTTCTGCATAGTAAGCATCTCATCATTGGCAGCATTGAAACATTGCATAATAATTACGATTTCCTCCCGAACAACAAATGCTATACACATATTTAATGAAACCAAAGAAAGTTCTCCGAACTTTATTGAATTTCTTTACAGAATCGTTTTCCTGGTGCTGATTAGATATTGGTACAATTCGGGATAAAAGTCTTTTTTACTTTCCTTATATACATAATGTATAAGGAAAGTATTGTGACGGGGTCGAAAATTCGAATTCGAGTTTTCGACGGGAAAGCACGTTTCAAACATCTCTGATCACGAATCAAGCATTTTTGAAGTGATGCCTGTGTGTGTGTGTGTGTGTGTGTGTGTCAGTGAGACTGTGGAGACGATAACTGACGATCGAATGGAGCGATTAAAACGAAATTTGGCACAAAATCACAATCCGTAAACACTGGAAGCTTGTTGTTTTTATACGCAATCGAATATTCAGAACCCCCATAAGTTTTCGAGTAAAATTTTGAAAAAATCGTCAAAAATTCAAAGCCGCTAATAAAGTTACGCAAATAGACATTTCCCATGTAATTTTTCATTAGAAAACGATTGACATAAATTTTAGAACGCTAACATGAACCGTTCTCGAGATATTGCACATTTTTAAAAAAAATTATCAAAAAGTCATATAAAATAAAAAAAAAATATTTCCTATTGAGAAACATGTTCACTTTTCATATGTAATACCATGCGATAAATTGGGTGACATCATTCTCGTGGAACTAGCTCGTTCCATTCAAGAAAAAAGATACTTTGAGTAATACTTTTGTATTGGAACGCCAATAGTCATTTATCTGCTGTAAGAATAACTTATTTCTCCATCCATAACGCTTGGTCAGATTTTGGCGACGAATTTGGCGGAATGTTGCCAACTCGGCGACATTTTTAATTGCTGGCAAATTAACAAAAATATCGCCAAATGCATAAAAATGAAGCTAAATCAATGAAATGGACGACTAATTGAAGAAAATTTAATATCTTGGAAAGAATATAAGTATCTACTATAAGAATAACTATAAGAACTGTAAAAGTAGCAAATTCATTGCATTATATAAGGAAAGTCATGTGTTGCCCACATCAGATTTTTTTTTGCGAAGTGGTCGGCAAAAATTGTCAAAGTCTAAAATAAAAGTCTGCATATGTTCAAATGTATCAATTAAATGTTTTTTTTTTAATTTTCTGGTCACAAGAATAGGGGCAACCCCACAAATTTAGGACTAACCATTCTCCAAAAATTGTAATTCTTTCGCATTTGTGTCATATCTTCTTGACCAGTCGCTAAAATTGAATTGAAACTACAAATTCATTGTCATTTCAAATAATTACCCGTGTTGTTTTGAGCAACTAAACTCAATTTTATCAATTATTGAAAAAGAAAAAATAAATTTGCTGCCCACATCAGATTTTTAAAAAAGCTATCCAGTTTTCATTTTGAATTTCTGCACACTAAAGAAATTCTTTAAGCTTATCGTACTGCTTTTGCTTTAATAACATTCCGCTTACCATATCTATAAAAATCCCAGCAGCAGATTTGTCAATGGCACCGTATTTGTCAGAATTATTCCATGGCCAATTTTAAGTAACTACTCATTTATTTATTTCCTTCAAAATAATTTGAGTTCTATACACTGCATGCCATTCATTTTTTCTTATTTGCTTCTCGACATCCTATTTTCTACAACTTTTTTTCAATTTATCTCGTTTTACTACTTTTTCGTCACACTAAATGTCGTAGCTACTTTGGGTTCTGTGGTTTAGACATTTCTCTGTTTTCTCGGTATGGCCTAGTTCTCATTTGTGTATTTAGGTTCAGGTTTGTTTACATTGAAGAAAAAAATCCAAAAATGTACGAAAAATACGTCTGCTTATTAACCTTATAAACTTAATATGCGCGGTAGTTTATATTTTGATCTAGTTTATTAATGATTGTGAGCTTCTATACTTACACATGTTCAATTTTGTTTTTCCAAATCTGATTATAAAATGATATGTGTGTGAATAAAGAAGTATATTTTCAAAAATGTATTTCAATTATATTATATTACATTCTTTAATGTTTTAAAATAAACATTTGTTTCTTTTTAGCTTGGGTCTTAGATGAGTTAGAAGGCAAAATGCAGATTGCTCCAAAGACTTCGATTATCCATTATACATTCATGTATTTGTGCCGAGTTTAATTCTGTTTTAACATTATGATTGTATATGAAAGTATCAAATTATCAATAAACTTGTTTGCATAATAGAAATAAATATAATTAAACAGTATAAGACCGAAATGGTACAGATAACTATAAAAGTATACTTAGCGCAGTATTTTTAATTGTATTTTCGTTTAACACAAAACTTTACGTTATACAACACTTTTCAAAGTTTTTAAAGCAAAGTAAACTCAATATGCCACGATTATAAAGATACTGAAAAATTACCTGCCACTTCCGATTTTAATCATAGTTCTTTATTTTCTCCAGAATACTACTATATTCAAAATGCAGAGATTTTGTTTTTATATTCTGCATACATATATCTTACGGTGTTTGGAAGTAAATTTTTACAAATGCATTACTTGAACGCTTTGTTCTTTATCATACCCTAAATTAAAACATTTGAAAATTCAATTATTGTTTATTATATAATTTCAAATTCATATGTTACTTTATATCAGGTGTTTTGAATTCACTCAGTAATTCAAATATTTAGTTCAGTGCTCAATGGGAAGGGCTCAAAGGGAGGAGAACAAAGTTTCGAAGAATGGAGTTTGCGTGTAGGTCAATGCGTCATTGAATTCTCAGACAAAATTCGATGAAATATGCTAAGTTGGTCTGATATCCTGGGAGGTCTATAGAAAGATATATATGAATCGTGAAATGAGGGAGAGACGACACACAATACACCCGTGAGAGAAGTCGCATTGGTAAGATCTCGGGAGGTGAACAGGAAATGACACGGAGAGTAAGAGCACACACATACATTTCGCTATTTCAGCGGTATGAACGCCATTGATTGAAGAATGATGGCGAAGAATGAAGATTTCGCATGATCGCAAGCTCCGCGTCTTATTTTGTTGAAAACCCGGCTTCATATCTTTTTGCGCACTCATCGATTCCACAAACACACATTTCCGAAAGATAGATAAATTTTCTCAAGAACCAAAGGGTACTTATTCTCAGGTGTCACCAACTACTTCGGGATACACAACACAACTATTCAAAGTCATCGCAAACAGCGATTCCGACACATATATCGACGGTTTATTGCAGAGTATATACAAGAGAGACATGCCAAACGGCCAGACGATTGAAAAACCATATATTCCATGTATCACAACCCGGTCAGACTCATTGGAACAGTCCTCAACATATTCAAAAGGAAGCAACACGTATTTTATCATTGAAATAGTCCTCAGCATTTTAATAAACATCAACACAGATGACGTCATAGAAATAATTCACAACATATTCACCAGGCAACAGCACGGACGTAGTCATTAGATTGACAACGAAACTTGAAACTATTCATTTGTACGTATGTTGAAACCCGTTTACATATGGATCGACTCTTCATCAAAGACATTTTCGAATCCTGCTCGAATCTCCCCCATCAAACCGCCTGCCCAAGGTTCTTTAAAGTTGGGCACTCAGCCCGGCAACGAATTAAAAAGTTGCCAGCTCAACGTCATGGACATAATGTTTCGTCATTCGTGACGCCGCCGGCCAAGCAGGACTTTGAAAGTCATTGCCAAAACACAGCAAGTTTTCCCAATATTACAATTAAAATTTTGTTGTTAATTTTGAAGTGGCAATATCCGATCGTAAACAACTTGCGCAGATATTTAAAATTGTGTTGTGCATACCTTCCCCAGTGACGTCCAAAAAGATTTAGTGGCTTCAGTGTGATAACATGACTGCTGCAGTTAAAAAGTTCAGTCTGCTCTGAGAACCATAGAGCAAAATATGAGCGTTTGCTATCCCCAAGGCATCATATGCGCAGAGTCAGGTAAGAATAATTTCAGTCACTGCCGGAACGAACACTCTCACTGTAAAAATTTCTAGATATATGTCATATTTGATAAAAAAAAATGATTATTTCGAAGTCTTTCTCGAATCTTCAGAAACTCGCCAAATGCATAAATCGCGAAATATGGCATCTCTTCTACAAACTTATAAATATGGAAACTTTGCAAGGTACTTTAGTGAGTCGGATATTACATTCGGATAGTACATTCTTAAAAATACTTTTAAAAATATGATGTGGACATCACACGACTTTACGTATATAATACAACGCATTTACTTATTTCACAGTGATAAAATGATGAAAAGATCCACGGCACAGTGTTTGTAAAGTTGAATTCTACGTTTGGCGCTTTGACGGATGACAACATGTAAAACTATTTCGTACCCAATTAACTTATATTTCACTCAACTCTAAATTAACAATTATCAATATTGATAGCATCCTTAATAAGGTATATATTCCATATATTAAAATATTATAATTATAAATTCATCAGTTAGACTCCATTTTCATTGACTAGGCGTAATCTTTGTAATTTTGATGGTACTCGTATTTTCGTCAATTTAGGGCTAAATATCGGGAAGTTGACGATATTCCGCCAAAATTGAAGCCACAATTTCACAAGCGTTATGGACGGAGAAATAGGTTATTCTTATGGCTGCTAAACGACTCATTGTGTTCAAATACAAGACTATTACCCACAGTATCTTTCTTGTCTTACAGTAGATTCTTATATTTATTCCAAAATATGGAATTTTTATGAATTAGTCCTCATTTTCATTAATGTAGCGTCATTCTTATCAATTCGGCGACATTTTTAACAATTTCGCGACACTTTTATCAATATGGCGACATTTTATTAATTTGGATTAAGGAACCCGCCAAGTTGCCGATATTTCGCCAAATTCGTAGCCGAAATTT
This sequence comes from Amaurobius ferox, assembly GCA_951213105.1. Taxonomy (NCBI): domain Eukaryota; kingdom Metazoa; phylum Arthropoda; class Arachnida; order Araneae; family Amaurobiidae; genus Amaurobius; species Amaurobius ferox. The sequence continues at coordinate 81,206,888 of OX578150.1, forward strand.
CGTCTTCCTTATGGAAGATAAACGAGTAATGGCGTCCAAATACAATTACATATGAAAATTGAACATATTTCACAAAATTGAAAACCTTTTTCACGTGATTGTTTTTTAATATATTTGAAAAATGTGCAATATCTCAGAAACAGTTTATACTAGTGTTATAAAGTTTATATCCATCGTTTTCTACTGAAAAATTATGTAAAAAATGATTATTTGCATAACTTTATTGAAAGTTTTGAATTTTTGATGATTTTCTTCAAAATTTAATGTCTAAATTTGGGGAGGGAGGATGTTCTGGCTTCCAGTTTGGGAGGGTGAATAGGCATCCAGTATTCACTGATTGTAATTTGTGTACCAAATTTTGTTCGAAAAGCTTCAATCGTTCGTGAGATATCGTCTCCACAGATACACTGACACACACACACAAACATCACTGTGTTCAGAGAAGCTTGAAACGCGATCTTCCGTCGAAAACTCGAATTCGCATTTTCGACCAAGTCATAATACTTTCTTCATACATTATAACATGCATATAAGTAAAGTAATATATATGATGCCATGTCTATTCGCATGTTCCTTTTCGGTCCGGTCAAGAAATGAAACTAAAATGTTGGACTTCGAAGTTATCGAAAATTTAAAAATTACTTCGGATTCGGGCTAAGATTGACCTCTATTTTTGGAGTAGTGTAAGTAAAAATTAAAAAAGAAATCTGAGCAAAAAATTTTCTGTCTTTGATTTCATCTAAGAAAGTACAAATGTCGAAAGCTAATTGGTCGAGGTCCATTCGTATCTTCTGCTTATGACCGAGAAATTTCGTAGAGGCAGGGGGAGGATATTTTCAGTTGGGTAACGAAAGGATTATAACCACGTCAAGAAATTTTACGGCGTCAAGTAAAGTATTTGTACACAATGAAAAATGAAATTTAAATTCAAATTTGCTAAAAATGAAACCAAAATTTATATCAGTATCTATGAATCACACAAAATTTCCCCGATGAAGAATCAAAAATGCCCCTACACCTAAAAACATTAGATAAATGTGTTTCATTTGATGACTCAGAAAAACGTTGGGAAAATATTAAATGTCAAATGTAAATGGAAAATGATGGAATATCAATTGATAGAATAGAACTTGTACAACATATAGGGCAAGCTAAAACAGCAAAAATGTTGGGTGACTAAAGATTTATTATAAATTATTATTAATTACTAATAATCACCAAAATTAACATGTATTATTAATTATTAACATATCAATTTATCGAAGTTAATTATTAAAAATAAATGAAAATTCCCTTGCTCTTAAACTCTGTAATATGAAAATATTTTGCAGTGCAGATTATGTTTTTAATCTTTCCAAGTGACGATATGAAGGTTTGTGCAGCACATGGCCTAAAGTAAATTTGTATCTCGTTTCCAATAACTGACAAAAGTGAAACTGAATAAATACTGATATTTTTCAAGACGTGAGACCGTGACAAGAGAATTTAAATGTATCCTTATTTTGGCGAAATGGTGTGACCTTGGATTGGATAACTGTATCTTTCGGGTGTGGCCTATAGCATTACGTTATCACTCCTGTCATTTAGCTATTATTATAAAAGGGGAAGTACATGGTTAGAAATACACTACTGTCAATTGAGACCAACCAAGTTCCTAAATTTGGCTTCAATTCTTGTGAAGGTATATGGAAGTAAAAATGTTAGTAGCTTTAGCTATTTTGCTGTGCGTTGACTTAGTTGTGGTAAGTTTTCATCCATTTGTTTTGTTCAGTATCTATACGTCGACACATTCTAGTATCTGTGATATATTTTAGTAGTCGTGATTCATTCTAGTATCTGTGATATATTTAATATTTGTTATCCATTGTAGTGTATGTGATCTATTCTATATTTATACGCTGGCAGAAATAGGTTAATATTTCCTGTTAGTCCAAACTCGGCCCAACTAATAAAATTTTTGAAAGCGAAATATCTCTAAACCGGATCGAAAGTTCAAATTTTCCTCAAACCGCCCTATTCCTTGACAGCTATCATCCAAATTTTAAAGTTAGCGAACTTTGTAAAGCTTACCCTCTATCGGAGAACGATATGACTGTCAAACCGCAAAATCCCCGAGCTCAAATTACAGAGCAGACTGACAACCCTACAATGGTTATGTCAGTCATCCGTCGCCACTCTGGGCAACAGACCATCACGTCATTGCCTCATGATCCCTTGTGACCCTTTCTGAAATTTTGATTAGACCAAAGGAACAAAGCTTCTTTCAATACAGGCTGCACACAAAGCTATTTTCCTTAATTTGCTTTGGTTCAAGAATTGAATCATTAGACGGTCACAAAGAAGTGATCATTATATAGATTTTATATATAAACTATATTTTCTTACAAATAGCATCACTGTGGCAAATTGATTTATATTTCTGCGTTCATCAGTAGATATTTATATTCTTCTGTTTCTTTAAAATGCTATTATTTTTTTATTACTTTTCCTGCAATATATATATAAGGAAAGTATTGCAATTGTGTCGAAATGCGAATTTAAGATAGATTTACACGTTTTGTAAGCTCTAGAACACGAAAAAGCTGTTTTTGGCGTTACATCTGTATGTGTGTGTGTGTGGGGGGGGGGGTGCGAGCAATGTATGTATCCACTCTAGCGGAAGAACGAATTGCCAGAATTTCATAACATTTGGCAGGTAATTCACATGTGGGTGATTTTGGTACGATTCGAGATAAAAGAACCTGCCTTTTTTGTCGAATGGACCACAAAAACGCCATGGCCATACTCCCGGATGCCTGTACTTTTCTTTATCTAGGCCCATTATTCCTGTAATTTTTAGATAACTGAAATTAGCAGACCATTTAAACATTGAAACGACTCACTAGATGTTAGAAAAGTATAACTGTTAAACATTATCTTATATGAACCATTGAAAAGTGCGCATCCCATATACGACTTACTGCCATTATTTATAGTGACCCTCCATCAGCATAACTAATTCATTAATCAAGAATTACTAATGGTTGCAGTAAAACCATAAAAGGTTGTAATTACACTGTTCAAAAATCCAACCGGATATCCTTTAGTCTTCGCCTCGGTCAGAAACCGTTTATCCTGTTCATATATGTCTCCACTACGAGAGTTTAACAGTCTGTTTCTTAACAATTGATTTAAAATAATATTGCGAAAGACTGCACGACTCAAACAAGTATGCCGTGATGTAACGAAGTTAACATCAAATTTAAAATCTGTTCGTTTGTCATAAATTCGATAAGTAGTGTTTTTATCATTGGACTCGATACATACATCCAAAAAATTCAAGCTACCGTCGTCATACATTGGTATTTCTACTTATTTCAAGGAATTTGGATCCATAACATAATTAGGTTCTTTTGTACCCCAAATTATGTCGTCAATTTATCTCAAATAAAACATTGCATTCAGCAAATGAGTTCCCGTCTTATAACAATCGATATATATATCGATATATATATATATATATATATATATATATATATATATATATATATATATATATATATATATATATATATATATATATATATATAAATATATATATATATATATATTATAAATATATATATATATATATATATATATCTGCTAATGGCGAAGAGCAATTACCTCCCATAACTGCACTCCACTGACTGATGTCTGTGCCTTCCCGTTGTGGTGGAGCTTGCGTGTTCCAATGATCCTATGAGCTATGCCGGCGGTAACTTTTGCTACTGGTAGGGTCTCCCATGCCGGACAGATCAAAGGTGAGATTCCTGACGAAATGAGACATCTTGGTTCTCCAGGTTGGGGGTTGGGAGGGAGGCACTCAGCCTCACCCTGTAAAATCTTCAAGGGTTCACTTTTTGTGTGGATAAGGGCAGGGGCGTGCTGGGTCCCCCAAGAGGGCGGTGGATAGACCGGTACGAGGGCGCCAACTACCGGGAGGGTATGGAAGTGCTTAAAACATCATTTTGTCTTACTTAACATTAAGTAATAGAACCTAAAATTATGTATTTATAAAAATAAAGATAAACAAAATAATTGAGAGCAAGATTTCTGTTGATATAATATATATTACAGTATGCATATTTATTTAATATCGCCTGAAATAAACATGATTCATTTGATGTGCTGAACATATATCAGCTACTTGTCAGAATTTAACAACTGGTAAATACAAAAGTAAAGGATACCTATATCATACTAAGTGGTTAAACACTGAGAAATCGCCTCATTTCAGAGATCAATTGACACAACTTATCAATTATAGTGTTACTGTCTATAATGTTCAACAAGTCTGATTCAGATTGAATTAATAATAATGTTTCCAAGTTGTCACTGCTTAAGGTAGATCTCAATCTTGTTTTAATAATCTCCAACTTGGAAAAAACCCTTTCACTTGTTACTTGAGTCATCGGGATTGTCAAGAGCAGCTTATATACTTTGAACAGTTCATTATATTGACGAGAGTACATGCTATAGTTAAGAAGCACTTCGTAAGCACACTTTAAGCAAGAATTTCACTTATTGTAATTGCAAGGTTGAAATGCTGAGTTCTCTTCTTCGTCAAAGTCATCAGCAGACAAATCACGTTCTGTGGGATCTTCTTCTTGATACTCTTCACTGATTGTCTTTTTGCTTATTTGGAGCCATACATCAGCAAATGAAGTAAGTTCTTCAACAAGCTTTCCATTGTCAAGTCTTGGGAGAATCTCTACTATTTTGTCCAGGACTTTGGGAGGTAAGGGCTCTTTATTGCCAAACCGCTTAGGATCAAACCAGGCTAGATCTAGGTACAAGTTTTTGTGTTGGAGAAGTCTGTTTTCTATAGTATTGATGAGAGTATCTATGATACTGTAAACTGTTGAAATTTTAAAACCATCTACTTCTGAGGTATGACCAGCATCTTCTCCGTGAAGCTTTTTCCCCTTTCTCTTTCGTTTCTCGTTCAATTCAGTTTCAATGCAAATACTTTCCAACGGCTCATCTTTTTTTACTCTTTCATCTAAACTGCGAGTCATTATCTATACGAATGTTCTTGCAGCTTGTAAAGTTTCATCAAACTTTTGACGTAATTCTTTAAGTTTTAAGTGAGAAGTTTCGATGAGTTTCCATGCTTGAACGAAATCGAGATTCTTAGTCTGTAAGTAATCAGACAAAGAAGTGATTATCTTAAAAATTTTCATAAACAACATAGCTGCCAATATTGTATCAAAACTTGTAAACTTTATGAGAAGACCTTCAGCTTTAGAGTTAAACTCTAGAGAACTAGATATCTTAAACAAGGCACTGAACAATTATAAGTATATGACCTTGGCAGGGTGAGATTTTTCAATATCGTATCTTGACCGTAGCATTACTGCGACTCCGCCAATTGGTCATGCCAATAGCTTCCACCTTAAAAGAAGGGTTTTTGAAATCTTTTAAGTGACTTCTTCATAAACACTTGAGCTTCTTCTTGCAGTACATTAAAAAATGATATACTTACTATGAGACATTGGGCAGTGTCAGTGAGAACTAGGTTCAGTAAATGGGCATAGTACCAAGCAGGGTTCCCATTTCAGCGCGAACCCGCGAGATTCTCGCGCAATCCATGAAAAATCTCGCGTAAAAATTTAGACTGCGCGAGAATTTCTCTCTCTCCAGTTCCGGCCTAAAATTATTTTTTCCTTCAAATTGGATACCGAGAAATCCGATCCCGATCGGAGATCGGGCCGATTGCTTCGCGACCGCAAATCGCGATCAGTTGCCTCGTTGTTGCGAATCGCGGGCCGATTGCCGAGCGGTCGCGGACCGCGATTTCGTAGCTACGCCTGAATCGCAGTCAATCGCGATTTGGGTACACTAAAGTACTACGTGTTTCTAATTAGAGAGATATTTTATAGAAAACTATAAGTATCCCCTCAGCTTGCGCGGGTGGCAAATTCGATCAAATAAAATTTTGCTTTTTTTTTTTTATAGGATACTTTCACGGATTTGAATTATGCTCTTTCCGCGTACTTCCCGCATTTTTTGTGTTTTGCTCGAGAAATTTTCTTCTTTCCGCGGACGAAAATCCTTTCCCCCGTACACAGTATGTCTACAGATTACAAAAATCCCGAAAATGTCGTGAAATTGGCCATATATGCCCAAAAAATGTTACAAAATTTGAACAAAGCAACGAATTTTTTATCAGAGACATTCCTTTCTTACATGATCTGAAAATCTGTTTCTCCGCGATTGCGAAAACGGCGTTCACATACGGCGATTCCCACATTTTCTGAGGAGAGATGACCAATGAATATCTTTTTGCCATTTTCACAATATATTTGCATCGACTGAATTTTTTTATAATTATGTCGTTTAATATACAGATAATAAAAACCAAACCATTTTTCTACCGTATTATTAATAAAATGAAAGGTTATTTTGGAGCAGCATCACGAAAATCTGCATTTGTACGCTATCCTCGGCATACCTCGTTTAATTTGAAAAATATTTCCCACTTTTCCAATCTGCTTGCATCGACTACAGTGTTTGTAATTGTTTCGCGTTTCATACAGAAAAATTATTTTACAAACGTATTATTTATGAAATAAAGGGCTATTTTGAAAACAAAAAGAAAAAAGTTGAGTCAAACAAAATGGCTAAAATCACATGACTGGCTTGAGATTCAACAAAAGGACGATGCAATCCTTATGTTCTGCAAGTTTTGTAAAAAAATAAAAAATCCATTTTCAAACATAAAGTCAAATTTATTACCTAATTCTATTTGCCTAGTGAAATAGTTTTCGGCGATCAAAAATCGTTAAAGTTTTTAATTGCTATTGCTGCATGAAAATTGATCATAAAATGATTTTAATAATCAAAATATAAAGTAAATACAGTCGGCCCTCGACCTTTGCAGTTTACAAACAAAAAAATCGTAAATTCGCGTGTGAGTCATTTTACATAAAATAACCCATGTAGACGTTTTTATGTCAGCAAATAAAATCATAACGTAAGCATGGGGGAAGTCAGGAATTTGAGTATTTTTGCTAACAAGGGGGGGGGGAGCTATGAAATTACCAAAAATGTGCTTACTTAATACTTAAACGACTCCTAATTAATTTTTAAAAAGAATGCTAGTTTTAAGAATTAAAAAATTTAAATGTCGAAGAATATGAGTTATAGTTAATGCTTTCTTTTTTATTACTTTCTAAATTAGCATGGTAAAAAAAAAATGAAATTTTAAGTGTCTCTCCTTATAACAGAAAATCTCTCCCAAAATTTTTTGGAAGGAGAGAAATTCTCCCCCTCTTTTCCTGACTTAGTGGGAACCCTGGTACCAAGTGTGAATATAGTGTGGAATTACTTCAGATAATCTTGCTGTCAATCCTTTCAATATGACCATTCATGTTAGAAGCTCCATCAAAAGCGTTAGTAACGCAGTTCTTGATCGGTATGCCGGCATCTTCCAAAACGGTTCTGAGTGACTGAAACAGATCCTCGCCTGTGGTGTATACCACACATTTTATAGCTAGCAGACTTTCTACGACTTCAGAACCCTTAATGTAGCATAAGACATATGCACATTGGTCGTAACTTGAAACATCTACTGTAGTATCCATTAGGATGGAAAATTCCCTGCCAATTTCACTTCTTCACATATTTTCCTTTTTATTTCTGCGTTCATGTATTGTAAGATTTTCACAATCATGTTGTTTCTTAAAAATGTAACTTGATCTCTTCTTTCTACTGGCATTTTCTTCCTTTTTTTTATTTCGTCGTGTTTTCTGTTCTAGAGGAGATTGGTTTAACTTTTTGAAATTACACTGCTCACATGCTTCTCTAGAATCACATCATATTTTCTTAACATGAGAATCATCTGTAAAAAAGTTCCATGGTTCACTGAGTCGTCATCCAAACTATGAGCAGATTCTACTTTTCCCCGAAAAAGAAAACCTTGTTTACCTATCAGTTTCAAAACATCGACTACTGTTTCTACTATATGTCTTCTTTTTTTTACTTCCTGTTTCCTGTTGGCCATTTGGTTCCCAAACAGAAGATCGGGAAAACGTTTCTTATCTTTCATTAGCATGAAGCAATTCACAGATTGTGTGTCAGTTTTCGAGTTTTCATGCTCCTGTAGTCTCTAATGGACATGCTTCCAATCGCTGAATCTAGAGCAAAATACTGAAGTGGAATTGCTAAATGCAACACAAATGAAACAGAACAGTTGTTGTGTTTTTCCGTTGTAAGATAGGCACTGCCTTCGGAAAATTTGGTTAACACTTTGACTTTCTTCGATTTTAAATATTGATTTTCTATCTGCAAAAGGCACTTCTTTTTCATCAGGCTGAACTGGTTGGAATGCCAAGTATAATTGCAAGTCATTTTCTCCCAGTTTCTTAAAGTAATCAGTATCTACTGTTCGTGTATTAAATGAAGTTCTTTGGCTTGAGTGCGGTTTTGTATTTGACGTTGATAGTCCTGGTTCTTGTAATTGTTCGTGTGTTGTTTCTACATTGTCTGAATTCGAGAACGTTCCAGGGAATTCCTTTACAAGACTTTGTTCATCAACAGAATCATTCAATTGCGTTCCTTGGCTCGATACTTCATTTTCTAAGAGAGATGGCGTTGTTCACAATCTGAGGATTTTGATAAAAAAGCTGTTACTTTGGGGCATGTTTCAGCAGATTCATGCAACATTTTATTTCTTTTATCTTTCTTACATTCATGGCCGCTTTTCTTTCTTTTTTTTCTCTTCCATTTCATTACTGTTGGAATTCTGAAAACAATGAAATAATTAATAATTAAAAATAAAAAAATAAGTAATTAAAAATAAAAAAATAAGTAAGCAGAAGGAAACAGCAAGGCAAAATGACCTTCAAATAAAAAAACTGACATTTAAAAAACAAAATTTTGGTGCATACTGATTGTTAATAAGTGTCCTTTAATCTTAGGCATTAAAATAAATACAGTTGAAATAAAGTACCCTAGTCTAACCAGGACCTAATTAGCATGTCGGTGAAACTGGGAGCCTCGCTTCAGAGGCGGCCTCATCTTGAAAAAAAAAATTAGCGTGAAAAAAAGCAAATTTACTCATTTTTTGTTGAAATATAATTCCGAAAAACAATTAGTGATGTTATCTTTTACATGTGGGCATCAAAATTTGCTATAAACAGAGCAATTAAACTAAATATAACACATTTATAAAACACAAATTTACCATACGCATCAATGCTACGGCTGCAGGACGTGAATGAAACGAGATGGACGGCCTAAGGGAGATTTCTTCCTTTTCAGGGCGTCCCCATGTCTTTCAATTTCCTTGAATAAACCAAAATTACTATAAAACACTTCATAATACGCCGCGGAGTTAAAACTTAGCACAAGCTCATTCCTTCGTTTCGCGTTTCAACAGAGGCATCGGGCAGAGCGGTTAGTCGCAGAGTCATCACCTCCATAATACAAAAGACAGTGAGTACTGGTACCGTCTTCTGCGCCAAATTTCTCGGAGCAATCAGTCTCGCACTGACGTATTATTTAGATACATTTTGGGTTTTTTTTTTTACATAAGCAATTGGAACGTAAATTTTACATCCAGGGAGGCTAGAGGCGCCGTGAGAAGAGGGCGCACCGGACCATGTCCCGGTGGGCCAGCACGCCCCTGGATAAGGGTGTAGCAACCCCGAGGTACCTGTTCTGTCTTTTCTTCTTAAGCTGCAGATGCAATCAATGCCGAGCCCTTAGTAAACATCACTTCTGCTTTATGGACCCTAGTACCACCCTTCGGCCTCTGCCGTAAGGTATACCATTTTGGTCTCGGGAATGAGATCATGCGGTTATGGTGCGAAAAGCGAAAAGCAGCGTCTATCTGTAGTACTGTTTTTAAGAAACGCTTGTTGTAAACGGTTCGAGAGGCTGAATCCCTTGGTTACGTTGGTAGGATGGTGGAGAGTGTTTCATATCGAGAAATCCCCCTTGGATCCTCGTTGATCCTTGGGCTCTGTGCACCAGGTGCACGTTATAACCCGCTCTTCATCATCGAGCTTTGCGAATAACTCCGGCGGTTACACTTTTCACGCAAGAAAAGTGTGGGGAGACGGAGTCTAGCAGGGGCTCCGATCGAACTGGAAATAATCCGTGGTTTTTCTCAGTTACTGGAAACAATATGGAGGAACTGAATGTGCCATGGCGTAGCTCTCCGTGTTGCCATAGAGAAAGTGCTTTTAAAGGATTGGGTAAACCTACGGGTGAATCCAAATGAGCTATTGAAACAACCCCTTTGGGGTTGGATCTTGGCGAAAAGGGGGAAACCTGCAGTCTGGCTGTGTATTTGCAAGTAGTGTATTTGCAAGCCTACCTGTTAGTGTATTTACCTGGTAGTGTATTTGCAAGCCTTGGTGAGCAACACAATGAAACCATGGCTGGAATTCAGGAAGAACTCACAAAGTCACAGAGGCGCAAGTGGAGGCGCACTCATGGACAGCAAGACCAGAAACTTGTAAAATCTGGTGTTGTCAAAGAGAAGATAGGAGGCACCAAACGACTTAGTTCTGTTGAGACCACACCTTCTCCAAGAGTCTCTAAGAGTCACCTGTCCTTTCTTTTTCTTGCTTATGGGTTGACTTAATGTTGTGGAAATTAATCTGCACCACAGTCGATCTGCCTCTGCTATGCTTAGCAAAAGGTTGATAAATGGTAGAGCTGATATTGCTCTAATTCAAGAGCCCTGGATCTGCAATGGCAAAATCCTGGGTCTTGGGATCAAGGGCTATAACGTATTTTATGATATATCCTGTATCAGACCTAGAGCCTGTATTGTTGTAAGCAACAGTTTCAATGCCCTTCATTTTGTGAAATTCCTTGATGGTGATAATGTTGCCATCAGTGTGAATTTGAAAATAAATGAGCATAAGGTTGAATATATCCTTGCTTCTTCTTATCTTCCATATGAGGATAAAGAAACATTTACCAATGTCACTACTGATCTTATTGAGTACTGTAGTGGGGGTAAAAGAATGATTGTAATGCTAAGGTCCATAACACTGTTTGGGGCAGCAGTGACTGCAACCGTCGAGGTGATGATCTCTTAGAACATATCATTCACCTCAAACATTTTATTCATAATAAGGGCAATTCACCTACCTTTACTACGGTAAAGTCATTGACTTAAGCTTAAGCAACAGTATTGCTTATGATGATGTCATTGACTGGAAAGTTTCAGATGATATATCCTTGTCTGATCCCCATTTAATTACTTTTTCTGTTAAAAGTACTACTAAACTGATAACTGCAGAGGGTAGGAATCCCAAGAGAACTAACTGGGGTTCCTACAAAGAACATCTTCTTGCCAACACTGCTTGTCAAATTGGTGAGTATTCTTCAATTGCTAATTTGAATTTAGCTGTTGACTCTGTGTAACGTTCCATTATCCAATCATACTCTAAAAACTGTAAGGCCACAAAAGTTGGATCCCCAAGGAGTGTTTCTTGGTGGATGAATGAGCTCAGCTATCTGTGTGGCAAATGTAGAAAGCTCTTTAATAGAGTCAGAAAGAGTGGTGAATGGCAGGTTTATAAATCTGCTATTTTCTCCTATAATAAGGCGGTTAGAGACTAAAAGAGAAACTCCTGGAGAACCTACTGTGAATGTATTAAATATGTTTCTGCTACCACGAAACTAGTTAAACTAATGACAAAAGGCAGGAATTGTAATCTGAACACTGTCAAGTTACCAAATTGTGGTTTTTCTGGAACTGGGGAAAAGAACCTGGCTGAATTGTTCAGCCTTCATATTCCGGTTTCTGATTCTTATGACCACAGTGACATACCTGATGCTTGTTCCACTTTTACATGTGATGGCAGTAGGTGGAGCATCGCTAGGAGTGTGGTTACTTTAGATAGGTTTAATGGGCAATTAATTCTCATAAACCCTATAAAACTTTGGGGACTGATGGCGTCATTCCAATTCTTCTCCAGGAAGGAATTGAGGTGCATGCTCCCATTCTCTGCAGAATGTACAGAGCCTGTATTGCCTTCGGTCACGCACCGTCTGCCTGGAGGCATACTAAGATAATCTTTATTCCAAATATTGGCAAAGATAATTATTACGAGGCCAAATCCTTCAGGCCTATTAGCCTTACGTCTTTTCTTCTAAAGACTATTGAAAAACTTATTGACAGGTATATTAGAAAAGTGATTCTGCTGTTATGCCTCTGTCTAGTTCTCAGCATGCCTATCAACCGGGTAAATCTACGGTTACCGCCCTCTATAGCCTCTCCTTTATTTTGGAGAGAAGCCTCAATGCTAAGGAAATTGCTCTTGCCACTTTTCTTCTAGACATTGAAGGCACCTTTGATAAAGTGCCCATTGACACCATCCTGCATGCTCTTGACAGGAAAGGTGTTGATAATACGATCTCTTGTTGGATCAAGAACTTGTTATCCAATAGGTAGATCTGTATATCTTTACTGGGTGATGGTATAACGGTTCACACTCTGGCGGGCTGTCCGCAAGGAGGGTTGCTTTCACCAATTCTCTTGTGCTTAGTTGTTGTCTCTCTTCTAGAAAGCATCATTGGTTCTGGTATATCCTGTGCTGGATATGCTGACGATGTTGTTATCATTGCCAGGGACAAATTTGGTAATATTCTCTCTGACATGATGTCCACTACTCTTAGGAGTGTTGAGACATGGTGCAACAACACTGGTCTTCCTGTTAACCCGCAGAAGACTGCCATGGTTGCGTCTACTACAAAACGTTTTCTTAATCTTAGCGACATTCGCTTCTTTGGACAGAAGCTTACTTGCTCCAAGGAGGTTAAATTCTTAGGAATTTATTTTGACAAGGGACTCAATTGGAAGAGACACTTGGACTTACTGCACAGCTTAAGCTAGAAGAATCTTCTGGTCTTATAGGAATGCTATTGGGAAAACCTGGGGTTTGAATCCCAAAGCCATCTACTGGATTAACTCTATGGTAATCTGTCCCATCATATCCTATGACTCCATTACTTGGTGGTCTAGAATCAGTTGTGAAACTGCTAAATTAGAACTAATTAGGCTTCAAAGGATGGTGTGTATTGCAATCTCCGGATGCATGAGAACCATTCCCATTTCAACTATCGAACTTCTATTTGGACTGCACCCTCTTTACATGCATATTGAGGCTGAGTCTCTCATCTGCATGAACAGACTCAAATATCTGAAACACTGGAAATACTACTCAAAGTATTTATCTTGGAGTGGTCTAAACAGTTAAGCTGTTAATCATCCTTACTTCCATATGCCATCTGATGGCAGTCATGTCAAATATACTTTTGACAAGCCTTATGTAATTCAGGTCCCTTCGCGGGACGACTGGAAGAAGACTCCTACCTAAAATAAACATAGTTGCATTGTTTGGTACAAGGATGGCTCGAAGCAAGGCACTAGTACTGGTGCTGGTGTGTGCTGTACGGATGATGGCACAAAACTGTCTTATCCTCTCGGCAGTTATGCTGTTGCCTTTCAGGCTGAGGTTTTTGCCATTCTCATGTGATGTAGAATTTGCTATGACAGAAAATACAGGAGCAACCAAATACTTATCTATTCTGATAGTCAAGCTGCTCTTATGGCCCTAGAGAAGTCCACTATGACGTCTTCCTTTGTCTGGGAGTGTTATAATGCACTTTGTGAAATTGCTAGCAATAACAAAGTCATCCTCTACTGGATGCCTGGACATTCGGGCATTCCAGGAAATGAGTTGGCTGATGAATTGGCTAGGAAAGGTTCTTATACTCCCTTTGTTGGTTCTGATCCGGGTTTGGGTATTCCCAATGAACTTACAAGAAGTACTGTTTATGACATCTTCAGTAAGCTTCAGTGCAAGAACTGGCGTAATACCAAGGGTCAAAGGCAGGCGAAAATACTCAATTACAATTGTCCTAGCATACGTCAGACGGAATTATTCAAGCTCAGTAGAATTGGCATCAGAAGAGCTGTTGGGTTCCTTACTGGGCACAGCACCCTTAAAAGACACCTAAATATTATGGGCATCACTAAGGATTCGCTTTGAAGAGGCTGCAATTATAGCAAAGAAACTGCTGCCCACATTCTTTGTGAAAATGAGGCTTTCTCCACCCACAGGTTCGAACACATAGGAAGTCATGTGATTGAACCATGGGAGCTGAATGACATTCCTGTCAAATGCCTGCTTATCTTTGCTTCGGCTACTGGTGTCTTTTCGTAGAGATCTTCAAGTTTCGGGTAGCACAATGGACCTCTGATTGCTGTGCTGTGCTCTCCTGGAGCCACCCGCCTTCATTTCATTCATTCAAATATAGGGCAATTGGAGGATTGGTTTTGAACGAAACAGTACTGTATAATGAAAAGGGGTATTATAAGCAAATAAGATATATACATATGGGAGGTATTTGCTCTTCGGCATTAGCAGATATATATCTCGATTGTTATGAGACGAACACCGATGACATAATTTTTGGTACAGAAGAACCTAATTATATTATGGATTTTGGACTTTATCCAAGTTTCATGAAACTAGTAGAAACACCATTAAATGACGAGGAGAGCTTGAATTTTTTTGATGTATGTATCGAGTTCAATGATAATAACACCACTCATCGAATTTATGAGAAACAAAGAGATTTTAAATTTGATGTTAACTTCCTTACATCATGGAATACTTTGTCTGAGTCGTGCAGTCTTACGTAATATTATTTGAATCAATTGTCAAGAAACAAACTGTTAAACTCTCGTAGTGCAGACAGTAATGAACAGAATAAACGGCTTCTGACCGATGCAAAGCTTAATGGATATCCGGTTGGATTATTGTACAGTGTAAATACAACTTTTTATGTTTCAACTACAACCGTTAGTAATTCTTAATTAATGGATTAGTTAAGTTGATGGAGGATCACTATAAATAAGTCGTATATGGGATACGTACTTTTCAACTGCTCAGATAGGATAATGTTCAATGGTTAAATGGTTTGCTGGTTTCAGTTATCCATAAAATTATAGGCATAATGGGCGTAGATAAAGAAGTGTACCGGCTTCCGGCCATCTTTTGATACTATACTTTTTCTTGTTCCTTTTCGTAGGTTTCATTTATGTTTCATTAGGTTTGAAACCATTTGGATATCACGAATATTCACGTCGTAATTTGTTTATATCAGAAGGGTAATCAATAAATGACAAAATCTATAAATATTAATCTTGACCACTAGTCAGTATCTAGATTTCATTAAATATTTTGTCATCGTATAGCACTTCCTACTTACTCATGACGTTCCTGTAAAACAAATTATCAAAACCGTACACAATGTTTATAAATGAAAGGTCTAAAAGAGGGTCAGAAAGGGTTATTAAAACATATAAAAACTCATAATAACCTTTAAACAAAATAATTCCATATCAAGCTTTGCATATACTTAGATTCCACAAACCCTTGCAATCATCTCAAGATACTTTTGAAATATACTAAAATATCGTTGAACTCCTCCTCTTAAAGACAACGACAAAATTCATATATATTATAACTATATATACAGGGTGTCCCAAAAACATTTTTCTAAAACTATTAAATGTTAGAAATTGTCTTTTTACATGTATACTGACAGAATCCATTTTAATTAAAGGTACTCTAACTTGGTAAAGATACTTATCAAAATCTGGAATGATTGAAAAAAAAATATATATACACATTGAATGCTGAAGATATACAAACAAAATGAAATTTGCATGCAAAGTTTAGATTTATACTGTGGGGAGAAAAAAACTTCATATCTAACTGCTGATTAACAACACCCTTCTTACTCTTTCTTATCTGACTGATAAAAATCTCCATAGAAAAAAATCACGTGACAAGATGAAGCTCCACCCATCTTCATCCGGAGCTATGTTTTAACATGGGGAAGTATAGCTCTGGAATTTGCCCATGTTAAAGTATAGCTCCGGATGAGTCAGAACCCCCTTATTTACACTACTATTATAGTATATTAAACTTCATTTTAAGGGGCGAAAGAATATTTTAATAAATACCAAGTTTGCCAATGTACACCGTCGGTGGTTAACTCCTCCGCCACGAAAGGATCTAACGATGTCATGAACACAAAAAGTGTAATCCCCGCAAGGGGAGGGTATTAATGATGTCATAAACACGAAAATTGTATTGTAGCTGTTTTTCACTACAATGATATAAATTGTTTAATTTCGTATTCATTGATCCATAAATATATTAAAATTTTAACACGATACGTTCTTTTCTTTGATTCAATATTTCAATTATTAAAATGAGTAACACACATTTTAAATTCATTTGCAGACACAAAATCGAGGTAAAGGAAGTGGAAATGAAAATCCTCCCGGTCTCAGAGTCCTGGTAAGTAAAAGTGAAATCTCTATAAATTCTATGTATGAGGGGAGAATTGTGGGATTTTCCCTTTTACACTTTTTTATTCCTTTTTAATTCATATCGAACAGTATTCTCTGACATGAATGAATGTGATAATTTAAGTAAAATACGCTCAACTTAATATTCTCATTCAAAAATCCATTTTCCAACAATTTGTGATATCTTTTTTCTGCAAATTTTACAAGAGAAATTTTGATGCATCTGTATGATTGTTACAAATGATAACAATTATACCATAATACCCTTCATTTTAAAGGGCTTGAAAAAATTTTTTTAATAAATACCAAGTTTGCCTTTGTACACCCTGAGGAGTTGAATCTCATGCAAGACAGGATATTAATGATCTCACAAACACAAAAAATGTATTGTAGCCGTTTTTCACTGCAATGATATAAATTGTTTGATTTCGTGTTTATTGAGCCATAAATATATTTAAATTTTTACACGATGCGATCTTTTATTTGATTCAATATTTCAAACAACCAAATCAGTAACACCAATTCTAATATCATATGAAGCAACAAAATATATGTGGACCTGGAGGTGTACTTAACGGAAGTTGAGTAAATAAAAATGAAATCTAGATAAACTCCATATTTTAAGGAATATTAGTGCTGTGCCTTTTTAGACATTAGCATATTGTAAATAAAGAAACTTACTTAATGGCTGGTCGTGACAAAAAAATAAATAGAAGCTGAAAATTAATAATTAATTTATTAAGAATAAATTTAACAAACAAAACAAGAAAGATCAATCATGCATAAAGCATTGATTATGAAACACTTTACAACTGCAATGCAATTTTATTTAAATGTCTCTAAAATGCGATACATTCAGCGGTATTTTTTTTTAATTATCACAATACTTCATTAATTTGTTATATTTGAAAACTTAAATTCCTCGAAAAAAATGAACTTTATTCAAATGAAGTCATTGAAATATAAATCGCTTGGCTCTCTATGTAAAAACTATAAATATTTCTTTCATACACTTTTATCCCATTCCTTTCATTCATCACAATACTACAATAATTTAATTTATTTAAAAATTTAAAACCATGGAGGTAAAAGTAATTTAACTCTATGCTTAAAACTTTATAGCAGAAGTCTTCTGTAAAGTCGTTTGCTTCTCTATGTAAAATCAATGAATGTTTCATTCATATCAGCTATATTGCAAACTCCAAAGCTAAATAATTTTGCGTTAAAGAAATTCAGCAATTCTTGTACAACTCATCCGACATCTTTATCTGTTTACATTCTCCATAAATGAAAATTAGGCTTCGTTGTAAAAACAATCAACGTTTAATGATCATTTAAACTCAAATTTATTGTAATTGCGTTGTTTCAGAATGTAGATGCACAGAAATAAAGCAAAAATAAAGGGGTTTTTGGATGGATAAAACACTGTACATTAAAAAGAACTTTTAAAATCACGATTTTGACACAAGATGGATGCCATATTTTATTTTGTAGTGTGTCACGATATCTCTTCATATAATATGGGTGTAATTATTATTTTAATTTTTGTTTTAAAACTACCGAATATATTTTAAATTTTTTTTATATTTTTGTGGGATAATTTGAATAAAAATATCCTAAATCTTTCGAAGCAATTTGTGAATTTTAAATCCACTTAAAAAATGTTTAAAAAACTAGGTCCTATAGGGTCAATGTATATCATTTTTGTCCGAACACAAAAATTGTATTGCAGCTATTTTCCACTACAATGATTGAAATTGTTGAGTTTCGTGATCATTAATCCATAAATGTGTATAATTTTTTATGCGACGCTTTCTTTTCTTTGATTGAATGTTTCATGTATTAAAATGAGTAACCTTTCTAAATTCATTTGTAGAGACATGAAGATTGTGCAGTTGGAAGTCTTCCAAGAAGTCGTGTCTTAGTAAGTAAAAGTTAAATCTCAATTCCATATATTAGGGGAGGACAGTAGGATTTTCCCTTTAACATTTCATTATTTATTTCCACTTCATATTGAAAAGTCTTCTCTGACATGAATGAATGTAAAAAATTAATTAAGTCAGCTGACATCGACTTTCTGAAACCAAAATCATCTTTTAAGCTTTTCTCGTACCTCTCCCCGTGGATCGCTGGGGCTACGTTATGTTACGGTAACATGTCTCAAGATTTTAACCGTTATATGGCCTGGATTGGTAATAATTTAATCCAGTGCCTGACTATTACAGAAAAGCAGTTATTAAATGCCAATGCACCATTTTGAAATTTTCACACGAATCAGCCCGTTAGCGATCAAATGTATTATCGAAGAGATTGTTTCCATCTTGATACCATCGAAGAGAGCTAAAAGAAATCTTTCCAACTAACTGTAAACCGGATCCGTAGGATAATTCCTCCACTCCTTTATAAAAATCTGAAATATCAAAATATGAAAAGTTTATAATATTTTTTTATATGTATATTGCAACATCCATAAATTGAACAGTTGCACAATTCGAATTTCTGTTATAAATATTGTGTGATATCCACGCATTCTAATAAATATTTTTAAATACACCTGAATTTTCTATGAATTTTAATGTGAAACGTTTCATAGCTGCTCAAAGTTCTGAATGTTCAAGTACTAATATTAAAAGTTCTTCCCTCAAATTGATTATTTCTCTTTCTTCATCCCTGTTTGTCATTTTTCGACTTTTTCATTTCTTTTGTAGTGTCATGTTTCGACGGCCCATAACATTGACCGTAACATATTCCCTAACGAAATAGACAGTAAGAAGATCAATAATCTGGAATGTAGCGAAATGTCACGAGTAAATTATGTTCCTTATTAATAACGTTTGTGTATTTGTAATTAAGTATGTTTATGAGGAGCTGTTTGCAATAACAATTGTGTTGGTTAGAAACATTACTCTTTAATCCAATGACAAACGAACCCGGTGGACGGTACAGTGGTGTCAAAAGTGCTGTAGGTTGTCAAAAGTTGTTACAAGTGGTGTCAAAAGTATTGTTCAATTTCAAATACAAGGGTGAGTAACTCATTGAAAATATATTTCTTGAATGCAATTTTTGTTGCTTAGTTATGGTAGAATAAATGTATAAACTAAAACTGAAACAAACTTCAATAAGTTTCTTAACGACCAATCTAGTTACAAAACTTGAATTAAGTTTTGACTCTGCAAATAAAGTATCAATTGAAATGTTTGAAGAATACGTAGAATGTTTGTTAGGAAGATGAAATTTTCTTAAAAAACTAGATGTTGATATCGAATTATCGATAAATTTTAAGTTTTGGAATCAGAGCTAGAAGTTTCGAAGGAATATAAAGAAAATATTCTGATGTGGAAATGGTGGATTTCTAGGAAAATAAAGAAAGGTGGAAGTCAATAATATCTTATCAGGAACGTTAAAGAATGCACAGTAAATTACACAGTAAAACCCAAATATTTGTGCTTCAAATGATTACAATAAACAAATTTTATAGAGATTCAGGAACTTGGCTAAAAATTTGGGCTCAATTGAATACAACCATTCATTTAAATAATAATTTATGTGCAGCACTAAATTCAATGATCTAAAATACTACTGAGAAGGAACACTTGCAAGCGCAATTGCTGCTTACACTTTTTACTGCTAATTGTGAAATGGTTATCAAAATGCTTATGGATAGATTTGGAAGAGCGAATATATCTTGTTATAAAATTTTTTTTGCTATCTTTGCTATATTTTATAAAGCTAACTGTCGCATTTACTCATAATAAATTATATGATAAATTTGAAGTTCATATTAGAAGAATTTGAAACTCGATATAAAACCTGAAAAATTCTATACCCTTTTGAGCCCAATTATACCTAAGCGCATTCCTCGTGAATTGATATTACAGTTTAATACTAAACGTAAAGACACTCAATATATAACTATTAGTAACGAACTATTAGAGGACGAAATAATAGAGGACGTAGAGGACGAAAAAGAATGAGATTGCTAACAAGTTCTGAGGATGAGAATGAAAAAATGAGCAGTATATTTCGATTGATGGCACTGTTTGAGAAAAAATGCAAATAGGTGCTACATCTGGGAGAGCAGTCAATCAATCTATGAGTGCACTTTTGTTGATAATTGGCCACCGTAATGTGAAACATATAAGAGCATGCATAATAAAAGAAGCAAATCGAGTTTTAGGAACCGAATGGAGTCTATTACTTTAAAGTTACTTTGTTTAATATTTCCTAACTAAAATCAATATTACCTGCATTCAATCAAAAAAAAATAAAATACTCTATTATTTCGTCCTCTACGTCCTCTATTATTTCGTCCTCTATGTCCTCTATTATTTCGTCATCTACGTCCTCTATTATTTCGTACTCTACGTCCTCTATTATTTTGTTCTCTATATCCTCTATTATATTCGAAATATATTCCGCTTCATCGGTATCGGTAAGCTCACGCTCAGTGTCTGATAGATTATTATCATTTACAAATAATATATCTTTACTTTGAGAATGTTCACATTCATTAATTTCCGAAAACTCTTCATCTATGTTATTTATTTCTTTTAAGAATTTGGTGATGTCGTGAATGTTTCGATATTTCCTCAAACTAAAGATTCAGAATGGAGTAACGCTGTAAAAACAAAATATAAACTAATTAGTAATATTTTTTAGTTCATGTCACCTTTTCTTGCAACTTGAAATTGTACGCAGTTTGTTGAAATTTTAATTCACAATTATTTTAAATTGAGCTTATTACGCAACACTCCTTGCAGAAATGTGCAGGAAACTGATGAAAATATGTGGAATATGCAGGTGCACATTTTCTGACCCGATTGCATTACAAGGCAATACATTTTTCTCCCGGTCAAATGGCCGGTCGTGGTAGATAATGGTAGACTATGTATTTTTTTCATATAAACACAAGAAGAAGAAAAATAAATATTGAAAAATTGATTGTATACATTTTATAGAAAAAGTCATAAAGTCAAGTAAGAAAAAGCGATAACATTATATGCGCATTATTTAATCAAACGTTTACAACCGGTCATTTTAGTGTTAACAGATAGCGAGAGACAAAAGCAACATTTGGAGTATTGATCAACTCATGAAATTTATACAAAATGCAATCGAATGTCGTCAAATAACCGATTGTGTGTTGGCCGTACATACACGTAACTATTACTCAAGGTTAATAGAATATTAAACAGGTTATCTCGTTTGCTATTCCCCCCATTGTAATATTTAGAGCTCCTCTACTACAGGCTGACTTATCAAGCATATTGAAGCCCATACGGTTCCAAACATTCTATAAAACTCTCCATATCATTTTCAATAATTTGATATTTCATTCATATTTCTTTAAATATTTGTTGCTTTAAAATTTTTTGCATATAAAAGCTATGGTACATGTTCTATCGAGTAAAAATAAGCGTACCATTCCGTTTTGAATAGTTCCTATAGAAAAAATACTTGTACATTATAATTTTCTGAAAAATATCATGGATTTGATTTTAAAATATTTAGATTGTATCATTGGGCTTCAATTCAATTCATATAATTATAATTCACTTTATATGCTTAAAGGAAACCCCGTTTCTATATATTTAATGAAATACATCTGCTGTTTAATTTTGTTTATTTGAAGACATTGTGAATTCATTTACTTTCTTTTATGGTACAGATATTACCGTAGAATTCCGTCAATCGGCACTTTAAAATGCGACAGAAAATCGTGGAAAATAACAGAGAGGCGCGTGTATATTCCGGAATTTTATGCTGAAAGAAACAAAAGCTGTTTGTGTCATTTTATTTGAAGACGAATTTTTTTTGCTTCGAAATTTGTCTAATATTTATGGGGAAGGATCTTCAAATTAAAAATATTCTATTCAACGTATGTTTTAAAATAAATAGGGGTAAATGTGTCATTTTAATGCGACTATAAATTTATTTTATTTTTACAAAATTATCCATAAAATTACACTAGTTTCTTTTAACTTATGAATATCCCTTTCTTGAACAAAAACCATTTTTATTGAATCGAAACTACTCCGTCTTACTCATGATGAAGACCTTCATTTTGACGAATCAAGATATAAATGCCTTAACAGAAATTTTATTAACAAATTTACTAACAAACAAAATTCTTAACAAACTCCATTTGACGTGACTAATAATTATTTTTGCAATGGTTTGATAAAATACGTGTTTTGAAATTTAAATCAATTACTGTTTTTTCTGCAGATGATTTTGAAGGTTTCCTGACTTTCTCTCAAATCCGGAATATATATTTTTTCTATAACATGTAACATTTTTGAACTAGACAAAAGCTATGCATTGTATTGCCTGAAAATAATATATTTATTCTAATTTATACTACGTTATTCATGCCTGTAAACCTTGAAATACAATCAATATTTAAATGACAACTTATTTGCCTCATTCAGATTAGAAATATAAATTAATATCCATCTCAAACCGATTCCCATAACGCACCAAGTAGCCAGTAGTTCTCTGATCATTCACTATCTTTTTATATATAACCTTTGATCATTCAATTAGCTTTCAACATAGCATTCAGAAATCTTTGTATAAACTTAAATACTTTGTATAAACTTAAATACTTTGTATAAAATGTTAATAGCTTCCTCTCTCACCCAAAATTTGCTATTTCGTTTCATATGTACGGAATTTATTTTCGTAAACTTCACATTACTATGCATATACAGTTTTATTTTACTCTATATTGCTTGCACACAGTTACTATTAGATAAATATTTAAATAGTTTCCGATCAACGTCTCTCAATAGTTTTTCTCGTCTTTGTCAGAGAACGGGTCTAGCTAAGGCTCCTCTATATACGAGCTGACTCGTCAAGCATATTGAAGCCCACCCATGCTGAAAGCGTAATCCATTAGCATTAGCTCTATTCATTTTTTCACTTTAGGAAGTACTATTGAAATAATTTTTGATGGGTGTTCTGAACCGAACTGCTCTAAACTTACTAGAAAAAGGTTTAGGTAATTTCGCTTTCCCAGAAATGAAGAGGGAATAAAATAATGGCTTATAAATAGTCGGCAGAATCATTGAATACCCAGTACAGGAGCATATTTGTGAAAGCTAAATTTTACAATTTTGTAATAGAAACTTCTATTTTTATATAAAGTATTTATTTTATAATTTCGGTATTTTATAATTTTTTATAATTAATAAACTCATTTTTATAATTATAAAATTTTATTTATTTTTATTAATATATTTTTTATATATTTTATTAATATTTTATTAATATTTATAATAATAATATATATTATATTTATATTAATTATATTAATACTAAATATATAATAATAATAAATATATATAATAATAAATATTTATATTAATAATATATATAATAATAATATTAATATAATATATAATAATAAATATTTATATAAATATTAATAATTAAAAAATAATAATTAAAAATAATATTATATAAAAAAATATTATATTATATAAAATTTATAAATTATTTATAAATTTATAATTTATAAATTTATAATTCATATTTTATAAATATATTTTATAAATATAATACTTAATAATAATAAATTTAAATAATAAAATAAAATAATAAAAATAAACTAAAAAATAATAATAAATTTAATAATAATAATAATAAACAATAAATTTTATAAATATATAAATATATTTATAATTTATAAAATTTATAAATTATTTTTAAATATTATATAAATAAATATTATATAAAATATTATATAAATAAATATTTATATAAATATTAATATAATAATTAAATATAATAATATAATAATTATATTAATAAAATATATAATAATAATAAATAAATATAATAATAATAATAAATATATAATAATATTATAATTATAATAATATATTATTAATAATAATATATAATTATTAATTAAAAATATATTTTATTAATATTTTTATTAATATAAAAATGATAAATAAAAAAAGAATTATAAATAATAAACTCATTTTATAATTTCGGTAATTAAGTCTGAATGACACGAATTTACTTTGGAACGGTACTGATATTTTCATCGCCAAGACGATGATTGGCGCCAATCATTTGTAGTAAACATTGGTGCTATGTTTAGGGGATCCAGTTTAGAGGATTTCCTCAATATTATCTTTTAAAGTACTTTATTACCACTTAAGGCATAAAAATATATCGTTTACATTATAAACTTATATAATTTATTATAATTATTAAGATTTTAAATGCTGTATTTATCTAATCTATACATACACAGGTTTATAACAAAATTGCCCCTCTTTAAAATTTTAGTTCATTTAAAATTAAATACACATTTTTATTTTAAAGATCCCGGCTGTGAGTACACATCAAAAGGATCCTTTTCCTAGGGTTACAGGTACAGAAATCCTCAGAATCTCATAGTTCACAAACATTAGAATAAATTCACTTTAAAATCAATTTTCAGGAATCCCCCCCCCCCCTAGAACATTATTTTTCATCTTAAAAGTTCATTATTAGTTTTAACGGCATTAAACTAAAACAAAACTTGTTCAATCCACGGGGTTATGGCGCCAACGAATTTGCCACGGTCAGAATTTTCA
Organism: Amaurobius ferox; assembly: GCA_951213105.1. Classification (NCBI taxonomy): domain Eukaryota; kingdom Metazoa; phylum Arthropoda; class Arachnida; order Araneae; family Amaurobiidae; genus Amaurobius; species Amaurobius ferox. The sequence goes on from OX578150.1 coordinate 81,231,857, forward strand.
AGGGTAGCGAACAGGCTGGTCGCCGAAGGCGGTTAGTGAATCATATAAATGTTGCATCCTACTATTAACAAACTGTCGCCAAGTGTAAATATTACCATATTATAATAATTATGTAAACATAAGCTAAAATGGTAAATAAATCGAAATGCATTTATCATAAAAGATAATGAATGATCATATAGGATTTTTTTTACTAAAAACCGAAAGAAATTATGTCTGAATACCTCGAATTTATTTTGGAATGGCACTGATATTTTCATCGCGAAGACGATGATTGGCGCCAATCATTTGATGTTAACATTGGCGCTATGTTCAGATGATCCAGTTTAGAGGATTTCCTCAATATTATCTCTTAAAGTACGTCAATTCTTTTGTATTAGGCATAAAAAATATATCGTTTACAGTACAGATTTATATAATTTATTATTATTATTATAAACTAACGGCTAACGTAAAAACTATTGGCTAATGTAAAACGTCACTTCCATACTAAGGCTGACTCATACTACTGACTCATCAAGTATATTGAAGCTCACCATAGCTGGAAGCGCAATCCATTACCATTAGCTCTATTCGTATTTTCACTTTAGGAAGTATAATTGAAATAATTATGGGTGGTGGTTCTGCACGGAACTTCTCTAATCACTCTAGAAAGGGTTTTAGGCTATTTCGTTTCCTAGAAACGAAGAAAGAAGAAAACAAGGGCTAATAAATAAATGAATACCAGGTACTGAAGCATACTTGTGCAAGCTAAATTCTACAATATTCTAATTGAAACTTCTTTTTTTATATAAAGTATTTATTTTAAACACTTATTTTATAATTTTTGTAACTGTAGTATGGGACCCTATGGGCTTCAATATGCTTGATAAGTCAGCCTGTAGTAGAGAAGCTCTAGCTCTAGCTAGAGCTCCTATACTACAGGCTGACTTATCAAGCATATTGAAGCCCAGCAAGGTTTCTACAAATACATGAGTTACCATATTTGGCGGTTTAACACATGCTCCAAATATTGATTTTTACTGGTATTTGATAATGTTAACAAATTTTCAATTTATATTTTTATAAATATGAATTAGATTGGAGTAACATTTGTAATTACGCGATACTTATTAACAAGAATCAAAAATATGATGTTCACTCCATAAGCAGATTAACAAATAGATGGACATTTTTTTCTTATTATTTTTTTGCAAAGATCCGATCTTATTAAAATTTATGAAATACTTTGATGTATATTTCCATTTTACATCTGTTACACTTCTAACATTATATAGAATAAAATATGGTCTTATTATGAGCTCAGAAAGACCTTGAATTATTTGAAATATCTGTACTAAATAATGAAAAGTTGCTTTTGAAATATATATTTATGATTATACATAGTAGTGTGTGAATAACCCCGGGGGGAGGGCACTTTAAAAAAGTGTATTTAATTTTAATGGTACTAAAATTTTAAAGAGGGGTAATTTTGTTATAAACCTGTGGATGTACAGTTTAGATAAATACAGCATTTAAAATTTTAATAGTAATAATAATAAATTATATAAATCTATATTGTTTACGATATATTTTTTATGTCTTATACAAAAGAATTGAAGTACTTTAAAAGATTATATTAAGGAAATCCTCTAAACTGGATCCTCTAAACATAGCGCTAATGTTTACATTAAATGATTGGCGCCAATTATCGTCTTGCCGATGAAAATATCAGTGCCGTTCCATAGTAAATTCGAGTCATTCAGACATAATTTCTATCAGTTTTGAGTAAGAAAACCCTATTTGATCATTCATTATCTTTTATGATAAATGCATTTCGATTCATTTATCAATTTACCTTATGTTTACATAATTATTATAATATGGTAAGACTTCCACTTGGCGAAAGTTTGTTAGCAGTAGGATTCTACCATTTCATGATTCATTATACTCTAAAAATGCAATAAAGTGCATAAAACTTGAAATATATTGGTGTAACATGAATAAACTTTAATGTATATTTATATATATAATTTGAAGCAATTATACTTTTAGGTTTTGAAGAGAGAATAACACATTCAGGACTACAAACCACGTTTACTAAGATAAGGCTCTAACAAATAAAAGTCAATAAGAATACATACTACAGTTACCGAAATTATAAAATAAGTGTTTAAAATAATACTTTATATAAAAATAGAAGTTTCAATTACAATATTGTAAAATTTAGTTTTCACAAGTATACTCCTGTACCGGGTATCCAATGATTTGCCGACTATTTATAAGCCATTTTTTTATTCCTCCTTCATTTCTAGGAAAGCGAAATTAACTAAACCTTTTCCTGGCATGTTTAGAGCAGTTTGGTGCAGAACACCTACCAAAAATTATTTCAATAGTACTTTCTAAAGTGAAAATACGAATAGAGCTAATGCTAATGGATTATGCTTTCGGCTTCGGGGGACTTCAATATGCTTGACGAGTCAGCTCGTATATAGAGGAGCCTTAGGTCTGGCAGTGACTTCACTCGTCTTTCATTCCGGGGACAAGTTTTTCCCCGAACGAGACAACCTTATATATAAGATATTCTACGGACCTTGGATGGCAGTTTCAATCAGGGTCCCCCACAAAGAGGGGAGGGGCTCTGTTGGAACCATGGTACTGGGGCCCGGTGAACGATAGGGGCCCGTGAAGGTGCCTGGAGAAAATATTTTTTACAGTATTTTTTGTGCATATGAATTTATATTAAAAATTCTTTTACGGTACAATATAGCATATTTTGTGCAATTATAAAATTACAAGTATAGAATAAATAGGAAGCAAACGCAAGTCTTTTGAAGCCATAAAATAAACCCAAAGAATTGTAGAAATTAAACATGTGATACGTGAGGGAACTTGTACTATTTCTTTGATTCCACATTTGCTGCAAAAAAGTGAAAATAAAATAAAAAGACGAGGGCCCGTAGTGTACAAGGAAGATGTCTTGTATGTGATGCCATCAACACAACAATAAATACTTCCCGTAAATTGCCCGACTTTGAAGGGAGGGGAAGAACCTTATCCAGGCACCAGCTTCCAACAAAGAGCCCTCTTTGGATCCCAAGGCAATAAAAGTAATTGTTTGTTATTTGGCTTCCGAAATTTGCAAGCATTGAACTGATAAAATAAATGCTTTTTTAGGGAAAAAAATATTTGCAGAGAGTTTACATTGTGTCATGGTCATCTCTTTGTCTAGAGGGGTCTTTTTCACTCCCATACAAATGAGATAGGATCTTATGGGAACGGTCAGTTGTCCCAAAGCAATTAACACATCAGGGTGTCCAGTCTACGGACTCTCTTTTGCAGTTCTGGAGGACATTTTGGGTAGATGCCTGACAGCAGAGTGTAGCATATCATCCTGGAAGCCAAGTGGATCGTCCTTGAAAGACCCTTTGTCTAACAGAATGTTTGTTCCTAAAAAAGGTTCATGTGAGTAAGTAGTAGGTCCTCTGGAAACGAAGTTGTTCAGTTTGCGTTGATGAGTAAGATCTCAGTATAAGGGAATGCGTTCTTCAATTAATTATTTGTAATTAAGATAATTTAGCATAGGGTATTAGGGTATGTTTAATTTTATTCTTATATTTTTTTCAACATTATTTTGAATTGCAAGTCTTGATCTCAGAATGAACGTTATTTATTTTATCCGAATTTTATATTGTTTTATAAAATTATTCTTGTAAAATAGTTGTATATTTAAAATTTGTATGAAATTTTTGGATGGATCTACTCATTGAAAACATCCCAACAACGTATGAACTAGTAATTTAATAATCTGGGAGTATAACATTTCTTGAACAGATTGAAATATTTAAACAAAGTACCTGATTAAAGTCTGATTATTTTATCGCCTAAAGATAACAATTTTCAGTGAGATCGGACCAAGAGAAGGCTTTTTCAAATATTTATACCTAAAACTGGAAAGATACAAAATAATAATGTAACCAATATATGTACAGAAATAGAGATGTAATACTGACTTTTTTTTTTTTTTTTTTTTTTTTTTTTTTCAGTTTAAAAGCAAATGACATACATCATTTATAGGATGTACCGTCGTCCAGACATTGAATATTTTATTTGTGTTACAACTTGAATATTTTATTTGTGTACGGGAGAGCACGTTTCAAGCATCCCTGATCACATTCATGAAGAACATTTTTGAGATGATGTCTCGGTATGTGTGCGTGTGTGAAAGTATGTGTGGGTGTGTGGGTGTGTGTGAGTCTGTGGAGACGATATATCACGAACGAATGGGGCGATTCGGATGAAATTTGGTACAAAAATCACAATCCGTGAATACTGGAAGAATAAAACACAATCGAATGGTTAGAACCCCCCCCCTAAATTTTCGAGTGAAATTTTGAAAAAATCATCAAAAAATCAAAACTTTTAATAAAGTTACGCAAATAGACATTTCTTATGTAATTTTTCCTTAGAAAACGATTAACATAAACCTTAAAACGCTAGCATGAACCGTTCTCTTGATATTTCACATTTTTCTAATAAATTTATCAAAAAATCCCATAAATTAAAAAAAAATATTAAATATTAAGAAACATGTTTACTTTTCATATGTAATATCATGCAATAAATTTGATGACATCATTCTCGTGGATCTAACTCGTTCCATTCATGAGAAAAGATACTTTGAGTAATACTTTTGTATTTGAACGCTAATAGCCATTTATCTGCTGTAAGAATAACATATTTCTCCCTTCCGTAACGCTTGGCGAGATTTTGGTGACGAATTTAGCGGAATGTCGACAACTTGGTGGCATTTTTAAATGTTGCCAAATTAACGAAATCTCGCCAAAAGAAAAAAAAATGACGCTAAATCATTGAAAATGAAAACTAATTGAAGAAAATTCAATATCTTGGAAAGAATATAAGTTTCAACTATAATAATAACATTTTGTTTAACTGTAAAATCATAAATTGATTGCATTATATAAGGAAAATCATGTGCTGCCAACATCAGATGTTTTTAATCGGTGTCAACTAAGGCCATTTATTTTCAGCCAATTCGCGTCATAAAGAATTTTTTATTGATTATGGATATCAAGATATATTCATTTTCTGGTAAAGTTCTGTATTTGATACATCAGATATTTTAGTTATTGGGTCTGCGGATAACTTCTTCGTTCTCTGAGAAGTAAATAAAACAATTAAAATTTACAGAAAAGTTGTAGTTTCTACCAAATTATCAAATAACTCATAATAGTTGTAGAAATTTTTATACCGGATGTACTGTTGAACACAAAATTAAAAATAGTTAAGGGAGATAAGTCCCAGATACCTATCATACTACAAAATAATTCATATCAGAAGATCATAGGATGCAAATAGGACTTTTTTCTTCCCCGGTTGGACATTTACATACTACTAGAACAAATCAACCCACCGTTGTCCAGGTCCTAAATAAGCTTCCGCTACTTAAATAATACATTTACAGATAAAAGCACTCAATTTCCATATAGCCTTCAAACCGGCTCAATTTTCAACTCATTTCTTCCTTTCGTTTTGAAACTGTGGAGAGCAGGAAAATAGAATAAATAAATAAAAGAAACGAAATGGAATCCTTTCTTAGGAGAGAAGACTTGGCTTAAACCACACCGTGAGTTCCAAGGCTTTGACGATCAGCTCAAACGTTCACCAGGGAGAAAACAAGATATGCATTTCGTTAACGATACCTAAAATTTCAATTTTTATGCGTTTGTATGAAAATTCACAAAAACTAAAATAATGTAGTAATTATATTTTTTTTGTTAGAATACGAAGATATACACCCATATTTAAGTATCAAATATTCTAAAATATACACATTTTGATGTATTTCAAATAAATAAGTAAATATGTTTACAAATGTCGATCATTTGGCCGTTAGGCCACTAGACAGCAAATAAATAATTATAAGAAATTGTTTGTTCTACGGATTCGGTTCGGTTCAAATATCATTGGAAAGAACATTATTCGATTTATCCGGTGGTGTAAAAATAGAAACTCTGTGACAAAATTTTCAATCGCTAAATAACCAATTTGCGTGAAAATCGTGCTTCAATATAAAATTACTAAAAAACTAATACGAATAAAAGAAATTCGCTGAGTTGTATTTGTCCGGGTCCTGAAGTGTCTCTGTACTAAATTCCTTTGTTGTCCGCAGCTTAGATTTTCCGCTACACACCTTCTTATATTAAATAAAATTAACTTTTTCGTACCCCAATGATAGGAACCAGCTGATTCAGAAGATCCAATCTGCTATTACTTACTTTAAAAAAATCGTTTACCGCAAAAACCAGAAACTTTGCATATATGAGATTTTGATACAAAAAATTGATTAATACACAAAATCAGAGTGCCTTATTTTACTTTTGTCAACAGAGTAGCAATAGGATTAGAAGTTGATCAAATAATGATATCGGATATTCATTAAGTGATTGTTATTTCTACTGTGTTTTACTATTTTGTAACCAAAGAATGCAATTTTAAATTAATTAAAAACAAAAATTATTTTACTAAAGTTAGGTTTGCCGAAAATGCGTTGGATACGGCGGGGGGGGGGGCGATAATCACTCCCTTACTTTACATGAGGCCCACTACACTACTTGGTACCATCGAGGTAGTATATAATGGAGAGAGCTTAAGGGTTGCAATCGGGGCCAAAGATAAAGGGAGTTGTAGTCAGGACGAATTTCCTGAGAACCCGTTTTCTTCCGACTGTGACCCTGTACATTTCAATGGCGATTTCTGACCGAGAGCGTGTTTGAGAAATATAAATAGTAAAATAATGGCTATGTACTGTTGTGCTTACGGCTGCAAGGAAAAGCATGTAAAAGGAGGACTTTACTCTTTCCATGGGAAAGTTTTTTTTTTCATTATATATCTTACAAATATAGTTAAGAAGTAATTTTGCTAGATTTTAGCGTGGTGCATTTCATTTGGCTATTCATTTTATTGCTTTTAATGCTATATTATTAGAAGTTTTGCTCAATTTTTGGTGTTTGTGATATTGCAGAAGACTTATAATATCATTCTAATACTTTAAAAAAACATTCGGAGTACTTTTGTGATAGTTATAGAGCTATTTTCGGTATCCTCATATGTTTTCCCTTCGAGGTAGAACTTGGCGATGTTTGGCGACGTTTGGCAAGATTGGGTGGCTAGGGAAGAAACATAGGGAGTTTAGATGATGAGCGTAAAGACGTGTCGTATGATAAAATTTTACTTTCAAAATAAAATATAATAGTTTACATTCATTGAAAATGTCACTTAGATTTTACATCACAATTTTTCAGTGCATTTTATATAAAGATATATGATCTGAAATATGAGCATGATCTCATTTCTAGTTCAGAGTAAATTGTACTTAATAAGTCGATGTTATTAATCTTATCCATGAGATTGCCCCCCCCCCTTCACTCTCTCTGCATAAATTTTATACATGCCGATGTTGGTTAGAATTAATTTCATATAAACATCTCGATTGTTCACAAATTAAATATAAAAGGATATATCATCAAACTCCCAGTGTAGTAGAAGTATTTTGGTATTACACTCTTGTTTAGTTTTCGAGAAAGAAATATGCCTTGCCCAAAGAAATATTTGAATCACCGACTTCTTGATCACGCGTTAGCAATCTATTAAATGAGAAATATTAACTCTAAAAGAACCTTACATTCTCCTCATCATAATTTAAGTAATAGGCTTTTTGATCTAGAAACAGCTCTACCAATATAAATATTTTTACTTACATCATGTTTTATGTACCAAAGTCGTGTTTCAGAGTCTTTCAAGTGCGACTAATATAAATTGAAGTCCAAATTATTATAATTACAGAAATTTGACGAAAATAAAGCTATTGGGACACCTAGCTTAGGTGATTCAAAAGTAATAATTTTATATTGAAATAATTTTATATTGAAATAGGACTACATATATCATCTTCATCAACTAGTTACAACATAATTTAAATGAAATAATATCACACGAAAAACTCAAAAAAAGGAAGGAGGGGGGGCGGTAATGGGAATTAAATAAAGATGTAGTCAGGAGGAAGAGATGAAAAGGCAATAATTGTTACACATATTTTAATATTTTTTAGTTCGTATGAGATAAAATAGCGAATATATATATATATTTCCCTATATAAGAAATATTATAAAGTTTTATATTTTTCAGTTTTCCTCGGGAAAGTTAAATATTTTATTATTGCAAATATTACATTGTTTTATATTTGACGGTACACATACAATATATTAAAATAAATTAGATGTAAAAATGACTCAGTCGTATTACGCCTCAAAGCAGATATGGATAATGCTAACATAACTTTCAGAGATAAAGTTTATCTGGATAAAAGTGAAGAATTCTACATTTTAAGCAAGCATGCACACAATTTTTTCATATACTTTATAATTGCTTTTAAATATATTATACATATTCTTCAATTTGTATACTTGTAATCTATTTCATATCATATTTTATTTGTAATTGCTTTGTAGTTCAAGTTGTTTTACAAAAATGACTTCATTAACAAAATTATTCTTTAGTAATAAAATTTTTTGGTAATAAAAATATTCTAATCCTATTTCGTATTTTTCTTCATACATATTTTTTAAAATCTTATAACGTATAACACGTGTAATAACTTCCCATTCATCCTCGACTTTAATAGAAGTTAAAAAAAAAACAGAAGGTACACTACACAGTTTAGGCGATAAATCGCCAAATCATGAAAGTCCTTCTCCTCCTCGTCCTTACTACACCTTCTCTGTGTTTGTCCATGCTACTAGCATGGGGAAGATAGGACCGCACTCCCTCCATATATACTAACTCGTTGCTTGGTACCCAGTCCCACAATTTGATGTGGGGGCCTGGTTACAATCCAGAGACCGGTGCTGGGAATGAAACAACTTAGTCGGTAAAGAGCGTCATCAGATCGGTCCGGTCACAAAACTATCACCGTTAGCCCTGGCGCACACAGGCTCTGCTAATATGGGCTTGGCTCACACGGTCTTGATTTAGCAAGTCAAACTCCTTTTGGAACGTTTGATGTCAGGACGGCAACGGGCATTCATCGGGTAACTGGAACAGCTAAAATTAGGATTTGCTGGAATGAATCTTGCACAGGCAGTTTATGGAGTAAAACGCGGGAAATCAGGGCTCGGGTTTAATCGATCGTGGTGAAGTGCTTGCCGTCTGAAGAAAAATATATTCTTTCAAGTTCGACTAATGAAAATTATGATGCGAGCATTTTGCACGAGCTCACGCCCAAGAAAATAAAGAAAACATTATATTTTCGTTGTAGTGGAGAACCTGCTCAAAAGGATAAACCAACAGCAACGTCTCAGTCCTAAAAAAAGACCAAAACATCTCGCGGGCTTCTTACCTTGCAAGCGCAAAATGGAGGAACATCCTGAAGCAACTACGTGTTCAACCCAAGTAAGGAGATTTCCGTCACTTGGTATGGAGTATCGAACCAGCAACCCTTTTTTGGACACGTCAATATATATATACTGACTACCATGTGTGCATCTGCCTGTATATATGTATGTCTGTCTGTCAGTCTGTTAGTCTGTTTGTCCATCTGTCACGCTTTTTAGGCACTTCCCAAATAGATAGAGACTTGCAATTTGGTACAAGGCTTGAAGGTTCGATTAAAACCCCTGGAAAACACGAATTTTGCGAAGGAGGGGGTGATTTTCACCAAAAGTTCGAAAAGTGAAATGATAGGAAAGCATGCTTCGCGATGAGATAGAGACTTCAAATTTGCTGTATGAGTAAATCGTTAGAAAGGAAGAAAGTGTGCAATTTCAGATTTCCAATATTTTCTACTTAAGGGTGTGCCGCACACAAAAGTGTTCAATTTATCAAATAAATGAGAAACGGCTCATCAAAAATTTAATAGAGGCTTGAATTTTGTTATACGGGCTAATCATTTGACAAAAACACCTAAGACGAATACAGTTTTTCAAAAATTTTCATTTAAGCGGTGCTCCAGAGTAAAACGTTCGAAAAGTGAATTGATAAAAAGCCATGCTTCGGAATGAGATAGAGATATCAAATTTGGTGTAAGGGCAAATAGTTTGGAAGGAAAAACCTTTACAATTTCAGTTTACCAATATTTTCTACTTTAAGGAGTGCCGCAAACCAAAATGTCCGATTTCCGCAATAAAGGAGAAACGCCTCTTTTAAAACAACATGATGGAGGCTTGATATTTGGTATATGAGCGAATCCTCTGACATAAAACACAAGAAGAGAGTTTTTCAAAATTGTATATTTAAGGGTGTGGTTACTCCAGACAAAAACATTCTAAAGGTGAAATGATAGAAAAAGCATGGTTCGTAATGAGATAGAGACTTCAAATATTGTGTACGGGTAAAAAGTTCGAAAGGAAGAAACTGAGCAATTTGCTACTGCCATTAACATTTGCTATTGTGTAAATTTGCTATTATATTTGCTATTAAATTTGCTATTAACATTTGCTATTGTAGGGATGCGCTCACAACCATATTCTATCTGCTAAACAAATTAAAAACGAATCCTTTACAATGTGATACAGGCTTGAAATTTAGTATATGGGTTAACCATTTGATAAAACCAAAGATGCATACGGTTTGACACAAATGTTCATTAAAGGGGTGCTACGTTCGAAAGGTGAAGTGATAGAAAAACGTTCGAAAGGTGAAGTGATAGAAAAAACATGCTTCGCGATAGGATAGAGACTTCAAATTTGGTGTACGGGTAGATAGTTTGAAAGCAAGAAAGTTCGAAATTTCAGATTTCCTATGTTTGCTACTTGAAGGGGTGCCGCACACTAATATGTTCGATTTTCCGAATAAATAAGGCACTCTTTCTTCCTGTTAAAGGTGTTAGAGGCTTCATATTTAGTTTATGGACCAATCATCTGATAAAACCCAAGACGAGCAGAGTTTTTCAAAAATGTTCATTTATAGGTGTGCTTGTCCGAAAGGGGAAATGATAAATTAGCATGGTTCGGGATGAGATAGACTTTAATGTGGTGTACGGTTAGATAGATTGAAAGGGAGGAATACGGAACTTAATAATGTTTCCATATATTTTCTTCCTTAGGAGATTCAGCACACCAAAATATTCGATTTGCCGAATAAATGTGACACGCGAATTATTCAAAAATTTACATTATTCATAGGTTGCTCATCCCAAGACCGTTGATTTTCAAAAGGTAGAAAATCATTAATTTAGAGTTTAATTTAAAAATTATTTGGGTACTTTGAAATAGTATTACATATTGTAATCCCGAAAATCGCCAAATTCAACATTATTCATTGCATTATATAAGGAAAGTAATGCGTTGCACACATCGGAATTTTTCCTTTTTCTTCATATCAAAAAGTCTTCCCTGACATGAATGTGATAAATTAATTGGAGTGCGCTCAAGTCGACTTTCTCATACCAGAATCCACTTTTAAATAGATTGTTATTATTTATTTTCAAATATTATAAAAAATTTTGAAACATCTGTATTTTTGTTCCAAAATATAACAATTATAGCATACCTTTATTTTAAAGGACTTGAAAAAATCTTTGGATTAATAACGAGTTTGACAATGTACCCATTGAGGGTTAACTGGCCCACTACGAAAGGCGATAATGATGTCAGGAACGCAAAAATTGTATTGTAGATCTTTTTCACTACAGAGATAGAAACTGTTAAATTTCCTGATCATTGAGCCATATATATATGTAAAATTTTTTATACGATGCTTATTTGATTTAATATTTCACATATTAAAATGAGTGACACCCTTTCTTAATTCATTTGTAGGGAGAGGATGGAAGTTCAGATGCATATAGATCTGATTCAAATACGGTAAATAAAAGTCAAATCTCAATAAATTCCATATATTAGGGAAAGATAGTAAGATTTTCCCTTTAACAATTAATTATTTCCCTTTAATTAATATCAAAATGTCTTCCCTGACATGAATGAGTGTGATAAATTAATTGGAGTGCGCTCAAGTTGACTTTCTCATACCAGAATCCACTTTTAAATAGATTGTTATTATTTTTTTTCAAATGTTATAAAAAAATGTTGAAACATCTGTATTTTTGTTCCAAAATATAACAATTATAGCATACCCTTATTTTAAAGGACTTGAAAAAAATCTTTGGATTAATAACGAGTTTGACAATGTACCCATTGGGGTTTTACTGACCCGCCACGAAAGGGGATAATGATGTCAGGAACGCAAAAATTGTATTGTAGCTCTTTTTCACTACAGAGGTAGAAACTGTTAAATTTCTTGATCATTGCTCCATATATATGTAAATTTTTTTATACGATGCTTATTTGATTTAATATTTCACATATTAAAATGAGTAACACCCTTTCTTAATTCATTTGTAGGGAGAGGATGGAAGTTCAGGTGCATATAGATCTGACTCAAATACGGTAAATAAAAGTCAAATCTCAATAAATTCCATATATTAGGGAAAGATAGTGGGATTTTCCCTTTAACAATTTATTATTTCCTTTTACTTAATATCAAAATGTCTTCCCTGACATGAATGAGTGTGCTAAATTTATTGGAGTGCGCTCAAGTCGACTTTCTCGTACCATAATCCACTTTTTAATAGATTGTTATTACTTTTTTTCAAATATTATAAAAACATCTGTAATTTAAAACATCTGTAATTTTGTTTCAAAATATAACAATTATAGCATACCCTTATTTTAAAGGACTTGAAAAAAATATTTCGATTAATAACGAGGTTGACAATGTACCCATCGGGGATTAGCTGACCCGCCACGAAAGGGGATAATGATGTCATGAACACAAAAATTATATTGTAGCTCTTTTTCGCTACAGAGATTGAAACTGTTAAGTTTCGTGATCATTGATCCATAAATATGTAAAAATTTTTATACGACGTGTTCTTTCCTATGATTCAATATTTCACTTATTAAATCGAGTAACACCCTTTCTTAAAACATTTGTAGGAAGTGGTGCGTGGCAAACCACACGTCCGGTAAGGACGCTAAGTAGGCCGTTTTCGTAAAGGGAAGTAAATTATAATGCATTTTATAAGAAATTAAAATAAAGAGACAAATTTTAAACAATAAGAAATAAACATTTATTTTGTGATTTCCATTATTACTAACATCTTATCAAATCTACAACTACACATTTATTGTTTAATATTCCATTACTCATAACAACCCATCAATTCTACAATTGTGTGTATTTATATTCTGAAAACCATTATTAATAACACCTTGTTCCATCCTACTTTACCAATCGGATAAATCTCCCACGTACAATATTTAATTCGAGTGCTGCAAATCTCTCTTATCATTTTTTTCTTTACATGTGAAATACATTTCCCACATTCAGCATTTAATTCAAAAAGCTTTCATTATTCCTAACGCTAGCTGAGCTAAAAAGAGAGAGAGACAGAGAGCGAGAACGCCACAATGGGCCTTCGTGCAAGATACGTATAAGGCATTGTCCTACCTCGGTCATCACTGCCGATCCCGGACTTGTCGGCGGCTCGTTACGGCTTTGTCCGATGGGCTCCTTGTCCGCGATCGTCGCACTCGCAACCTCCTTTCAGCACAGTCAAAATTCAACTCCTCGCTTTTCAAATTTTTAAAGTTCAAAGTTTTTCTCCGTATCTCCCCTTTCTCTAAGGCCCCCAGTCTGTCATTGGTCCAGTAAATATATAAACTACGCCTTCCGGCTGTCTTACTGGCCAAGGCCCCCCCCCTTGAAATATCAGATATTTGGCTTTTTGTTTTTAGGTGCAGAGAGTTCTCACGGATATTTTACCATGTCCATGTGAAAATAAATTGATCTCTCGGGTCAGGAACCTCAACCCCTTTCGTTTATCATAGCACCTGATGCTGACTTGAATATGAGAAGCCCCCTCTTTCTTTCTCGAACCATACACGTCCGGTCCAGCCGCATTATAGGGAGCGCTATACATATTGCATCTCTGCCAGAGGGGCCGTCTTCTCAGGTCTTCTTTCTCCTTTCAAAACAGCAATGTTACATTGAGATTGCAAATCACAATATAACAGGGAGGACTTGGAGGTCTACTTGGTTGACATGTGGTCAGTGAAATATCAGTATATTCCATATATTATGGGATTTTTCCTTTAACAATTTATTATTTCCTTTTACTTCATATCAAAAAGTCTTTCCTGATATGAATGAATGTGATAAATTAATATCAGTGCGCTCAAGTCGACTTTCTCATACCCAAATCCATTTTTAAGTAGATTGTTAACATTTTTATTTTATTTATATTTTCAAATTTTACAAGAGAAAATTTGAAACATCTATATCGTTGTTCCAAATGATAACAATTATAGCATATTACACTTCATTCAAAAAGACTTGAAAAAATATTTTGATTAATAACAAATTTGACATTGTATCCTTCAGGGGTTAAGGGACGCGTTACGAAACAGGATAATGATCTCACAAAATTAAAAATTGTATTGTAGCTCTTTTTCACAACATTGATTGATTGACTGCTCTCCCAGATGTAGCACCTATTTACATTTCTTCCCAAATAGTGCTATCACGAGCGGATAAATAGCACCGGACTCACTCCGACGTCATGATGTGACGTCACTCGACGTCAATACCGACGCCCAATAGCAGCTTCAGAGAACTGCGCCTGTGCACGGAGATGGTAGTTTATAATACGAACTCATCATCACTCAGCTGTTAAATTTACTATCGTATACTAGTATTATTAGAAAGTTTAGAATATTAAATTCTAAGTTATAGTTGATGCTTAAAATGAACTACGCCTGTGCAAGGAGTATTTTGTTTTATTCACGATCTCGGTATTATTCAAGGAGATTTAAATTTATTTAGATCTCCTTCGTATTATTGAATAGCATAGAATATTAAACTCTATAAATGATGGCTAGATGTGATATATAGATATAATTTAGTCATTTTGAGAGCCATGTGTCAATGGCTCTTAACCAATTTTCCCCATTTGAAAAATTGTTCTACATAGGTGCAATTTAAAAATTATTTGCTTTGTTTATATTACTCAACTCACAAAATCAATCTCCTTCTATTAGTCATGCATTAATTAGATCGTCAAAATGAAACATTGTTCTTTGCAACATTCAAGTTGTCAAGTTCAATTTAAAATTCACAATCATGTGCAAATTCCTATAATATACTAAATGACATTGTTAATCAAAACATTCTATTAAAATATTTAATTTAATGCTCCTAAAAAGAAGTTTAAGAATATCTGTTCTAGCTATACAAAATTATCTTCACGAGCAGATCTGAAGAATAAAATGTCCTGATCTTGTTTGTAAACAAATTTACAAAATATATAAAGTTGAATAAATATATGCAAAATAAAAGAGCTAAAACTGTATAGGACCCACACTACAACTTATGAGTTTCTAAAATCTTTACCAAAATAAAACAGATGATGTAATAAATTGAAAATATCAATAATTCCGTAATCTTAACCTAAACGGCCGTAATTGATTCCAATATATGCCAAAATATGTGCTAATATACTTGTACTGCTTATATTCTCATAGAGTAGAAGCAGCAGCGTATGCTTGGGGGGGGGGCAGGCCCCCTACTTTTCAAGGCTTTTTATTGTTAGGCGTATTTTTCATTTAAAATAACCCTGGCATAAGGAAATGCTAAACAGTTGGTCCCCCCCACACACACTTTTTTAGAGTCAGGATAAGCCACTGAGTAGAAGATATACCCATGCATTTGTAGAAGATTACTCGGTACTACGTACAATATATGAGTTTCAAAAATTTTTGCAAAAATAAAACAATGACATAATAAACTGAAAATATCAATAATAATAATGTTTAAACCTGAAGACCATAATTGATATAATCCAGTCAAAAATGCTATATCGGTGAAATTTATTTTATATATATATATCTTTATTATTTAAATCGGAAAGGATTTAATAAAAATCAGCTGCCGTATAAACAAATTGGGTTTAAATTTGTTTCTAAACGACATGATAAAATTTTCTTCAAATAAATTGGCGGAAAAAATATCATCTGCTTAATGCTATATGAAAGGTTTAATTGTTCGTTTTTAATTAATATTTGGTCAACCCCTGGTCTTAGAAACTCAAAACATGGACTAAATTTTAAGTCAGGATATTTCAAGGCTACCTACCAAATTTCATTTAAATTCGGTTCAGTTGTTCTCCCAGGATGATGAGACACACATACAGACAGATTTTCAATTTTATTTATATAGATTTAGAGAAATAGATTGAAAATAATCAAAATGAGTAAACTTGCATTATATCTAATAAAAGTCTACATTTGGATAATTTTTATCCAGAATCAGTCATTCATAAATGATATGTTTCAGCTCGCAAATGTAAATACGTCATTAGCTAGGAAGAAATTGTTATCCACTCAAAAATTTTACTCAATTTTGTACTTTTGTTATTTTCTTACATATTATTATCAGCTTATGTAGGAATGTACTAAAATTTGTATTTACACAAGACTTTACAGTTATGTGCATATTTATGTTATTTTATATTTTTGACATAGCAATTGCATAATCTATGCAAAGAAAATTGAAAATTTGTCTGTCTGTCTCATTTTCACGGGAGAATGGCTGAACCGAATTTAATGAAATTTTATGGGTAATATTGGAATAACCCACTTAAAATTTAGTACATGTTTCGAGTTTCTAAGACCAGGGGTTCTCTAAATATTAAGATATTAATTAAAAACGAACAATTAAACCTTCCATAGAGATAGCATTATGCAGACTATATTTCTTCCACCAATTTATTTGAAGAAAATTATGTTATGTCACTTAGCAATGGATTTAAATCCAATGTGTTTATGCAGCAGAAGAGTTTTATTAAATATTCTACGATTTAAATAATAAAGATATGTATACGTATGAAATAAATTTCATTGATATTGCATTTTTGACTGAATTATATCAATTACGGTCATTATTATTATTGATATTTTTGGGGCTTATTGATAGTTTCAATTTATTTTGTCATTGTTTTATTTTGGCAAAAATTGCTGTAATTTGTAGTACGTAGTACGGAAAATCTTCCACAAATGCATGGGTATATATTCTAATCTATGAGAATATGTAATATCTTGTATTCATCTTACATAGGTAACATTTTAAAATCTCATGCATTTCATCCATTCCTTGTATTTTTATGTGAAACAATTTTATTTTATTCACCAATAAATAAAACTTATTGAAATAGAAGTTATGAAAATGCGAACATACCTGAATAATTTTGAAAATCATTATCATGTTTTATTTCTTCCATGCCATGAACAATGTGCAAATTAATGCGAAAATAATCCGACTTCAGTGCTGTAAAATTACAATTTTTTTCTTTACAAACATAATTTGTTTTTTCAGCAACTGGTGAACATTTTTTTTATGTCTGTAAAAGGTAGATTTACTGGAAAATATATTTTTGCAATTGCACATTTTAGAAAACTTTTCCGTTTTCTGTGAGTTTTTGGCTTGTGAAGTATTTGGTCCATCCCTAAGCTTTGGATCAATATTCATATTTCTCAAAAAGAAAAAATTCACGAAACTTAAATTTGCCGCGAATGCTAAATAAAAACTCCGCTAACCAGAATCAACGTGTACCCTACGTCATCGGCTACGTCAATCGCATCATCCTCAGTAGTGGTTCCTTGTTGGTCGAATCGGAGTGGGTCCGGTGCTATTTATCCGCTCGTGTGCTATCAATCGAAATATACTGCTCATTTTGTCATTCTCATCTTCAGAACTTGAGAGCAATCGCATTATTTTTCGTGATCTACGTATTATATTCGCAATATATTCCTCGTCATAGTCGGTATATGTAGGCTCACACTCAGTGTCTAATAGAACATTATCATTTACAAATAATACATATCTTTACTTTGAGAAAGTTCACATTCATTAATTTCCGAAAATTCTTCACTTATATTATTTATTTCTTCTAAATACTTGGTGTGTCTTGAATGATTCGATAAATTTTCTGCGTGAAGATTAGGAATAGAGTAACGCAGTAAAAAATATAAACTAACTAGTAACTAATAAGTTTAAGGACACAACGTTTAGACAGAAGATCTTTTATTAAAAGTTCTAAGACGTACAAAGTATTACAAATGCCAGAGCGCTTTCGAGAGCTAATACGCTCTTTATCAGTGGCTACATGGA
Source organism: Amaurobius ferox (assembly GCA_951213105.1). Taxonomy (NCBI): domain Eukaryota; kingdom Metazoa; phylum Arthropoda; class Arachnida; order Araneae; family Amaurobiidae; genus Amaurobius; species Amaurobius ferox. The sequence continues at coordinate 81,250,079 of OX578150.1, forward strand.
AAGTAAATATGGATCGTTCATATATAGACCAGTAACATAGCAAATTAGCTTAATTTAATATTAAATTAGTAAATGAACATTCACCGTTATCCAAGACATATACACAGAAAAATATAAATATATATTGAACGGATTCAAAATGTAGGTATATCACGAGAAAAGTACAATTGTAAAATATTATTTTATTACAGGAAATATGCAAATTCGAAAGGACAGTCCAGCCCGATCTTTTTGAGAATGACGTCAAAGATAACCATGAAGAGACTTGAATTGCATAGAGTCTAGAATGAGTCGCCAAGCATAACTTTAAATTTGAACGAAATCAAAATTGCAAATCGACGCACGGTAGATATAAATAAAAAGGGATCCATAAAGGAGAATATTACGTGAGTTAGTACAACGCATTAAAAGAAAAGTTTTGTCAAACTTTTGACATCACGAGCGTGCTCTGCAAAACGGATGCCAACATTGCATTTGGTACTGCCATTATAATATTTATATTCACCGTCGGGAAACAACATAGGAACAACATACACCCCAGAATAGTTTTTAAGGTTATCAATATCCCCAAGTTTATCAGATCGAATACGGTTTAATAAAGTTGTAATATTAGAGTGAGAAGTCTTGAAATCAAATTTATGACAGAATTGAATAAAGGAACAGAAGATCTTAGGATGGTAAGGAAAACTAGATTTATAAGTTAAACGATCTTTTAAAGCAAAAAGTTTAACATCAATTTGAGTAAATTTACGGCGAACATGGGCTAAAATCGGCGATCATGAACAAATAATAAGCAGCCTCATGGCCAAGATTAAAAATAAAATTAATTTCATCAGTCAAAGCAGGGTCAGAAGCACAAACATTAAATGCGAGATTAAAATAAGCATTAAAAGAGGCATTTTTAGAGGAAATAGGATGATAAGTATTAGTGGGGATACAGGAGTTAGTAAAAGAAGGTTTACGGAAAAAAAAGTGTGAAAACCAAAAGTTAATCAGAACATCAAGGAAAGGCAAAGAACAATTGGATTCATGCTCAACAGTAAAATTAATCGAAGGGTAAGAATCATTAACCTTATCCAATAGAATAAAGAGATCATTTAAATCACTATCCCAAATAATAATAACATCATCCACGTAACTGCACTAAAGAATGTGCTGGGTCGTTAAAAAAGGCAAAACCTCATTCTCGAGCTCCTGCAGTACAGCGTCGGCCAAAATACCAGTTAATGGGCTACCCATAGGGGAACCAGAAGAGGGGAGCAAGTAAATAGTATCTCAGAACAGAAGCCAAAGTAATTTGTCTCCCAAACAATATTCAAAGCAGAAGTGATTGCGCCGATAGTAGGGGGTTTAAAATTGTGATTTTGAAGTTTTGGGGAATAATGTTAATGGCAATGTCAACGGGAGTACTAGAAAATAAAGAAACGACATCAAAACTATGAAGTGTGCTATTACGATTAAATTTAGTTTTAAATAATATATGAATGAAATTTTCAGTAGAACTAATAGAAAAACTATGATTATTAAAAAATGGTTTTAAGAAATAGACGAGAGATTTCTCTACAAAATAAGTAAGTTCACTATATTTGGAAACAATAGGGCGCATAGGATGATTTAATGTATGATGTTTAATTTGGCCAAAGATTTTAGGAAGTTGATGTGAAGTACGGAAAACGGCAGATTTTACATTGGAAGGAAGATCATTAAGTTTTGCGATCCTAGTATTAATCATCGTAATAGAGAATTTTTTGACTTGGTTGCATTTCATCTCGTCAATACACGTCTGTATTAAATTAACATAATCGGTTTTATTTTTAAAAACAAGTTGCTTAGTTTTATCAGCAGATAAAATGACAAATCCGGGATCAGATTTAGGTTTCCTAATTTCATCGAGTTCAGTATTCAAAACAGTATCAGTAGCAGAATGTCTATTTTTACTTTCCCTGCAATACATGGTAATGTATAGGGAAAGTATTGGAATCATGCCGAAAATCGCAACTTGAGTTTTCGACGGATCTACACGTTTCGAGACCTCTGGAATACGAAAAAACTATTTTTAGCCTGACGTCTGTGTGTGTGTCTGTGTGTCTGTCTGTGTGTCTGTCTGTCTGTCTGTCTGTGCAGATTTTGTATCAACTCTAACTAAAAAACTAATTGACCGAATTTCATAAAATTTGGTAGGTATATCACTTGTGGGCGGATCTGGTGCTGATTAGTTTTGGGTATGATTCGGGATAAAAGAACTCGCATTTTTTTGCGAAATGGCCCGCAAAAGCTTGTATCCACTCTAGCTGAAAAACTAAAGGACCGAATTAAACAAAATTTGACAGGTAAGTCACATGTGGAACACCCTGGTGCTGATTAGATTTTGGTAAGATTCGGAGAAAAATAACCTGCCTTTTTTTACAAAATGGCCCGAAAAAATTGTCAAAATCTAAACTAAAGAACTAGGTATACTCAAATATATCCATTAAATGCTCGTTTAATACGTAATTTTTAACGACGAAAATAATAAGACCAACCCCATTACACTAGGACTAGCCGTTCTCGAGATATTTTAGTTTTCCGTATTTTCTCTACGCCACCTTTGAAAATAAGTCCGGTTACCGAATGAGAACGAAAATTGAATTAAAAGTGAAATAAATTTAATTAAAATAAAGAGAACGTGGAAATAAGTCTGCAGGGAAAGTCATGTGCTGCCCACATCAGATTTTTACTTTCCCTGCAATACATGGTAATGTATAGGGAAAGTATTGGAATCATGCCGAAAATCACAACTCGAGTTTTCGACGGATCTACACGTTTCGAGACCTCTAGAATACGAAAAAACCGTTTTTAGCGTGACGTCTGTGTGCGTGTCTGTGTGTTTGTGTGTGTGTCTGTCTGTCTGTCTGTGCAGATTGTGTATCCACTCTAACTAAAAACTAATGAACCGAATTTCACAAAATTTGGTAGGTAAGTCACTTGTGAGCGAGTCTGGTGCTGATTAGTTTTCGGTACGATTTGGAATAAAATAACCCGCCTTTTCTTGCGAAATGGCCCGCAAAAGCTTTATCCAATTTAACTGATAAACTACTGGACTGAATTTCACAAAATTCGGTAGATGAGTCACTTGTGGTTCACCCTGGTGCTGATTAGATTTTGGTATGATTCGAAAAAAAATAACCTGCCTTTTTTTGCAAAATGGCCCGCAAAAATCGTCAAAATCTCAACTAAAGAACTAGGTATACTCAAATATATCCATTAAATGCTCGTTTAATACATAATTTTTAACGACAAAAATAATAAGACCAACCCCATTGCACTAGGACTAGCCGTTCTCAAGATATTTTAGTTTTCAGTATTTTCTCTACGCCACCTTTAAAAATAAATCCGGTTATCGAATGACAACGAAAATTGAATTAAAAGTGAAATAAATTTAATTAAAATAAAAAGAACGTTAATATATAAGTCTGCAGGGAAAGTCATGTGCTGCCCACATCAGATATTTACTTTCCCTACAATACATGGTAATGTATAGGGAAAATATTGGAATCGTATCGAAAATCGCAACTCGAGTTTTCGACGGATCTACACGTTTCGAGACTTCTAGAATACGGAAAAACAATTTTTAGAGTGACGTATCTGTGTGTGTCTGTCTGTCTGTGTGTCTGTGTGTCTGCGCAATATATGTATCCACTCTAACTCAAAAACTTATGAACCGAATTTCATAAAATTTAGCAAGTAAGTCACTTGGATATGACCCTGGTGCTGATTAGTTTTTAGTATGATTCGTGAAAACAGAAACCGCCTTTTTTGCGAAATGGCCCCTAAAAATTTCATTTATCCACTCTAGCTAAAATACTAATTGACCCGATTTCACAAAATTTGGTAGATAAGTTATTTGTACAATATTCTAGTGCTGATTTGATTTTGGTATTAATCGAGAAAGAACAATCTGCCTTTTTCCCCGAAATAGCCCGCAAAAATGTCATGTATCCACGCTAACTGAAATACTAAATAGACCAAATTTCACAAAATTTGATTGATAAGTTACTTGGGGGATACTCTGGTGCTGATTAGATTTTGGTATTATTCGGAAAAGAACAACCTGCCTTTTTTTACGAAATGGCCCTCAAATTCGCAAAATCTAAGTAAAAGATACGTATGTTCAAATATATCAATTAAATGCTTGTCTTATACGTAATTTTTGATGAGGAAAATAATAAGAATAACTCAATTTTTCTGGGACTAACCATTCTCGAGATATTTCAGATTTTTTGCATTAGGTATGCCCCTTTTAGGAAAATGTCTAATTAACAATTGAAAACAGAAATTGAACTAAAAATGCAAATTTGGTGTTATTTTGTGCAAATAAACTCAATTTAATAAATTATTAAAGAAATAAAGAAAAAATGAATTTGAGTCTGCAGGGAAAGTCATATGCTGCCCACATCAGATTTTTACTTTCCCTGCAATACATGGTAATGTATAGGGAAAGTATAGGAATCATGTCGAAAATCGCAAGTCGAGTTTTCGACGGATCTACTCGTTTCGACACTCTAGAATACAAAAACAATTTTTAACGTGACGTTCGTGTGTGTGTCTGTCTGTGTGTCTGTCTGCGTGTCTGTCTGTTTGTCTGTCTGAGCAGATATTGTATTCTCTCTAGCTAAAAAACTAATTGACCGAATTTCATAAAATTTGGTAGCTAAGTCATCTGTGGGAAAATTTGGTGCTGATTTGTTTTGGGTACGATTCGGGATAAAAGAACCCGCCTTTTTTTGCGAAATGGCCCGCAAAATCTTGTATCCACTCTAACTGAAAAACTGATGGACCGAATTTCACAAAATTCGGTAGATGAGTCACTTGTGGGTTACCTTGGTGCTGATTAGATTTTGGTACGATTCGGAAAAAAATGACCTGCCTTTTTTTTCAATTTGGTTTCAAGCGTACTCACTCTAATATTACCACTTTATCTAACCATATTCGTTCTGATAAACTTGGGGATATTGATAACTTTAAAAGCTATGCTGGGGTGTATGTGCTTCCCTTATTGTCTACCGATGGTGACTATAAATTTTATTTTAGCAGTGCCAAACCCAATGTTGGCATCCGTTTAGCAGAGCAAGCTCGTGATGCCAAAGGTGATAAACTTTCTACGACACTTTCTCAATATGTAGTTAATGATAATTTCCTGCCCGTATTGACTAAACTTTCCTTTTACTGCGTTGTACTAACCTATGTAATATTCTCTTTTATGAATCCCTTTTTATTTATATCTACCGTGCGTCGAGTTGTAATTTTGATTCCGTTCGAATTTTAAGTTATGCTTGGCGACTCATTCTCGACTCCATGCAATTCAAGTCTCTTCATGGTTATCTTTGACGTCATTCTCTAAAAGATCGGGCTGGACTGTCCTTCCGAATTTGCATTTTTCCTTTAATAAAATAATATTTTACAATTGTACTTATCTCGTGATATACTTACATTTTGAATCCGTTTAAAATATATTTATATTTTCTGTGTATATTTCTTGGATAATGGTCTGTTCATTTACTAATTTTATATTTATTTAAGCAAATTTGCTATGTTACTGGTCTATATATGAGCGATCCATATTTACTTGCCATGTAGCCACTGATAATCAGCGTATTAACTCTCGAAAGCGCTCTGGCATTTGTAATACTTTGTACGTCTCATAAGAACTTTTAATAAAAGACCTGTCTAAACGTTGTGTCTGTCCTTAATCTTATTTAGTTGAAATCATACCAAATTGATACCAAATTGTTTATTAAACAGTAATACTTTTCAGTTTTTGTCACTTTTTCTTACAATTTGAAATATTACTCATTTTATTGAAATTGTAAACACAATTACTTTAAATTGAACTTACTACGCAACAGTCCTTGCAGAAATAGTCAGAAAATTGAAGTGATGAAAATAAGTGAAATGTGCGTGTATTCCATTTTCTGACCCGATAACCTTAAAAGTCAATAAATTGTGTTTCGTGAGGGGATAGTATTGTGATGATGCTTCATCAATTTGTTGCCAAGTGGAACAGTCCCACTTTGACGGGGGCGAAACAACCCAGTTGTTTGCGCGCGGGAACAACACTCGGTCGGGTTCGATTCCCGTCACTGTCATAACTGCCAACCTGTTCAGGCGGATTGCGAATACGTTAAACATGCGGATCCGTAAGTTTTTCTGATAGGGTGGTGGTAGGGAAAGGAAGGTACGGTGTCGGTGGATGCCTCCCCCACTGAGTTACGGTATAATTTGGGTGGTACTTCCCTGCCGTCCAAACAGACCTCCTATACCTTTCTGGTAGGTCGGACGGTCAGGGTCGTATAAGAAGAAGTCCCACTTGGCAATAAATTTGCGACCTCTAAATTGACAAAAATGACATAAATATAGTCCATGTTTCGAAGACTAGGGATTGTCGAGATATTAATGAAAAACAAAACTTTCATAGGTTCGTCTCCTCTCTAACTCCCTCGATCCTATAAAGAAAAAGTTTAGAAATCCCTGGTTAAAAACGTAAAAGTGAATTAAAACTCCATCTCTCAGTTTGGTTGGAGTTTATTGCGCTTACTAGTTATTTTTGAAAATCGCAGGTTTGAAACATGAATTTAAATGGAAATTCTATCATCATGGTTTATTTTTCACAAGCTCAACAATGAAAAGCATTAAGAAATCAAAATGGCTATTCGATTATCAGCATTTTATGAGGAAGATTCGTTTTAATATCATGTTGTTCAACAACGCAATTAAATCAAATGTGTTTGTTAATACACTGGCTTCCAAAAATTAAGCAAGGACGGTAAAATACAAAAAAATGGAAAAGTAAAGCTTTGATTAAATCAAAATTGTACGCGAAGGTGTTTATGCATTAAAGAAAACAAGAATTGTGTACAAAGATGAAAAAAATATTTACTTTTCGTAAGTTATATGATAACGTTACATTTGGGTCATTAACAAAATAGTTTTTAAAGGCAAACAAACCAAACAAAACTTACATTAATATGGTATGTGACCATCCCGGCCTTCCCACAAACTTTACAACGATTTTCCATACTTCCAATGAGGTGATCAACCATCGCAAATGCAGAGCAATGGCAATGCGTCCAATAGGGCAGTTTCTAACTCTCTGAGACAGGCTGGAGGATATAAACGGACAGAGACAGCACTCTCGAGGGCATCCCAAAGGTTTTCAATGGGAGTATGGTCGGAAGAATACGGCGGCCACTCCATACGAGAAATACCCTCACTTTCCAGGTATTTGTCAAAGACGTTAGCTCGATGGGGATGAGCATTTTCTTCCATGAGGAGGAAATTAGGGCGAACTGCTACAGCGAAGAGTCTCGCAACGGGGTCTAGGCCATCATCGCGATATCGCGCAGCTGTCACAGAACCTCCTTTATAGATGTGCATATCTGTGCGATATCCCATTTAAATTCCAGCCCACACCATGACGCTGCCACCTCCGAAGGCGTGGTGTTCGATGATGTTCTTGGCCTGATTGCGGGTGCCTGGTTTTCTCCAGACACTTATAGGCTTATCGTCTGATTCCAGGGCAAATCAGGACTCATCCGTGAACAGGGCGTTGCGGTCCCTGTGGATGCCTCCCCCCAATTGGTGCCAGTCTAAATTGGGTGACACTTCCTGGCCGTCCAAACATATACCTTATACCTTTCTGCTAGGTCGGACAGTCTGGGTCGAAGAAAAATAATTCCCACTCGGCGAAATATTTGGCGATTTTTAAAATGCCGCCACATTGATAAAATGAAGCTAAATTCATCAAAATGATACCGTATCGAAGAAAGTTCAATATTTTGCATAATTAAGTACGATTTTCTACATAATCTCTGCAGTTCTGTGAGAATTAAAAAAATATATTTTTTTTAATTTCTTTACAAATTGGACCAGGAAACTTTATATTTAAGAACCTGTGAAGATAATTTTGTATATCGAGCCCAGAGATTCTTATACATTTTTAGAGGAATTAATTTAAATATTTTAATAGAATATTTTTGAATAACAAAACCATTTAGTACACTATTGGAATTTACACGTAATTGTGAATAGTAAGACTATTTTGAGTATATTTTCCGTATGAAAAGCGGCAATAATGCTAGTTTGGAAATAAAAACAAAAATTTAGTTAGAGTTTGACATGTAAATTAGCAACTTACACACAGGTTACATAAAAGTGTGGAAATCTCTGTTCGATAAGAAAGGAGTAATATATAAAAAAAAACATATTTAATCATGACAAGGAATGAAAATATATTGCTTCTGAGATACAAAAATAAAACACATTTAAATAAACTTGGTCTGCCTGTAAGAGGTGATAATGTGCTAGATAAAGTGTTCAACAAAAATGTGAATAAAAAAAATAAGTAAAATAGATTCTGAAGCAGCAAACAAATAGAATTTAAGCTATTATGAACTTGATCTCCCTTTAGGAGATGAGAATGTAGGAATAGAAGAGTTCAGTTGAATTTAAAGTCAAATTTAGGAGGTGAGAAATATCAGATAAAGTCTAATTGTACAATGCAGTCCTAAAGTGGGTGGTTTCTACATGCGCAAAAAAAGTATAAGGACAACATATAATTGAATGAAAATATACGTTATTTTCACTTTATCGAAATGAAATTTTGATATTTCTGACCTCTAATATGAAATTATACAATAACATTTACAACACATAAAACAATAAATATGAACCTTACAGAAGTTGACCTTCTAAAGATCATCACTAAAGAAAATATAGAAAAAAGTTTAATGGCATGTTCTGAATTACTTAACATTTCTTTTAATAATCAAGAAAACAACCTTTTTTTTCAATTACTTGAATAAGCTGTCATCGATGTTGAAAGTTTTTTGGAGTGTCTATGGAAAAGTCACTCCAAGTTTGTTTGATGGCTAGCACAGGATCCTGTTTATACTGATATTGTGTGACATTTTTATAAACTTCTCGAGCTAGAAGGCTCCATACATTTTCTATTGGATTGAGATCGGAAATCCTCGCCGACCAATCAAGTAAATTTACTGGATTATCTTCAAACCAGAGTTTTGCACTCTTACAAACGTGTATGGAAGCGTTATCCTAAAAATTGAACTTCTTTTCGTCCGAAAAGATTACATCAATCGGTATTGATCCGAAAGAAATATGTTTTTTTTAATCCTGGCTCTTTCCTTATGTGCCTTTTTAAGAGACGGACGTGACATTAGCTTTCCATACCCAATATTCTGATGTTTATTCAAAACATTTCGAAGTGTTCGTGTGGAACATGGTAAGTCCAACTTTCTTCTAACCTTATTTGCAGTTAATTTTGTCTCGCAAGCTCTTCTTACAACCATTTTTCTCTGTTAATTCGTTATAAATTCTGGTCTTCCAGGTTGTTTTTTCATTCCGTACATTCTAGGTTTCTTTAGAAAATTATAAACTACAGTTTTATATATTTTAATTTTTTTCGAAATTTTATGCCCACTCAATCCACATTCTTTAAAAGCCAAGAATTTTCCCTTCAAGATCAGACAGATGAGTTCCTATTGGCATCGTACAAAAATCGTGAATAAATGAGGCAAGTGTGAATTTTATAATGGACTGAGTTTCTAGAAACTCAGTCTTTATATTTGAAGTGGCCATTTTCTGCTTTCAAATATGCAAATTTTACTGTAATTTGATATGAAAAAGCAGTTGTCCTTATACTTCTTTTCAAAATCATATGGGTTTAAAATTATAAAGCAAATTTGTACATATTTATTTTTGGAAAATGTAACTAACATGAAAAAGAACTTAATTTTATCAATATTTTTACTTAAGAAATTTGCATACATTTTTTTCGAAAGATTTCTAGATTTGGCGAGTTTTCGCTTGTCCTTATACTTTTTTCGCGCAATGTATGATGGTTATGGCTTCCTGGGTCCATGACAAGAAAATTGAAGTATATCCAAACCTACCCCAGTGCAGAGGCGTAGCAGAGTCAGGTGATACCCGTTGCGGAAAATTTCTTGTCACCCCCCCCCCCTATTGAAATTATTAAAAGAAGAGAAAAAAAGATACTTACAGTTGCAAGTGTTATTTTCTGGTTTATTTACTGTGAGCACTTTGTGCTTGATTGTGTGTGTGGGATTTTTTACACTGTGAGCATAAGCACTTGAGCATAACCTTTTTTTCCTAACTTTGCTCTCTGCAAATTTTGAAATCACCTCATCAATATCAATTCCTTTCGCTACATTGTAGTTAATTGACAAGATAACTAATCCAGAGAGCCGAACTTGACTCATGGTGGACCTAAGATAACTCTTCATTAGTTTTAGTTTTGAAAAACTCCTCTCACATGATGCTACTGAAACACATAACGTTAACAAGAATCTTAAGGCTAAAGTCAGATTTGGTAGAGAATCTGAAAGTTCATATTCAACAACAAACTCTAAAAATCTTAAGAAGGCCATTCCAGAGAATCTTCTTTTGAACTTCGGCAGCTTGTAGATGTCTTCTTAGTCGTGGAATCTCTAAGAATTCCATCTTCAGCAAGTTCATCATAGTTTACGACTAAGTTTTTATTAACTGTGGAAGTTCGTCTTCTGAAGATGTGATCAGATTCTTGGGCTCTAAAACATCAAACCGAGCTGATACACTTTCCATGTATTTGAAGCGATTGTCGATTTCTACCTGTCAATTCACTCCAACTTTGATCTTTTCAATTCTTCATTCAACGTGAGTGGTTCATTTTCAGCTTTTTTCCCAGGCATTATTTTCTTCTTTCTGACGGTTCTTCTTTTCATTAAAGGAATGTCCATCTCTTCACAAGTGGTCGTTGCAAACTGCAGTGCTATCTAAACGATCTCGTTTCTTTTGTCTTTCAAAAAGATCTGCAGCCTTCTCATTTTGATAATACACTTCTCAAAACCGATTTCAACGATCTGTAGGTATTTTTAAGTGTGGTTTACTTCTTTTAAGACATTACTCCAGAAATACAAAAAACATAAAAAAAATCACATACTGTTGGCAAAAGCATTTGCGCTGCTCCTCTGGTTTCAACAGTTTCTGTGAAATCACAAAGTTCTTCTATAGCATCAACAATTTTCTTGAAATTAACATATACAGGTTTTACAGCTTCGTAGTGAGCACTCTATCTTGTATCTGAAAGTCTCTTGACTGTAACTCCAACATTAGTTACAAGGATTGTCCATCTGTGTGCCGACACCGGAAAAAAGCAGTACATACTTTTTAAGATCCCAAAAAAGGTTACACATTGTGAAACTGTTGCAAAAGAATGCACTCCACACAGAGAGAGTGATTTGTGTGTACCAATTCCCCTGTGTTGAAGGGACGCCTACGCACTACGTCCACAAGACCCCCCAGGGTGTCCCATGGCGAAGGGGAGGAGATTTGCAGCTTCACTTTTATAGAAGACCGCCGAAGGTTGGAAGTCTGACTTGGCTTCGACATGACAACATCCATGCCCGCTGGCGGGATTCGAACCCGCAAACCGGTAATCCAGCAATCAGACGGAAACGCATGCCCCTGACCGCTCGACCACCGGATCGGCAGTCAGGAATTGTACAAGTGATGACAATCGGCAGTGATTTGTACAAGGAACAAATAATGTTTTAGGATTCAGTTTACGAATTCTCGCCTGGACTCCAGGTGCATTCCGGCCATTGTAGAGGCATTGTCATTCCCCTGACCTTGACACAATGTGATATCCAGCCCGTCCTGTTCAATTACCTTCATAATGCCTTCTGTTATGTCAAGGTCTTTCTTTCCAGTTAACTGAAAATAGCCTAGAAATGACTTCTTTATTTCTACTTTTTTTATTCTCGATATTAACATATCGAACTATTTCACACATCTGATCAATATGCGAAATGTCTGGTGTACTGTCAAAGATAGTGCTATAATATTTTGCTTCCTTAATATCAACTAAAATCTATTTCTTATCACCTTCGCTTAGAAGTGTGATAAACTCATTTTGTGTGGTAGGGGTACAGATAGTCTGTAAATATTTTGTCTGTGTGTGACTGACCAGCCTGCTCTAGTTAGCTCAAGTGTTCTCTTAGTACCGGATCATACTTTGATACCAGCTCAACTAGCTGTAGAAAATGTCCTCTGTTTTCTACTAACGTATGCTCTCTGTGACCACGTAAGGATAAATTTTGTTGAGCCAAAAATAATGTTACATCTAAGAGCCATTTCAAAATATCCCTCCATTTTCTTTTTTCTGTTTCTGCAACTGTCTGGATAAATTGATTACTCATTTTGTTAACAATTAGACTCGCTTGTAACGTTTTCCATTTTTCAAAACAAGTTAAATGTTGCTCAGAGTTTTCATAACTTTGAACTTTCGGATGAAGTTTCCACCAAGATTGAAAACCAGTCATAAAATTTGATGGATTACCACTCAAACTTTTATCAGTGCCAAAGAGCCTACAACAAAAACAGTACATATTTTTTTTTTGTAGAGTAGGCCATACAGGTTCTCAGTATTTTCTCACCATTTGGTAGACTGATACAGAACCAATCAGATGTTAGTTGGCGGATAGAACCCTTTATTTTATCACTTGATCTTGTAACTATAGCAAATGGACCCTCTTTGTTCTGATACACATTGCTACCCCTTTTAATAAAATCAACTCTTAGACTATCTGGAACTGTAAAAGGTCAATCAGATATAGCATTATACAAAATATTACTACTTATTTGTTCTCCTTCTTATCTATCATCTCCTTCTGATTTGTCTTCTTCTAACTTGACTTCTTCTAATTTATCTTCTTCTGTGCTTTTTAGTGAGAAGCTGAGTGGCTTGTCTTTCCCAGTTATCCGTTTCAGTTTGTATTTATTCTTCACTTTCGAAACGGCTATCAGAATCAGAGTGCACTCTATTTTCTTCAAAATCAAAGTTCATCCACGTCTCCACGAAAGTTTGATTCCTCTGGAACACTTGATATTGATGCCGAATTGGAAGATGTGCCACATTTCAGTAATGATCCGGCCAGCAACTACAGATGTAAAGCTTTGACTTTCTGTTCTTTTATTTATTGCCCTCTACTTGGGCGGTTCCGTTTCATGGTCATATACCTGAAATATGAAAACGGGGCACATGTTGTTTGCTTAGAAAAATAAATGCAGAAATATAGTAATGGGTCACGTAATTTAGGTCACAATGTAGCTGTAGCAAATCATCACACGATCTGCCCACTGTAGCTCTAATACAGCGGTTCTCAAACTTTTAGATTAATGAGTCCTTTATACACAAGGCCGAAGTCACAAAGCCCTAACATTTATTTTAAGGCTTAAACCTTAAGAATGCTTTTAGTAAAGTTTCTAATATTAACCTGTTTTTATAATTTATAAATTTATATTATTTTTAATAATTATTAGAAAAATAAATGCAGAAATATGGTAATGGGTCACGTAATTTAGGTCACAGTGTAGCTGTAGCAAATCATCACACAATCTGCCCACTGTAGCTCTAATACAGCGGTTCTCAAACATTTAGATTAATGAGTCCTTTATACACAAGGCCGAAGTCACAAAGCCCTAACATTTATTTTAAGGCTTAAACCTTAAGAATGCTTTTAGTAATGTTTCTAATATTAACCTATTTTATAATTTATAAATTTATATTATTTTTAATAAAACTAATAGATATCAATGAATGAATGAATAAAGAAAATGTTGTTCTATGTTACTCCATGTTAATTTTTGCTTACTAGAGGGGGCCGCGGTTCAAATTTACCAAAAATGTGCTTACGTAATGCTTGAACGACCCCCATTTAAAAACCTTTTATGCAAATATGCAGCCTGAAAAAAATTTAAATACAGGTCAAAATAGGCAGTTTTCCAACTTTGAGCGTCAATAACAAAAATAATTTATGAGTTTTACAGCTATTTGACTCCGTATTCTTAATAAGGGGAAAACAAAATTCAGTAGGTTACCATTCAAAGTTCGAGCCTCAACAAAAGAGGTTCCCTTGTGAGTGAAGAAAAAAGTAACTCTTTCATAAGTGCGAACAAGAATACAGTGAATAATACAAAAATGGAAAAGGCTATTCGCAGTGACTATGGGAGAGACTATGAGAGTCAGTAAAGTGACATATTTATTATTTTCCTATCTGTAGAGACAGATTTCTGCAGAGACAGAGACAGTATCTGCAGAGACAGACTTCGGCGGAAAGAAACATCCCCTCCCTTTCCTTATCCATACGCTCTCTACTACACAGCATCGAATTCAGCCGTGTTTTGTTGCGTTTGTTGACTGAACTAAAAAATTCCAAACTTTCAATACCTATTATGATGACGTGTTGAGGTAAATTAATTGTCGGACCAAGTTATTACATTCATTTTATATGATATTACTTTTTCAAAAAAAGTATTGTGAGCCTCCCCAATTTCTTTTTATTTTAAAAACACATAATTTTGCCATATTGTCACCCCCCTCAGGTATGACACACGGGGCGGTCTGCACCCACCGCACTCCCCTTCATACGCCACTGCCCCAGTCAATCAAAAGAGAGGGGGAGGTGGCGGTTACAATCCAGAGACCGGTGCCGGGCATGAATCAGCTGAGTCGGTCGAGAGCGTCATCAGATCAGTCCGGCCGGCAAAACTATCGCCATTAGGGCTGGCGAACGCAGGCTTTGCTAAAATGGGCTTGGCTAACACGGTCTTGACATAGCAAGTCAAACTCTTTTTGGAACGGTCGATGTCAGGACGGCAACGGCAGTTCTCGGATGACTCTTACGGCTAAAAGTAGAATTTGCTGGAATTAATCTTTTTCAAGTAGTTTATGGAGTAAAACCCGGCAAATCAGGGATCGGGCTTAATCGATCACGGCGAGGTGTTTGCCGTCTCAAAAAAAAATATATTTGCAAGTTCGACAAACGAAAATTGTGGGGCGAGCATTTTACTCCACCTACGTCTCTGTAGCCAAGAGTTATGTCTTGGTACTAAATAAAAAGGAAATTGAAGCATCTCACGGGATTCTTACCCAGCTAGCTCAAAGCGAAAGAACAGTCGGAAGCAACTATGTCTTCAAACCAAGTGACGAGATATCCGTCACTTGGCAAGGATAATCGAACCAACAACCCTTTTTCGGTAGCGTGAATTCAAATCTAATGCTGCAAGAATCCCATTCGCTAACCCACAGCGTTTCTAATCTCAAAGTTAAGAACATCAAATATAACTAAACTTCAACATTGGACTATATCTTTATTGAGGATATTATCAATATTAATGATTGCTTATTAAGAGTTGGATAAGATATAACTTATTTGGGTACTTCGAAACAGTATTGCATGCCGTCATCCGGTAAATAGCCAAATGTACTATTCAACGTTGACTGCATTATACAAGGAAAGTCATTCGTTCCACACATCAGATTTTTTAAATTTACTTCATATCAAAAGGTCTTCCCGGACATGAATGAATGTGATAAATTAATTGGAGTGCTCTCAAGTTGACTTTCTCATATCAGAATCCATTTTTAAGTATATTGTTATTATCTGTTTTCAAATATCACGAAAGGAAACAAGAAACATATGTATAGATATTCCAAATGATAACAATCATAGCATACCCTCATTTTAAAGGACTTAAAAAAATTATTTCGATTAATAGCAAGTTTGACACTTTACACATCGTTGATTAACTGACCCACCACAAAAGGGGTATTGATGTCACGAAGACACAAAAATTAAATTGTAGCCCTTTTCCTCTACATAGATTGTAACTGTTAAGTTTCCTGATCATTGATCCATAGATAAGTATAATTTTTTATACGACGCGCTCTATTCTTTGATTCAGTATTTCACATATTAAAATGAGTAACAGCCTTTCTTATTTCATTTGTAGTGAAGACTTGAAGGTTTAGATGGAGGTCTATCTGGCTCACTTGAGGTAAGGAAAAGTGAAATCTCACTAGATTCCATACATTAGAGGAGGATCGTGGGATTTTCCATTTAACATTTCATTATTTCTTTTTACTTCATTTCGAAAAGTCTTCCCTGACACGAAGGAATGCTATAAATTAATGGGAGTATGCTCAATTTGAACTTCTCATACCAGAATTCATTTTTATATAAACTGTTAACATTTCTATTTTATTTTTCGAATTTTGCAAGAGAAATTTTGAAACATCTGTATCGTTGTTCCAAATGATAACAATTATAGCATATTGACCTCCATTTCAAAGGGCTTGAAAAAAACTTTTGATAGATCCCACGTTTGCCAATATGCAATCGTGGGGGTTAACTCCCCAACCACGAGAGGATCTATCGATGTCACGAACACAAAAAATGTATTGTAGCTATTTTTCACTACGCTGATATAAACTGTTTAGTTTTGTGATCATTGAACCATAAATATATTTAAATTTTTATACCACACGTTTTATTTCTTTGATTCAATATTTCAAGTTATAAAATGATTAACACTATTTCTAATATCCTTTATAGGGACAACTTATATGTGGATCTGGTTTACTTAAAGGAATTTTGGTAAGTGAAATAAAAGTGAAATCTTGATAAACTCTATATCTTAACCCTACAGTGCACACTGATGCATGTATGAATCAAACGACTTTTTAACTGAATTTGAATTAAAAATTTAAGAATTAGTTTGCTTTCTCAACTTTTTCCATATCCAGAATATCGTCTATAATTAATGGCTAATAGACTCTCAAGATTGCACCACTGATTCCCTTTATGTATATTTTTAGTAAGTCCTACTTTCTTAACAATTTCTTTCTGAATCCCATGCTTAGATATTACGTGTTTTCGCAGTAATTTTTTCCAAGAGCTTCAAAGAATTTATTCTACGAAGTTCAAGGTATGCAGTTTTTATTTCTACATATTGTTTTTACTTAAAATGATTTTTAATATTAAACAATTCAATTTTTGTGATTGATTCATATATGTATAACTATGGTTTAGGGGGCAGGTTTAGAATTATAATACACAGTGGTGCAGCATTTAAATCCATTTAATTTCTTTAAACAAAATTAGTGCTATAATACCAAGCAATAGCCTGTATCTTGTACTGATTAATATACCCTGCAATGCTTATTCAATAACTAATTAGGATTAATTAAAGACATACATTATTCATATATTCCATACTTTTTATCAGAAGACCATGATTTCTTATTTTTTATTTTCTGGATATTTATATTCTACGAGCAACTGTTATGCAATTTCGAAAGATTTACCCTGCAAATGTAACTTTACAGAATATTTAGATTATTACTGAATTTTTAATTCTTAATATATTATAATTAGCAATGCAAATAAATTTGAAAGATGACACATAACAAAGAACATATTATTTTAATGATATTAAAATTATTTACTCAAATACTCGTATAACAGGAATTGGTTAGTATGTTGTCCTAAATTGGAAGCTACCAAGTAGTAGCCTGCAGAAGGATTATGGTGTAAAATAAAACAAATGCCTTTCATCTCACATTCCTTTCACCTATGTTAAACAGGACAATGTAATACACCAACGTTAACTACCAATGTACAAGGAACAATTTTTTATCGGTTGTATAAATGTGTTGTCCCATTATGTCTAAACAAAGACAGGAATGGTTTAAAATATTTCCATTCTACGTAAATATCGTAATATTAACATTCATTAAAATGTCTGCAATTCAAATTTAAAATTTTAATTTTAATTAAAAATTAATTTATATATTTTCTTTTAAAAGAAAATTCAATATTTTGCATATTTATCTACGATTTTCTACATAATATTTGCCGTTCTGTGAGAATTGAAAAATATTTTTTCTGAATTTGTTTACAAACTGGAATAGGATACATTATTCTTCAGAAACACCTGTGGAGTTATTTTTCTATATCGATCCCAGCCGATTCTTATATATTTTTAGAAGAACTAAATTAAATATTGTTTTACAATATTTTGAATAACAAGGACATTTAGTATAGATAGGAATTTCCACATACCTGAGAATGTTTAAGTTTCTTTTTAGTATATTTTCCGTATGAAGAAAGGCTATACTGCTAGTTTTAAATTTAAAAAAGTGAACAATGTCATAAATGATATTCAACTATATTGTAAAGTGTTAAAATAAGGGATATAATACTGATATAAAAACAAAAATTTATTTAGAGTTTGACATGAAAATTAACAGCTTACACCCAGGTTACATAAATGTGTGGAGATCTCTGTTCGATAAAAAAGGAGTATTATATAAAAAAACGTATGTAATCATGACAAAGAATGAAAATATATTGTCTGTAATACACGAAATTAATCTTAAATTAAATTAACTTGTTCTGCCTTTAAGATGTGAGAATGTGCTAGACAAATTGTTCAAAAAACATAATAAACAAATAAACAAAAAAACTACTAAATAAAAAACATGCAAGTTCGAAAAATGAAAATTGTGGTGCTAGAATTTTGCACGAACTACGTCCCAGGAACCGAGACCTACGTATCGAAACATCTCGAAATCGAAACATCTTGCTGGCTACTTACTCATCGACCGCAGAGTAAAAGAACATCCGGAAGCAACTACGTTTTCAAAACAAGTGAGTAGACCTCCATCATTTGGCAAAGAGTATCGAACCAGCAACACTTTTCCGGCAGCGTCAATTCAAATCTAATGATCCAAGAATCCCATTCGCTAATACGTAGATGTCCTCATCTCAAAACTAAATACGTCAAATGTAACTAAAATTCAACATTGGACTGTATCGCTTATTGAGGATATTATCAATAATGATAATTATTAATTTAGAGTTGTGTAAAATATAATAGCAAGCGAGCAAGAGACTGGCAGACCAGGTCAAGAAATAGACATTAATGGAGGAATCTTCAGCGAAAGGCCATGGCACATCCTGGGCTGTCGTGCCAAATATGATGATGATGAATAACAAGTTTGATATTGTACCCATCGGGGGATAACTGACCAGCCACAAAAGTGAATAATGATGACACGAACACAAAAATTTATATTTTTGCTCTTTTTCTCCACATAGATAGTAACAATTAAGTTTCCTGATCATTGATCCATAAATATGTATAATTTTTATACGACGAGTTTTTCTTCTTTTTTTTGATTCAATATTTTACATATTAAAATGAGTAACACCCTTTCTTAATTCATTTGTAGAGACGACTTGGAGATTCAAATGTAAGTCTACCTAACTCACTTGGGGTAATTAAAAATGAAATCTCAATAAATTCCATATATTAGGAATGGATAGTGGGATTTTCACTTTAACATTATATTAATTCCTTTTACTTCATTTCGAAAAGTTTTCCCTGTCATGAATGAATGCGATAAATTAATTGGAGTGTGTTCAAGTCGACTTTCTCGTTCCAAATGATAACATACATAGCATATTGCCCTCCATTTCAAAGAGCTTGAAAAACTCTTTTGACAGATTTCAAGTTTGCTAATTTACACCGTCGGGGGTCCGGCCGTCCAAATGGATGCTCAAGTCCTTGTTGACGAGCCGGACGGCCTGGGTTTTCAACACCGTCGGGGGTTTACTCCCTGACCACGAGATGATCTGACGATGTCACGATCACAAAAAATGTATTGTAACTATTTTTTACTTCAATGATGTAAATTGTTTAGTTTCGTGATCTTTCAGCCATAAATATATATAGATTCTTATACTACGCGTTTTATTTCTTTGATTCAATATTTCAAACTATAACATGATTAACACCATTTCTAATATCATTTGTAGGGTCAACTCACAGGTGGGACTGGAACTTTACTTAACGGTGAACCTGGTTTATTTAATGGAATTTTGGTAAGTGAAATAAAAGTGAAATCTTAGTAAACTCTATATTTTAATCCTACACTGCATACTGATGCATATATGAATCAAATCAATTTTTAACTGAATTTGCATTAAAAACTCAAGAATAAGTTTGCTTTCTCCAATTATTACATATCCAGAATACCGTCTATAATTAATGACTGATAGCCTCTGAAGATTGCACAGCTGATTTCCTTTATGTATATTTTTAGTGCCATACATTCTTAAGAATTTCTTTCTGATTCCCATGAATACATATTAAATGTTTTGGCAGTAATTTTTTCCAAGAGCTTCAAAGAATTTATTCAACGAAGATCAAGGCATGCAGTTTTTATTTCTATATAATAATTTCATTTAAAATGAATTTTAATATTAAACATTTAAATTTTTGTGATTGCTTCATATATGTATCACCATGCATTAGATGGTAGGTTTAGAATCATAATATACAATAGTGCATATGTATCCATTCAAATTTTTAAACAATTTCAGTGTTGTAATACCAAGTAACAACCTGTATATTGTACTGATTCATATACCTTGCAATGCTTATTCAATAACTACTTTCGATATTATTAATTAGAGACATAAATTATTCATACATTTCATACTTTTTATCAGAAGACCATGAATTCTTATTTTTCAAATTTAAGATATTTATTTTCTGCGAGCAACTTTTACACAATTACTAAAGATTTACCCTGCAAATGTAACTTTACAGAATATTTATATTATTACTGAATTTTTAATTCCTAAAATATTATATTATAATTAGCAATAATAATAAATTTGAAAGATAGCATATAATGTAAAACATATTATTTCAATTGTATTAAAATTATTTATTCAGACACTCATATAAAAGTAATTAGTGAGTATGTTGCCATAAAGTGGGAGGCTAGCAAGCAGTAGCCTGCAGAAGAATTATGATGTAAAATAAAGGAAATGCCCTTCAGCTCACATTCCTTTCATCTGTGTTAAACAGGACAATATAATACATCAATTCAAACTACCAATGCACAATAAACAATTTTTTATCGATTATTCTATAGAATGTGGTGTCCCATTATGTGTCCACAAAGGCAAGAATGGTTTAAAGTGTTCCATTCTACATAAATATAGTAATACTAACATTCATTGAAATGTCTGAAATTTAAATTTAGAATTTTAATTTTAATTAAAAATTAATTTATATATTTTCTTTTAAGTATCGATGAAAATTCAATACTTTGCATAATTAAGTACGAATTTCTACATAATATCTGCCGTTCTGTGATATAAAAAATATTTTTTCTGAATTTGCTTACAAACAGAACCAGGATACTTTATTCTTCAGATTCACCTGTGAAGATATTTTTGTATATCGTGTCCAGAGATTTTTATATATTTTTAGAAGAACTAAATTAAATATTTTATTAGAATATTTTGAATAACAAAGCCGTTTTGTATACTATAGGAATTTTCACATAATTGTGAATGTTAATTTTCTTTTTAGTATATTTTCCGTATGAAGTAAGTCCATATTGCTAGTTATAGTTTGACATGAAAATTAACATCTTACACCCAGGTTAGACAGGAGATCGATGGTCGATAAGAAAAGAGTAAAACATAAAACAAAAACGTGATCCTGACAAAGAATGAAAATATATTGCGTCTGAGACACGAGATTAAAATTAATTTAAATTAACTTGTTCTACTTTTAAGAGGTGAGAACGTGCTAGACAAAGGGTTCAACAAAAATATGAATAAAAAAATAATTCAAATAAACTCTGATGCAGAAAACAAAAGATTTAAACTATTATGAACTTGATCTCCCTTTAGGGGGGGAGGGTGAACGTAAGAAAGGAAGAGTTCAGTTGAATTTAAATTCAAATTTAGGCTGTGAGAAATATCAGATAATGTCTAATTGTACAATGCAGTCCTGAAGTGGGTGGTTTCTATGACGGTAATGGTTTCCTGGGTCCATGACAAGAAATTTGAAGTATATCTGAAGCTATCCCAGTGCATCAAAAGAGAGGGGGAGATGGCGGTTACAATCCAGAGCCAGGTGCTGGACATGAATCCTCTGAATCGGTCGAATGCTTCATCATATCGGTCCGGCCAGCAAAACTATTGCAGTTTGACCTGGAGCAAACAGACTTTTCTAAAAGGAACTTGGCTGACACGGTCTTGCCTTAGCAAATACAACTCTTCTTGAAACGTACAATGTCAGGAAGGCAACTGGAGTCCATCAGGTGAATCTAACGGCTAGAATTAGGATTTGCTGGAATTAATCTTGTACAGGTAGTTTATGGAGTAAAACCAAGAAAATCAGGGTTCGGGCTTAATCGATCATGGCGAAGTGCTTGCCGTCTGAGGAAAAACATATACTTGCAAATTTGACAAATGAAAATTGTGTTGTGAGCATTTTGCTCGCCCTACGTCTCTTCAGCCCAGAGTTACTGTTGCATTTGTTTTCCTCATGCATTGTAACATTGTTGAATTGATTCACCTACCTACAAAGATGGTCCCTGTGTTTCCACACAATTTTTATAAAGTTCCCCTTTGACCACCTGCAACGGAAAGAGTCAGTGGATCCTGGACTTCATGACAGTGGGTGGTCTCTTTCAAGATGGAGGAAGGATCAACGCGGGGTAAGCGGTCGTTGGGGGCGCAGCTAAACCCACATGCCACGCAGGAGCGTGGGACTCCAGCCACCTGCAATAATAACTAAGGGGCTACTGAACAAGCCCTCCTGTCATGAGCTAGCTACTGAAAGTGAGGATCCAAATGTCTTCCAATAATATTAAGGGGAGTTTAAATCTTACGACGTATACCATAGATGTCGGGAGTTGCCTCTTGATTTTTGAGTATGAAGGTTGTAAACTTTTTCGACGGAGCATGATGCTCCCAGCTAGACACCGCACGACAGGCCGCGAGCCCAAGAGCAACGGTAAGGCTTTTGACTTCATACAGCTCTCAAATTTTGACTCTCTCCTCCCCTCCATTTTTAATTACCTCTATACGAGGAGTTCTATGGCTTTGCATTGTGGCCCCAAGCCAAATGCGTTTTGATTTCAAAAGCCACAAGTCAGACGCGCATGATATGTATTTAGTGCTTAATAATAATTTGTGATTTAAAAGAGAAGATAACATTTTTGAAATGTATGATCACATGAATGATGATTATGTTAAAGCTCGAGAATTGTAATTGAGTTTATGATAGAATTAGTATTTAAAAAGAAGTTAACGTTTTCAAGTGAGAAACTTAAGCTCAAACCTTTCCATGTTTTTTCCTAAAATGTTAAATATGTAAATAAACATTTTTTTTTTATTTTTAAATCTAATCGGTGTCCTCATTTCCTAACATTTTAATTATTTCTTAGCTTTTCAGAGTGAAATCTCTTCAGATATACGACACGGCGGCCTTTAACGTAATGTTCTATGAAATTTGTTTATATTTTTCGCGCCCAAACAGGGCATGTGGGATTTCCCACGGAGCAGAAAATGGTTCCGATGACCAGGATCCGAAATAAAAATAATTAATAGAATTACTGAAAAAAAAAATTTGTGAGTAGGTTAAAAGTTAAGTTGTATGCGCTAGGAAAATTTTAAATAAAGTTTTTTGCGGAAATAAGGATTTTAAAGGAAGTAAAATGTTTTTGTTATACCATGGTAAGGAGATATATGTATTATTTTTAGGGAAGCACTGGAACAAAATGCGAGAATTTGGGAAAATTCGAAATATTTGGTATGCATATTAGGAGTGTATTTTATATGTGAAAGTACAATTTTATGTATGAGAATTTTTAATGTTAAGAGTGTATATATGTTGCATGACAATTATTGTTTATTATATATGATAGGGTATTGGTAGAAAGGGAGAATTTCACTTAGGATTCAGAATTTTGGTTAGGAGATCTCAGAAAAAGAATTTTTCGCGTTTCAGTCATGGCAGAAGAACTGACTGATGCCCCAGTAGCTCACGTCAGCAAAATTCAGGGAATTACACATTTATTAGGGAAATTAAATGGGGAAAACATGGAGGAAACGAAGATGTTTTTGAACAGTTCAACACGTTGTCAGAGCTGGGAAATTGAAATGACGCAGAGAAATTAGCCATAATTAAATCAAGATTGCGGAAAAATGCTAGAAAATTTTATATGAGTTCCAAAGAAGTGAGGAATGAAACCTCATTTGAAATTTTTAAACAGAAATTTTTGGAATTTTTCACCGAGAAACCCCATACCACCGCCAATCAAGTAATTTTCTCATCCATAAAACAAAGCCATTGCGAAACCATAAAACAACTATCCCACAAAATTAGGACACTAACATTAGAATACATAGGTGAGGCACAGATAAATGATGACACTCAACAGATTATTGACAAATTAAGCCTCAGTAAATTTATCGAAGCGATTAGACCCGAGTTCCAAATTGAAGTAATCAAAGATAACCCCAAAACTATCACAGAAGCGGTAAAGATAGCGCAGAATTTAGAATCAGCTAATTTAGCGGCAATGCTGGTAGCGGTGATTAATATATCCCAGAAAAACGACATAAAAGAGCTGCGCAAGGAACAGGAGCAATTCAATTCACAATTATTAGATACAATAGCTAAAGAAATAAATAATTTAAGAGTCAAAGAACCCGCAGATGTAGGGAGGAAACAAAACACTTGTCTGTGTCATTTTTGCGGCATACCCGGGCATTTCATTAGAGAATTAAGAAAATTTATAAGACAAAATAATAGTACAGAGGGAAGTCAGATATGGGCAGGAGATGAGGAATTATGCACCGTTTAACGGGGAGGCTAATAATGTGCGCACCGGAAGATCGAATCGGTGGCAACCGGAGATACAGAAATTTCGAAGCGCGGCCCAGAAACGAAATTAACATGAGGGATCAAAGTAATTTTCAGAATTAGGTCAGAAACCCTGCATCTTATGTTGATGAGGAAAATTATGCAGACTCTAGAGGGGATTGCAGATACGTTCAAGGGAGAGATGGAAATTAAAAGTTTAGATCTTTAAACTAGTTTTGTGGAATGAAGAAGAATTTATTTAAAATTCACAAAGACACAGGGATCCATCTCCCTTATATAGATATGAAAAAAATCCTGTGAAGTATGATTTGAGAGGAGAAAGTAATACACAGACAGATGCGCTAACTTTGGACAAAAATTACAACAGAGCGGAGAGAAGAAATGTTAGGAATAAATTTAGAGAAGAAATTTATACACAGAGAAATAGACGAGATTTTGGGGAAAGACACAATAAATCGGAGGAAAGGAATTTCAGTAATAAATTTAGAGGATAAATCAATACACAGAGAAATAGACAAAATTTTGACAAAAATTACAATAAATTGGAGGAAAGCAATTTTAGGAATGAATTTAGAGATGAAATTGGCACACAGAGAGGTAGACAAAATTTTCGGGAAAAATACAACACATTGGAGGAGAAAAATTTTGGAGAAAATAATGCAGAAAGAGAAAAAAGGAATTCTAGAGAAAACAATTCAGGAAATGATTTCAGGGATAATACAGGAAAGTGTGATAGACAAATTAATACACGGAGGGGTACGCGAAGTCCTACACAAAACGAGGTAAGGGAAAGACCTGAAACAAGAATAGCAATGGATAGAGAGAAAAGTAGAGATAAAGCTGAATTAATAGCTTCTGTCGCAGAGAAGAACATGACTAAATTACCGACGGTGCGAACAAAATTCCCCGAGAACAAAACGGATATTTTATTAAACACAGGCGCTTCAATTTCAGTTTTGGCAGACGAGGTGTTCCAAAAAATTAAAGAAAATGTGACAGTTAAATATATATCGAGATCGGTTACAATTACCACGTTAACGAGGCATAACATAAATTACTCGAAAACGGTAGAAATAAATTTTAAAATCGACAACCAAAAATTCAAACATATTTTTTTTCATAACGAGAGCACAATTTCCGCAATCGTACCAGGGAATCTTTCAATACGACTTCATTAGGAAAAATAAAGGAGTGATAGACACAGAAAGCAATATTTTAAAAATTGGAAACATAGAAATACAGCTTAGGAATCAAAATCAAACACCACGAGATACACAAATACACAGTTTAATACAAAAACCCAACGTTTCCAGAATTAACAGGAAAATCAGATTTATGCCGAAGGAAACTAAGCAAATTTTGATCATACCCGAGAATAAAGTACAGGAAGGTACGGATATTTTATTTGAACCGGCAAAGAAAAACGATATAAACATGGATTATGTGGTTTATAAAATGACAGAGAAGGGAATTTGGATAAAGGTACAAAACACAAATCGGAATTTACTTTGAATAAACATATGATTTTGGGACAAGTATCAGAAAATTTTGAAATTCAGCCAGAGCAAAATAAGCCAGAGGAGGAGGGAAATTATAATTGTAAAGAAATGATAAATTTGATTCAGGCGACGCCAGAGGTGATAGAACAGAGAAGAAAGGATTTGGAACCTACAGATTTTAAATTAGATAATATGAGCGCAGAGAGGAGGAAAGATTTTGAACAATTTACGTTAGAATACGGGGACATTTTTTCAAAAAACATTTCGACCATAGGGGCTACGGACCTAATCCAACCCGAAATTGAATTATCTCACAACCACGCAATCAAATCTAGGCCCAATGATATACCATACTCACTTCAAAACACTGCGAAAGCGCAATTAAAGGACTTGGAACAAGCACGAATTATTTCTAGAACCCACTCAAATTATGCGTGTCCAATGATTTTAGTACGCAAGAAGGATGGAGGACACAGACTTTGTCTAGATTTAAGACTGATAAATAACATATCTACAATCTTTCCTTACAGCATCCCAAGAATATATGATATTATCACCAAATTAACAGGATTTAGATTTTTTTCAAAATTAGATTTTAACAGTGCATTCAACCAAGTTGTTTTAAGCCCAGAAGCACAGAATATTTTTTAATTTATAACGCCTTTCGGCAATTTCAAGTACAATAGGATGGTTTTCGGACACGTTAGCTCAGCGCCCATTTTCCGAAAGATTATTGATACCATTTTAGCAGATTTGCAAGACCAAAACATTTTAGCTTACATTGACGATGTGATTGTCACAGCAGACTCTTATGAGGAAATGAAACATAAATTACAATTAATTTTTAACAAATTTAGGGAGAATAATTTAACGCTAAGCCCGAGCAAATGCGATTTTTTCTTACCAAAAATTAATTATTTAGGATTCGAGATTACCGATAAAGGAATAAGTCCAATGGACAGTAATATAAACAAAATATCACACATCAGTTATTTCCATTTACGGCATATCAAAAAGTCGTCCCTGACATGAATGAATTTGGTAAATTAATTGGAGTGCTCTCAAGTCAACACACTTTTTCATACCAGAATCCATATTTAAGTAGATTGTTATTATTTTTTTTTCAAATATTACAAAAGAAATTTTGAAACATCTCTATCGTTGTTCCAACATACCCTCATTTTAAAGGACTTGAAAAAATTATTTCCATTAATAACAAGCTTGAAAATGTACCATCGGCGGTTAACTGACCCGCCACAAAAGGGGATAATGATGTCACGAACACAAAAAATGTATTGTAGCTCTTTTTCTCTACATAGATTGCAACTGTTAAGTTTCTAGATCGTTGATCCATAAATATGTATAAATTTTTATACGACTCGTTCTTTTCTTTTATTCAATAATTCACATATTAAAATGAGTAACACCCTTTCTTAATTCATTTGTAGGGAGAACTTGGAATTTGAAATGGAAGTCTACCTAACTCACTTGTGGTAAGTAAAATTAAAATCTCAATAAATTTCATATATTAGGGGAGGAGAGTAGGATTTTCCCCTTTAAGATTATATTATTTCCTTTTACTTCATTTCGAAAAGACTTCCCTGACATGAATGAATGTGATATACTAATCGGAGTGTCGACTTTCTCATACCAGAATCCATTTGTATATGGAGTGTAAAATTTTCTATTTGTTTTTCAAATTTTACAAGAGAAAATTTGAATCTTCTGTATCGTTGTTCCCAATGTTATGACTCATTTCACATGTTTGTACTTAGCAGCGGGGTAAAAAATAAAAAGGGCAATTGTAATGTACTTAATACACAGTTAATAATAATGTTATTGTTAACTGTGAACAGTCAAGGGGTTTTCAAGTTATTTTCCCCTTCTTTTATTCGGTAACCTTTGCTCCTATTGTCATATCCAACAAAGATTCATTCGATGGCTTTGTCATCGAGTTTTCCTCGCTTTGTTTTATCTATGTAAGCGAATGCTTTACAGCCAAATATTTTAATATGGGATAGATCGGGTTTTCTTCCCGTCCACAGTTCGTGTGGTGTTTTCTTGTTTGGTTTTGTGGGCAAGCGATTCTGTAAATAGTTTGCAGTGTTAACTGCTTTACCACAATATTTATGAGGCAATCCTGCTTCCAATAACATGCATCTAGTCATTTCTACTAAACTGCGGTTTTTTCTTTCACTTATTCCGTTTTGTGATGGTGAGTGAGGTATGGTAACCTGATGATGGATCCCGTGATCCTTTAGGTAGTCTTCAATTTCCTTACTAATATATTCTCCATTGACAGATCTTAGTGTATTTATTTCTCTTCCAAATTTTTTTCTAGTCGTTGCTATGTATTCCTTAAGTTTGGTATATACTTCACTTTTCTTTGAAATGAGATAAATCATAGTAAAACGACTGTAATCATCTACAAGGGTAAGAAAATATAATTTCCCGCTAAACGTAGGAGTGCGCATGGAACCGCAAATATCTGAAAGTACTAATTCAAGTGCTTTGGTTGCTCTGTATTTGCTTTCTTTAGGATAAGGTAATTGAGATATTTTACCTTTGATACAGTTGTCACATGTATTCTCATGTTGACACTTATCAATCTGTGTACCGTCAGCTAGTTTTTCAGAAATTAACTGTTTTATGGCATCATTATTTCTATGACCAAGTCTTTTGTGCCATGTTTCTATGCAATTTTTATTTTTGCATTGTAAGGCAAAATGTGTTGAAGTATTTTCATTATTATCCCTTTCCGCCATGACTTCGTGTAAACTACCGTGTCCCCTAGCTTCTAAACATACACTTCCATTTTTCATAATTGTGCAATTGTTTTCCTCAAATATAACTGTACAACCATTTTGAGTTGACATTTTAAATGACATTAGATTACTTTCTAATTCAGGAACATATAAAACATATTTTGGTCTTATTTTATTTTCCGAGTTGTCCGGTTTCTTAGTTAAAATTACACATTCAGCACAACCCTTAGCTTGTAACTTATTTCCATTCGCGACAGTAATCGTGCTTTGAGCTTCATAGTTTAATTCCATGAAGAAACCTGGGTCATTGCACGTATGCGCTGACGCCCCCGAATCTATGAACCAAGTACAGCTGAGATTGTTTACATTTGTTGCAGCGAACGTAGAAGAGAGCGATTTTTGATTTGGTTTTTCACAAATAGGAGCCTCAATTAGTGCGGAACTGCCCGTTTGTTTTCGAGATGGCATATAAGTCTCTGACGACTCATCACCTGATTCGCCTTTCGTTTCAACATGGAAAGAAGACTTTTGCTTGGGTTTAATAGAATTGATTGAGGGATATTTCTGAAAGTTGGTATTCTTATTTTTAAGATGCCAGCATTCGGATTTAAAATGATTTTGTTTTTGACAACATGTACAAAATTTATTTTTCGATTTTTATTTCTGTTAAAGGTTTTGTAAGCTTTAGATGGTTCATTTATCGAGTTTTCTTTTATTCGATTGTACACATCTATTAATTTTCCTGTAATGAAATCCGGAGTTAGTTCATCTTCCGGTGTCGCTTCAAGAGCGGTAATAAGTCCGTCGTAACTTCTTGGTACTGAACATAGTAGTAGTGCTGAAATATGAGAATTACTTGTATTTTCACCAATAGCTCGCAGCTTATCGATTAGCTCTAACATGTTTACAATGTGCGTGTTCATGTTATCGCCTTCTTCCAGCTTAATGCTGTAGAGTTTTTCTCAGTAAAAATAGTTGACTTGAGAGATTTGACCTTTCATGAATTTTTCTGAGAGCTTCCCATGTAGCTTTAGCAGTGGTTTCATATTTAACATGAATAATTTGATTATCTTCAATACATAAATTTATTAGTGCGCGTGCCTGTTGGTCGGATTTTTGAAACTTCGCCGTTATCGGATCGGGCGATTCATCTTGTATGACACTATACAGATCTTCTTTTATGAGATACACTAGCAGCATACCCGTTCTTCGTACGGAGTATATAATATAAAGAAACTTGAAATTCATAATCATGCCCAAATTCTTATAGTATACTAAATGACATGTTTAATCAAAATATTCTGTTAACATATTTAATATAATGCTCCTAAAAAGAAGTTTAAGAATCTCTGTTCTCGCTATATAAAATTATCTTCATGGACATAACTGAAGAATAAAACATCTTGGACCCCTTATGTAAGCAAATATAAAAAAAAATATGGAATTGAATCAATATATGCAAAATAAAAGCGTTAAAATTGTATGGGACCCGTACTAATTATATACGCGAATATTAGAAAATATAACCTGTATTAGTAGATTACATGTATAAATTGAAAATACCAATAAACCCGTAGTCTTTAAATCTGAAGACAGTCATTTATTCCAATATATGTCAAAATTAAAGTGCTAAAATATACACGTACTACTTATAATGTCCGATTATTAGTAGAAGATTACCCGTTTTGCAATATGAGTCACAAATGTTTTTTGGTAAAATACAACAGACGACGTAATAAATTGAATATATAATTAATCCCCGTAATCTTCATACCAGAAGACTGTACTTGATTCCAATATATATGCCAATATATGTCAAAATATATGCCAATATACCTGTACTACTTATATTCTCGTAGGTTAGAAGATATACCCGTGCATTCCTAGAAGATTACTCGTACAACGTACAATATGCGTGTTTCAGCAATTTTTGCCGCAATAAAACAATGGCATAATAACTTAAAAATATCAATAATCACTGAATCAATAATTCCGGAAAATATCAATAATAATAATGTTTAAACCTGAAGAGTATAATTGATGTTATCCAGTCCAAAATGAAATGGCAATGAAATTTATTTTATATACATATCTTCATTATTCAAATCGGAAAGGATTTAATAAAAATCGTCTGCCGCATAAACACATTGGATTTAAATCCGTTGTAAGCGACATGATATCATTTGCTTCAAATAAATTGGTAGAAAAAATATCGTCTAAATAGTTATATTTCTATGGAACATTTCGCGACAGTTTCGTCAAATTAGCGACATTTTAAAAAAACGCCAAATTTATCGCCAAGTGGGACTGTAGAACTGACAGTTCCACTTTGCGACAAATTGACGAAATATCATCACAATACTATCCCCTAACAAAAAACAATTAATATCATTTATGTAGCGCAATTTTATCAATTTCAAGATATTTTTATAGATTTGAAAACATTTTTATCAATTTGGTGACATTTTAAAAATTCGCTAAATGTATTACTAAGTAGGATGGTTGGTCTGACAGATAAATGCTAACCAAACATCATTTCAGTACTCTCTTCTAACAAAACAAAAAAAAAATTCATTGATATGTAGAAGACCCAAGCCACACGACCAACCCGAAGGTTTGTGGCAGCTGTTTGTGTGTCGTTTATATCAATTTGGCGACATTTGCGTCAATTTGGCAAAGTTTTAGAAAAGTTGTCAAATTAGTGATATCCCTCCAAATTCGTAGCTTTGAATTTGCAGATCTGAATGAAACATTCTTATCCCGTTTCAATATACTAAATGAAAACACTACAATTGTATTAGAAGATATACCCGTTCTACTCTTTTTCTGTTTCAACAATCGGCTATATGAATTTATTGGCTAAACACAATATATTAGTTTAGTAGCTAAATACGATATAAGCTTGAAAACTCTTTGCCAAAATAAATGAAATTGATGTACGCAGTCAGCAATTAATATAATTAAAAGAAAAATCAAACCGTCCATTCATAAGATATACTTTTATATCCATTTATCCATTTATTTATTATTTAAATCGAAAAAAAATAATAAAAACATTAACAAACACATTTAATTTAATTGCGATGCCGAGCAACATGATATATCCTCCTAAAATGTTAAAATTTATTAACCACTAACAGCACACCCGTTATTCGTACGGAGTGTATAATTTAAAGAAAGTTAAAGTTCGCAATCATGTGCAAATTCTGTTAAAATATTAAATTTATTGCTCCTAAAGAGAAGTTTAAGAGTATATGTTCTCACTATGCAAAATTATCTTCACGATCAGATCTGAAGAATAAAGCATCCTGCCCCCTTTTGTAAGCAAATTTACAGAAGAAAAGATAGGAATTGAATGAATATATGTAACCCCGTACTAATTATATTGTCGCAGATCAGAAAATATGCCAATGTGTTAGTAGAAGATTACCCGTATTACAATATGCGTCTCAAAAATATTTGCCAAAATAAAAGAGATGACGTAATAAATTGAAAACATCAATAATATCCGTACTCTTTATACCAGAAGGTCGTAATTGATTCCAATATATGCCAATATATATCAAAACATATGTCAATATACCTGTACTACTTACATTCTCGTAGATTAAAAGATATACAAGTGTATTTGTAGAAGATTCGTACAACATACAATATATGAGTTTAAACAATTTTTGTCATAATAAAATAATTGCATAGTAACTTGAAAATATCAATAATCCTTGAATCAATAATCCCCAAAAATATAAATAATAATAATTTTTAAACCTGAAGACCGTAATTGATATTATCCAGTCAAAAATAATAAGAAAAATCAAATCGTTCTTTTCTAAAATATATTTTTATATCCATTTATTTATTACTCAAATCGAAAAAATAATTATTGAAATTAACAGACAGATTTAATTTAATTGCGTTTCTGAGTAACATGATATAATATAGAATCTTATAACATGTTAAATATGTCATGTCTTATAACATAAACTGCGAAATTAAATAACGATTTCGATTTCTCTATACTTCTCATTGTTCCGAAAAAGCTTGTTTTGAATAAACCATGAACCATGGAGATAGATTTCCCCTTTAAATCATGTTTCAAACAATTCATTTTTTCAGACAGTGACTAATTAACGCAAAAAATCTCCCATCAAACTCAGAGATTAAATTTTAATTCACTTTCAAACGATTTTCAAGCTTTTCGTTTGGATAAACCACAGAGTTAGGGAGTAGAACTCCTAGGAAAAAGTTCCGTTTTTCATTAATATCTCGACAACCCCAGGTCTTAGAAACTGGAATCTTGGACAAAATTTATGGGGGGATATTTCAAGGCTATTCACCAAATTTCATTAAATTCGGTTCAGCCGTTTTTCCGTGATGATGAGACAAACGAAAATTTCGTTTTTTACTAATATCTCGAGAACCACTGGTCGTAGAAACTCAAACCACGGATATAATTTTAAGTGGGGCTATTTCTGGGCTACCCCCAAAATTTCATCAAATTCAGTTCAGCCGTTCTCCCGTGATGGTGTGACAAACAGACAGACAGACAGACAGACAGATTTTCATTTTTATGTATATAGATATGTCAAAATTAAAGTGCTAAAATTATACGGGAAGATATACACGTACTACTTATAATGTCCGATTATTAGTAGAAGATTACCCGTTTTGCAATATGAGTCACAAATGTTTTTTGGTAAAATACAACAGACGACGTAATAAATTGAATATATAATTAATCCCCTTAATCTTCATACCAGAAGACTGTACTTGATTCCAATATATATGCCAATATATGTCAAAATATATGCCAATATACCTGTACTACTTATATTCTCGTAGGTTAGAAGATATACCCGTGCATTCCTAGAAGATTACTCGTACAACGTACAATATGCGTGTGTCAGAAATTTTTGCCGCAATAAAACAATGGCGTAATAACTTAAAAATATCAATAATCCCTGAATCAATAATTCCGGAAAATATCAATAATAATAATGCTTAAACCTGAAGAGTATAATTGATATTATCCAGTCCAAAATGAAATGGCAATGAAATTTATTTTATATACATATCTTCATTATTCAAATCGGAAAGGATTTAATAAAAATCGTCTGCCGCATAAACACATTGGATTTAAATCCGTTGCTAAGCGACATGATATCATTTGCTTCAAATAAATTGGTAGAAAAAATATCGTCTAAATAGTTATATTTCTATGGAACATTTGGCGGCAGTTTCGTCAAATTAGCGACATTTTAAAAAATCGCCAAATTTATCGCCAAGTGGGACTGTAGAACTGACAGTTCCACTTTGCGACAAATTGACGAAATATCATCACAATACTATCCCCTAACAAAAAACAATTAATATCATTTATGTAGCGCAATTTTATCAATTTCAAGATATTTTTATAGATTTGAAAACATTTTTATCAATTTGGTGACATTTTAAAAATTCGCTAAATGTATTACTAAGTAGGATGGTTGGTCTGACAGATAAATGCTAACCAAACATC
Source organism: Amaurobius ferox (assembly GCA_951213105.1). Lineage (NCBI taxonomy): Eukaryota > Metazoa > Arthropoda > Arachnida > Araneae > Amaurobiidae > Amaurobius > Amaurobius ferox. The sequence goes on from OX578150.1 coordinate 81,284,458, forward strand.
ATTTCAGTACTCTCTTCTAACAAAACAAAAAAAAAATTCATTGATATGTAGAAGACCCAAGCCACACGACCAACCCGAAGGTTTGTGGCAGCTGTTTGTGTGTCGTTTATATCAATTTGGCGACATTTGCGTCAATTTGGCAAAGTTTTAGAAAAGTTGTCAAATTAGTGATATCCCTCCAAATTCGTAGCTTTGAATTTGCAGATCTGAATGAAACATTCTTATCCCGTTTCAATATACTAAATGAAAACACTACAATTGTATTAGAAGATATACCCGTTCTACTCTTTTTCTGTTTCAACAATCGGCTATATGAATTTATTGGCTAAACACAATATATTAGTTTAGTAGCTAAATACGATATAAGCTTGAAAACTCTTTGCCAAAATAAATGAAATTGATGTACGCAGTCAGCAATTAATATAATTAAAAGAAAAATCAAACCGTCCATTCATAAGATATACTTTTATATCCATTTATCCATTTATTTATTATTTAAATCGAAAAAAAATAATAAAAACATTAACAAACACATTTAATTTAATTGCGATGCCGAGCAACATGATATATCCTCCTAAAATGTTAAAATTTATTAACCACTAACAGCACACCCGTTATTCGTACGGAGTGTATAATTTAAAGAAAGTTAAAGTTCGCAATCATGTGCAAATTCTGTTAAAATATTAAATTTATTGCTCCTAAAGAGAAGTTTAAGAGTATATGTTCTCACTATGCAAAATTATCTTCACGATCAGATCTGAAGAATAAAGCATCCTGCCCCCTTTTGTAAGCAAATTTACAGAAGAAAAGATAGGAATTGAATGAATATATGTAACCCCGTACTAATTATATTGTCGCAGATCAGAAAATATGCCAATGTGTTAGTAGAAGATTACCCGTATTACAATATGCGTCTCAAAAATATTTGCCAAAATAAAAGAGATGACGTAATAAATTGAAAACATCAATAATATCCGTACTCTTTATACCAGAAGGTCGTAATTGATTCCAATATATGCCAATATATATCAAAACATATGTCAATATACCTGTACTACTTACATTCTCGTAGATTAAAAGATATACAAGTGTATTTGTAGAAGATTCGTACAACATACAATATATGAGTTTAAACAATTTTTGTCATAATAAAATAATTGCATAGTAACTTGAAAATATCAATAATCCTTGAATCAATAATCCCCAAAAATATAAATAATAATAATTTTTAAACCTGAAGACCGTAATTGATATTATCCAGTCAAAAATAATAAGAAAAATCAAATCGTTCTTTTCTAAAATATATTTTTATATCCATTTATTTATTACTCAAATCGAAAAAATAATTATTGAAATTAACAGACAGATTTAATTTAATTGCGTTTCTGAGTAACATGATATAATATAGAATCTTATAACATGTTAAATATGTCATGTCTTATAACATAAACTGCGAAATTAAATAACGATTTCGATTTCTCTATACTTCTCATTGTTCCGAAAAAGCTTGTTTTGAATAAACCATGAACCATGGAGATAGATTTCCCCTTTAAATCATGTTTCAAACAATTCATTTTTTCAGACAGTGACTAATTAACGCAAAAAATCTCCCATCAAACTCAGAGATTAAATTTTAATTCACTTTCAAACGATTTTCAAGCTTTTCGTTTGGATAAACCACAGAGTTAGGGAGTAGAACTCCTAGGAAAAAGTTCCGTTTTTCATTAATATCTCGACAACCCCAGGTCTTAGAAACTGGAATCTTGGACAAAATTTATGGGGGGATATTTCAAGGCTATTCACCAAATTTCATTAAATTCGGTTCAGCCGTTTTTCCGTGATGATGAGACAAACGAAAATTTCGTTTTTTACTAATATCTCGAGAACCACTGGTCGTAGAAACTCAAACCACGGATATAATTTTAAGTGGGGCTATTTCTGGGCTACCCCCAAAATTTCATCAAATTCAGTTCAGCCGTTCTCCCGTGATGGTGTGACAAACAGACAGACAGACAGACAGACAGATTTTCATTTTTATGTATATAGATATGTCAAAATTAAAGTGCTAAAATTATACGGGAAGATATACACGTACTACTTATAATGTCCGATTATTAGTAGAAGATTACCCGTTTTGCAATATGAGTCACAAATGTTTTTTGGTAAAATACAACAGACGACGTAATAAATTGAATATATAATTAATCCCCTTAATCTTCATACCAGAAGACTGTACTTGATTCCAATATATATGCCAATATATGTCAAAATATATGCCAATATACCTGTACTACTTATATTCTCGTAGGTTAGAAGATATACCCGTGCATTCCTAGAAGATTACTCGTACAACGTACAATATGCGTGTGTCAGAAATTTTTGCCGCAATAAAACAATGGCGTAATAACTTAAAAATATCAATAATCCCTGAATCAATAATTCCGGAAAATATCAATAATAATAATGCTTAAACCTGAAGAGTATAATTGATATTATCCAGTCCAAAATGAAATGGCAATGAAATTTATTTTATATACATATCTTCATTATTCAAATCGGAAAGGATTTAATAAAAATCGTCTGCCGCATAAACACATTGGATTTAAATCCGTTGCTAAGCGACATGATATCATTTGCTTCAAATAAATTGGTAGAAAAAATATCGTCTAAATAGTTATATTTCTATGGAACATTTGGCGGCAGTTTCGTCAAATTAGCGACATTTTAAAAAATCGCCAAATTTATCGCCAAGTGGGACTGTAGAACTGACAGTTCCACTTTGCGACAAATTGACGAAATATCATCACAATACTATCCCCTAACAAAAAACAATTAATATCATTTATGTAGCGCAATTTTATCAATTTCAAGATATTTTTATAGATTTGAAAACATTTTTATCAATTTGGTGACATTTTAAAAATTCGCTAAATGTATTACTAAGTAGGATGGATTACTAAGTAGTGATGTATTACTAAGTTGGTCTGACAGATAAATGCTAACCAAACATCATTTCAGTACTCTCTTCTAACAAAACAAAAAAAAATTTCATTGATATGTAGAAGACCCAAGCCACACGACCAACCCGAAGGTTTATGGCAGCTGTTTGTGTGTCGTTTATATCAATTTGGCGACATTTCCGTCAATTTGGCAAAGTTTAAGAAAAGTTGTCAAATTAGCGATATCCCTCCAAATTCGTAGCTTTGAATTTGCAGATCTGAATGAAACATTCTTATCCCGTTTCAATATACTAAATGAAAACACTACAATTGTATTAGAAGATATACCCGCTCTACTCTTTTTCTGTTTCAACAATCGGCTGTATGAATTTATTGGCTAAACACAATATATGAGTTTAGTAGCTAAATACGATATAAGCTTGAAAACTCTTTGCCAAAATAAATGAAATTGATGTACGCAGTCAGCAATTAATATAATTAAAAGAAAAATCAAACCGTCCATTCATAAGATATACTTTTATATCCATTTATCCATTTATTTATTATTTAAATCGAAAAAAAAATAATAAAAACATTAACAAACACATTGAATTTAATTGCGATGCCGAGCAACATGATATATCCTCCTAAAATGTTAAAATTTATTAACCACTAACAGCACACCCGTTATTCGTACGGAGTGTATAATTTAAAGAAACTTAAAGTTCGCAATCATGTGCAAATTCTGTTAAAATATTAAATTTATTGCTCCTAAAGAGAAGTTTAAGAATATATGTTCTCACTATGCAAAATTATCTTCACGATCAGATCTGAAGAATAAAACATCCTGCCCCCTTTTGTAAGCAAATTTACAGAAGAAAAAATAGGAATTGAATGAATATATGCAACCCCGTACTAATTATGTCGCAGATCAGAAAATATGCCGATGTGTTAGTAGAAGATTACCCGTATTACAATATGCGTCTCAAAAATATTTGCCAAAATAAAAGAGATGACGTAATAAATTGAAAACATCAATAATATCCGTACTCTTTATACCAGAAGGTCGTAATTGATTCCAATATATGCCAATATATATCAAAACATATGTCAATATACCTGTACTACTTATATTCTCGTAGATTAAAAGATATACACGTGTATTTGTAGAAGATTCGTACAACATACAATATATGAGTTTAAACAATTTTTGTCATAATAAAATAATTGCAAAATAACTTGAAAATATCAATAATCCTTGAATCAATAATCCCCGAAAATATAAATAAATTTTAAACCTGAAGACCGTAATTGATATTATCCAGTCAAAAATGCTATAAGAAAAATCAAATCGTTCTTTTCTAAAATATATTTTTATATCCATTTATTTATTATTCAAATCGAAAAAATAATTATTAAAATTAACAGACAGATTTAATTTAATTGCGTTTCTGAGTAACATGATATAAGATAGAATCTTATAACATGTTAAATATGTCATGTCTTATAACATAAACTGCGAAATTAAATAACGATTTTGATTTCTCTATACTTCTCATTGTTCCGTAAAAGCTTGTTTTAAATAAACCATGAACCATGGAGATAGATTTCCCCTTTAAATCATGTTTCAAACAATTCATGTTTTCAGAAAGTAACTAATTAACGCAAAAAATCTCCCATCAAACTCAGAGATTAAATTTTAATTCACTTTCAAACGATTTTCAAGCTTTTCGTTTGGATAAACCACGGAGTTAGGGAGTAGAACTCCTAGGAAAAAGTTCCGTTTTTCATTAATATCTCGACAACCCCAGGTCTTAGAAACTCGAAACTTGGATAAAATTTATGGGGGGATATTTCAAGGCTATTCACCAAATTTCATTAAATTCGGTTCAGCCATTTTTCCGTGATGATGAGACAAACGAAAATTTCGTTTTTTACTAATATCTCGAGAACCACTGGTCATAGAAACTCAAAACACGGATATAATTTTAAGTGGGGCTATTTCTGGGCTACCCACAAAATTTCATCAAATTCGGTTCAGCCGTTCACCCGTGATGGTGTGACAAACAGACAGACAGACAGACAGACAGACAGACAGACAGATTTTCATTTTTATTTATATAGATTATTAGAGGTTGGCGAGAAAGTGAAAGCCACAAATTGTTTTTATCACAGATATACAACAATATATATATATATATATATATATATATATATATATATTATATACATATATATGTATAGATAGATATATACATATATATATATTATATATATATGTATAGATAGATATATACATATATATATATTATATATATATATATATATATATATATATATATACTTTATGAAATTTTGGTAAGTGAATTAAAAATGAAATCTTAATAACCTCCATATTTTAACCCTACACTGCATACTGACACGTATGTGAATCAAACTAATTTTTAGCTGATTTTGCATTAAAAATTCAAGAATTAGTTTGCTTTCTCTACTTGTTCCACATCCATAATACCGTTTCTAATGAGATAGCCTCTGAAGATTACACCACTGATTTCCTTTACGTATAATTTTAGTGAGTCATAATTCCTTAAGAATTTCTTATTGATCCTCATGATTACATTTTATGTGTTTTGGCAATAATTTTTTAAAATCGCTTCAAAGAATTTATTCTAGGAAAATCAAGGTATGCACTTTTTTTTTATATATTGATTTTCTTTAAAATGAATTTTCATATTAAGCATTTCAATTTTTGTGATTGATTCATACATGCATTACTATGGATTAGAGGATACTTTTAGAATCGTAATACACTGCAATGCATATGAACCCATTTATTTTTTTTTAAACAAAGTTAGTATTATAACACCAAGTAACTGATTGCATCTTGTACTGATCCATATACCCTGCAATGCTTATTCAATAACTACTTAGGATATTGTTAATTAGAGACATAAATTATTCATATATTCCACACTTTTCATATATTCCACTGGGGTAACAGCCTGTATCTTGTACTGATTAAAATGTCCTACTATGCTTATTAAATAACTACTTAGGATATTGTTATATAGAGACATAAATTATTCATATATTCCATACTTTTTATCAGAAGATCATGATTTCTTATTTTTCATCTTTAAGATATTTATATTCTGCGGGCAACTCTTGTGCAATAACTAAGAACATATAACAAAGAACATATCATTTGTATGGTATTAAAATTGTTTACTCAAATACTCGTATAAAAGCAATTGGTGAGAATGTCGTCCTTAAGTTGGAGCTTCAAGGAGTAGCCTGCAGAAGGATTATGATATAAAATAAAGGAAATGCCCTTCCGATCACATTCCTTTCACCTGCGTTAAACAGGACAATTTAATACACCAATGTAAACTACCAATGTACAATTAACAATTTTTTATCGGTTGTATGAAATGTGATGTCACATTATGTCTCAACAAAGACAGCAATGCTTTAAAATGTTTCCATTCAATATAAATATCGCAATAATAACATTCATTGAAATGTCTGAAATTTAAATGTAAAACTTCAATTTAAATTAAAAATTAATTTTAATTAAAATTAATTTTTGTTTTTCCTTTAAGTATCGATGAAATTTCAATATTTTGCATAATTAAGTGCGATTTTCCACATAATATCTGTCGTTTTGCGAGAAATAAAATATATTTTTTTCTGAATTTGCTCCCAAATTGGACCAGGATACTTTATTCTTCAGATCCACTGTTGAGGATATTTTTGTATATCGAGCCCAGAGAATCTTATATATTTTTAGCAGAACCAAATTAAATATTTTATTAGAATATTTTGAATAATAAAGCCATTTAGTATACTATAGTAATTTTCACATAATTGTGAATGTTAAGTTTCTTTTTAGTATATTTTCCTTATCAAGAAAGGCTATACTGCTAGTTTTGAATTAAAAACATAAAATTAGTTGCAGTTTCAGATGTAAATTAACATCTTACACCTAGGTTACATACGAGACCGCTGTAAGAAACGCGTGAAAAGAATAAGAAAATGATAAGAAAGCGCGTAAAAAAACGACATAAAAGAAAAACAAATGCAACCATGACAAAGAATGAAAACATATTGAGTCTGAGCCACGAAATTAAAATTAAATTAACTTGTTCTGCTTTTAAGGGGTGAGAACGTGCTAGAAAAAGGTTTCGAAAAAATGTTAATAATAAAATAATTAAAATAGATTCTGTCTGAGGCAGCAAACATAAGAAATTTAAACTATTATGAACTTGATCTCCCTTTAAAGAATGAGAATCTAAGGAAAGAAGAGTTCAGTTGAAATTAAAGTCAAATTTAGAGGTGTGAAATATCAGTTTAATTGTACAATACAGTCCTGAAGTGGGTGGTTTCTATGATGGTTATGGTTTCCTGGATCCATGACAAAACTGAAGTATATCTGAACCTACCCCAGTGCATAAAAAGAGGAAGGGAGGTGGCGGTTACAATCCAAAGACTGGTGCCCGGCATGAATAAGCTCAGTTAGTCGAGAGCGTCATCAGATCGGTTCGGGTGACAGAACTATCACCGTTAGACCAGACGCACACAGGCTTGGTTAAAATGGGCTTGGCTCATGCGATTTTGACTTAGCAAGTTAAACTCTTCTTGGAATGGTCGATGTCAGGACAGCAACGGGCGTTCATCGGGTGAATCTAGCGTATAGAATTAGGAATTGCTGGAATTAATCTTGTACAGGTAGTTTATGGAGTAAAACCCGGCAAATCCGGGATCGGACTTATTCGATCTTGACGAGGTGCTTGCCGTCTAAAGAAGGAAATAAGCTTGCAAGTATGACAAATAGAAATTGTGGTGCCAGTAATTTGCACAACCTACGTCTCGGGAGCCGAGATCTACATCTCGGTCCAAAAAAAACAAAATCGAAACACGTCGACACTTCTTACACAGCGAGCGAAGAGTAGTACAGAGTACACACAGAGTCGAAAGAACATCCGGAAAGAACATCACTTTGCAAAGAAAAGCACTCCGAAAAATTGCCAAATTTACCATTCCACGTTATTCATTGCATTGTATAAGGGAATTCATGTGTTGCACACATCAGATTTTTCCTTTTACTTCATATCAAAAATATTTCCCGGACATGAATGAATGTGGTAAATTAATTGGAGTTCACTCAAATCGATTTTCTCATACTAGAATCCATTTTTAATTAGATTGTTATTATTTTTTTCATATATTACAAAAGAAAATTTAAGGCATCAGTATTGTTGTAACAAATGATTACAATTACAGCGTACCTTTAAATTGAAGTTATTGAAAAATATTTAGATTAATAATAGGCATGACAATGTACCCATCAGAGGTTAAATGATCCACCACAAATAAATGTCACGAACACAATAGTATTGTATCTCTTTTTCGTCTACATAGATCGTAAATGTAAAGTTTCCTGATCATTGATCCATAAATATGTATAATTTTTTGTACGACGCGTTCTTTTCTCTGATTCAATATTTTACATATTAAAATGAGTACAAAAATTTCTTAATTCATTAAATCCCACCACAAATATTGATAATGGTGTCACGAACACAAAAATTGTATTGCATCTCATTTTTTTCTACATAGATCGTAAATGTTAAGTTTCCTGATCATTGATCCATAAATATGTATAACTTTTCATACGATGCGTTCTTCTCTTTGATTGAATATTTCACATATTAAAATGAGTAACATGCTTTCTTAATTCATTTGTAGGGAGGTCTTGCATCAAATGGAAGTCTACCTGACTCACTTGTGGTAAGTAAAAGTGAAATCTCAATAAATTCCATATATAAGGGGAGGATAGTGGGACTTTCCCTTTAACATTATATTATTTCCCTTTACTTCATTTCAAAAAGTCTTCACTGACATGAAAGAATGTGATCAATTAATTAGAGTGTCCTCATGTCGACTTTCTCATATCAGTATCCATTTTTATATAGAATGTAAACTTTTCTATTTTTCAAATGATAACAATTATAGCATATTGCCCTCCATATTAAAGGGCTTGAAAAAATCTTTTGTTAGATTCCAAGTTTGCTAGTGTACATCCTCGGATGTTGTCTCCCCCTCCACGAGAGGATCGAACGATGTCCCGAACAAAAATAATGTATTGCATCTGGTTTTCACTACAATGATACTGTTTAGTTTCATGATCATTGATCCATAAATATATATAAGGTTTTATATGACGCGTTTTATATCTATGTATCAATATTTTAAACAATAAAATTATTAAAACCATTTCTAATATTATTTGTAGGGACAATTTAAAGATGGATCTGGTTTACTTAACGGAATTTTGGTAAGTAAATTAAAAGTGAAATCTTAATACACTCTTTATTTTAACCCTACACTTCATATTGATGCACAAATGAACCAAACCAATTTATACCTGAATTAGTTTGCTTTCTCTACTTTTTCCATATCCATAATACCGTCTATAATAAATAGCTGACAGACTCTGAAGATTACACAGTTGATTCTCTTTATGTATATTTTTAGTAAGTCATACTTTCTTAAGAAATTCTTTATGATTCCCATGTATACATATTAAGTGTTTTGGCAGTAAATTTTTACAAGCTCTTCAAAGAACTTGTACTACGAAGTTCAAGGTATGCAGTTTTTATTTATATATATTAATTTCACTTAAAATGAAAGTGAATATTAAATATTTCACTTTTTGTGTTTGATTCATACATGAATCACTGTACATTATAGGGTAGGTTAAGAATTATAATATACACATAATTGTGCATTTGAATCCATTTAATTTTTTTAAACAAAATTAGTGTTATAATGCCAAGTAACAGCCTGTATCTTGTACTGATTAGTATACCCTACTATGCATATTAAATAACTACTTAGGATATTGTTGATTAGAGACATAAATTGTTCATATATTCCATACTTTTTATCAGAAGACCATGATTTCTTTTTTTTTCATCTTTAAGATATTTATATTCTGCGGGCAACTCTTATGCAATAACTAAAGATTTACACTGCAAATGTAACTTCACAGAATATTTAAATTATTATTGAATATTTAATTTTTAAAATACTATAATTAACAATGCTAATAAATTTGAAAGATATCATATAACAAAAGCATATTATGTCAATGGCATTAAAATTATTTATTCAAATACCCCAATAAAAACAGTTGGTGAGAATGTCGTCTTGAAGCGGGAGCTACCAAGCAATAGTCTGCAGTTCTATTATGATGTAAATTAAAGGAAATGCCCTATAGCTTTTATTCCTTTTATCTGTGTTAAACAGGACAATGTAATATACCAACGTGAACTAACAATGTAAAATGAACAAATTTTTTTTGGTTGTATAAAATGTTGTGTCCCATAATGTGTCAACAAAGACATAATGGTTTAAAATTTTTCCATCCTACATGAATATAGTAATAATAACATTCATTGAAATGTCTGACATCTAAATTTATAATTTTAATTATAATTAAAACTTAATTTATATGTTTTCTTTTAAGCATCGGTGAAAATTCAATATTTTGAATAATTAACTACGATTTCCTACATGATATCTGCTGTTCTGGGAGAATTACAATATAATTTTTCTAAATTTGTTTACAAATTGAACCAGGATACATTATTCTTCAGATCCACCTGTGAAGATGTTTTGTGTATCGAACACAGATATTCTTATACATTTATAGAGGAACTAAATTAAATATTTTATCAAAATATTTTGAATAACAAAGCCATTTTTATAATGCAAGAATTTTCACATAATTTTGAATGTTGAATGTTAAGTATATTTCTTAGTATATTTTCCGTTTGAATAAATGCTATACTGCTAGTTTTGAATTAGAAACGAAACAAAAATTTAGTTATAGTTTGACATGGAAATTTACAGCTTACACTCAGGTTTCATGAATGTGTGGAGAATTCTGTTCAATAGAAAAGGAGTAAAACATAAAAATACATATGTAATCATGACAAAGAATGAAAATGTATTGCCTCTGAGACACGAAATTAAAATTAAATTAACTTAAATTGTTCTGCCTTTATGAGGTGAGAACGTGATACACAAATGGTTCAAGAGAAATCTGAATAAAAAATAAAGAAAATAGATTCTGAGGCAGCAAACAAAGGGAATTTTATTTATTATGAACTTGATCTCACTTTAGGAGGTGAGTACGTAATAAAAGGAAAGTACAGTTGAATTTAAAGTCAAATTTAGGAGGTGAGAAATATCAGATAATGTCTAAGTGTACAATGCAGTCCTGAAGTGGGTGGTTTCTATGATGATTATGTCTTCATGGGTCCATGACAAGAAAATTGAACTATATCTGACCCTACGCCAGTGTACCAAAAGAGAGGGTGAGGTGGCGGTTACAATCAAGAGACCGGTGCCAGGCATTAATCAGGTGAGTCGGCCGAGAGGGTCATCAGATCAGACCGGCCGGTAAAAACTATCATCATTAGGCCTGGCGCACACAAGCTTTGCTAAAATGAACTTGGCTCACACGGCATTGACTTAGCAAGTCCAACTCATCTTGGAACGGACGATGTCATGACAGCAACGGGCGTTCATCGGGTGAATCTAATGTCTAGAATTAGGATTTGCTAGAATTAATCTTGTTCAGGTCCAAGTGTATTTTATGGAGTAAAACACTGCAAATCAGCCCTCGAGCTTAATCGATCATGGAGAGATGATTGCTATCTCAAGAAAAAATATACTAGCAAGCTCAACAAATGAAAATTTTGGTGCGTGTATTTTGCACGATCTACGTCTCGGTTTTAGAAAAAAACAATATCCAAATATCTGGCGGGCTTCATATACAGCGAGCGCAAAGTGAAATATCTGCCGGGAGCAACTGCGTTTTAAAAACAAGTGAGGAGATCTTCATCAATTAGCAAGCAAAATCGAACCAGCAACCGTTTGTCGGCAGCGTCAATTCAAATCTAATGCTCCAAGAATGCAATTTGCTAAACGAAACTGTTCTCATCTCAAGGCTAAACGCATGAAATATAACTAAAATTCAACATTGGTCTATATAGTTTAGAGATATTATCAATATTGCTAATTGCTAATTTAGAGATGTGTATTATATAATTTATTTGTGTACATTGAAATACTATTACATGCCGTCATCCGAAAAATCCCCAAATATACAAATCAACGTTATTCATTGCATTGTATAAGGAAAGTCATGCGTTGCACACATCAGATTTTTTCCTTTTACTTCATGCCAAAAAGTCTTCCCTGACATGAACAAATGTGATAAATTAATAGGAGTGCGATGAAGTCGACTTTCACATACCAGAATACATTTTTAAGTAGATTGTTCTTTTTTTTTTTTTTTTTTTTTTTTTTATTTTTTTTTTTATTTTTTTTTTTTAAATATTACAAAAGAAATTTTGAAGCATCTATATCGTTGTTCCAAATGATAACAATTATAGCATGCTCTTGTTTCAAAGGACTTGAAAGAATTCTTTCGCTTAATAACAGGTTTGACAATGTACCCATTCGGGGTTAACTGACCGCCACAAAAGGGGATAATGATGTCACGAACACAAAAATTTTATTGCATCACTTTTTTCTCTACATAGATTGTAACTGTTAAGTTTCGTGATTATTGATTCATAAATAAGCATAATTTTTTATGTGACGCGTTCTTTTCTTTGATTCAATATTTTTCATATTAAAATGAGTATCAACCTTTCTTAATTCATTTGTAGGGAGGACTCGGTGGTTCAAATGGAAGTCTACCTAAGTCACTTGTGGTAAGTAGAAGTGAAATCTCAATAAATTCCATTTATTAGTGGAGGACAGTAGGATTTTCCATTTAACATTATATTAGTTCCTTTCACCTCATTTCTAAAAGTCTTCGCTGACATGAATGAATGTAATAAATTAATTGGAGTGTGCTCAAGTCTACTTTCTCATACCAGAATTCATTTTTATATAGACTGTTAATAATTCTATTTTTGTTTTCAAATTTTGCAAAAGAAATTTTGAAACATCTGTAATTTTTATGCCAAATGATAACAAGTATAACATATTGCCCGCCATTTTAAAGAGCTTGAAGAAATCTTTTGATAGATTCCAAATTTGCCAATGTACACACTCGGGGGTTATGTCCCCCGCCACGAGAGGGTGTAACGATGTCACGAACACAAAAAATGTATTGTAGCTATTACTTTCCCCGCAATACATGGTAATGTTTAGGGACAGTATTAGAATCATGCCGAAAATCGCAACTCGAGTTTTCGACGGATCTACACGTTTCGAGACCTGTAGAATACGAAATAACTGATTTTAGCGTGACGTCTGTGAGTGTCTGTGCGTCTGTCTGTGTGTCTGTCTGTGTGTTTGTCTGTCTGTCTGTGCAGATTTTGCATCCACTCTTACTGAAAAACTAATGTAGCTAATTTCCTAACATTAGGTAGGTAAGTCACTTGTGGGCGAATCTTGTGCTGATTAATATTGGATACGATTTGTGATAAAAGAATCCGTCTTTTTTTGCGAAATGGCCCGCAAAAGTTTTTATCCACTAAAGTTGAAAAACTAATAGACCGAATTTCACAAAATTCTGAGTCACCCTGGGGCTGATTAGATTTTGGTACGATTCGGAAAAAAATACCCTGCCTTTTTTTGCAAAATGGCCCACAAAAATCGCCAAAATTTAAAATAAAAAGCGAAGTATGCTCAAATATATCCACCAAATGCTTGTTTAATACGTAATTTTTAACGAAGAAAAGAGTAAGACCAACCTCGTTACACTAGGACTTAGCGTTCTCAAGATAATTTATCGTTTTTTCGTACTTTTTCTACACCACCTTTGAAAATAAGTCCAGTTATCAAATGAGAACGAACATTGAATTAAAAGTGAATTAAATTTAATTAAAATAAAGAGAACATTAATATAATATCAGGTGTACAGGGTAAGTCATGTGCTGCCCACATCAGATTTGGATCTGGTTTAATTAAAGGAATTTTGGTAAGTGAAGTAAAAGTGAAATCTTAATAAACTCTATATTTTAACCCTACACTATATACTGATGCATATATGAATCAAATCAATTTTAAGCTCTATTTGCATTAAAAATTCAAGAATAAGTTTGCTTTCTCTACTTATTCCATTTCCATAATATCGTCGCTATGTAATGGCTGATAGATTCTGAAGATTGCACAGCTGATTCACTTTAAGAATATTTTTAGTAAGTCTTACCTTCTTAAGAATTTCTTTCTGATTCCCATATTTACTTATTAAGTGTTTTGGCAGTAATTTTTAAAAGATCTTCAAAGAATTTATTCTACGAAGTTCAAGGTATACAGTTTTTATTTCTATATATTGTTTAACTTAAAACGTATTTTAATATTAAACATTTCAATTTTTGTTATTGCTTCATATATGTATCACTATGCATTATGGGGTAGGTTTAGAATACACAGTAGTACATATGAATCAATTTAATTTTTTAAACGAAATTAGCGTTATAATACCAAGCAACAGCTTGTATCTTATAATGATTCATATACCCTGCAATGCTGTTTCAATAACTGCTTAGGATATTTTTTATTAGAGACATAAATTATTCATACATTTCATACTTTTTATCAGAAGACCATGATTTCTTATTTTTCATCTTTAGGATATTTATATTCTGCGAGCATCTGTTATGCAATTACTAAAGATTTACCCTGCAAGTGTAACTTTACAGAATATTTAGTTTATTACTGAATTTTCAATTCTTAGAGTATTATAATAAGCAATACTAATAAATTTGGAAGTTGGCATATAACAAAGAACATATCATTTCAATGGTATTAAAATTATTTACTCAAATACTCCTATAAAAGGAATTGGTGAGTATGTTGTCCAAAAGTTGGAGCTACCAAGCAGTAGCCTGCAGAAGGATTATGATGTAAAATAAATAAAATGCACTTCATCTCACATTTCTTTCACCTGTGTTAAACAGGATAATGTAGTACACCAATGTAAACTACCAATGTACAATGAACAATAATTTATCGGTCGTATAAAACGTTGTGTACTATTAGGTCTCAAGAAAGACAGGAAATGTTTAAAATGTTTCCATTCTACATAAATATCGTAATAATAACATTCATTAAAATGTCTGAAATTTAAATTTTAAATTTTAATAAAAAATCAATATATATATATTTTTTAGGTATCGATTAAAATTCAATATTTTGCATATTTAAGTACGATGTTTTACATAATATCTGCCGTTCTGTGAGAATTAAAAAATATTTTTTTCTAAATTTTCTTACACACGGGACCAGGAAACTTTATTCTTCAGATCCATCCGTGAAGATATTTTCTTAAATCGAACCCAGAGATTCTTATATATTTTTAAAAGAACTAAATAAATATTTTAATAGAATACTTTGAATAACAAAGCCATTTAATATACTATAGGAATTTTCACAAAATTGTTAATGTTAAGTTTCTGTTTAGTAAATTTTCCGTGTGAAAAAATACTATACTGCTGGTTTTGAATAAAAACAAAAATTTAGTTATTGTTTGACATGAAAATTAACAGCTTGCACCCAGATTACATAGGAGATCTCTGTTCCATAAGAAACGAGTAAAACATAAAAGAAAACAAATGTAATCCCAACAAAGAATGATAATATATTGTCTCTGAGAGACGAAATTGAAATTAAATTAGATTAACTTGTTCTGCATTTAGGAGGTGAGAACGTGCTAGACAAAGGTTTCAATAAAAATGTAAATAAAAATATAATTAAAATAGCTTCTCAGGTAGCAAGCAAAATAAATTTAAAATATTATGAACTTGATCTCCCTTTAGATGGTGTGAACGTAAGAAAAGAAGAGTTCGGTTGCATTTAAAGTCAAATTTAGGAGGAGAGATATATCAGTTTAATTGTACAATGCAGTCCTGAAAAGTTGGTTTCCATGATATTATGGCTTCCAGGATGCATAACAAGAAATTTACGTATATCTGAACCTACCCCAGTGCTTCAAAGAGGGAGGGAGGTGACGTTTACAATCCAGAAATCAGTGCCGTGCATGAATCATCTGAGACAGTGGAGAGCGTCATCAGATCAGTATCAGCCGACAAAGCTATCACCGTTAGGGATGGCGCACACAGGGTTTGCTAAAATGGGCTTGGCTCACACGGTCTTGACTTAGCAAGCAAGTTCAACTCTTCTTGGAACGGTCGATGCCCGAAAGGCAACGGACGTTCATCGGATGGCTCTAACGGCTAAAATTAGGATTTGCTGGAATTAATCTTGTACAGGTAGTTTATGGAGTAAAACCCGGAAAATCAGGGTTCGGACTTAATCGACCATGCCGAGATGCTTGCTGTCTATAGAAGAAAATTTGCAAGTATGACAAATGAAAATTGTTGTGGCAGTATTTTGCATGACCTACATCTCGGTCCAAAAAAAAAAAATCGGAGCATGTCTCAAGCTTCTCACCCAGCGAGCGCAATGTGGAAGAACATCCAGAAGCTACTTTATTTTCAAACCATGTTAGGAAATCTCCGTCACTTTGCAAAGAGTATCGAACCATCAACCCTTTTTTGGCAGAGTCAATTCAAATCTGATGTTCCAAGAACTTCATGCGATAATCTGCAGCGGCTCTCACCTTAAAGCTAAATTACATGATGTCATCCGGAAAATAGCCAAATGTACAATTCATTCATGTGTTGTACACATCAAATTTTTCCTTTTACTTCATATCAAAAAGTCTTCCCTGACATGAGTGAATGTGATAAATTAATTGGAGTTCGCTCAAATCGAATTTCTCATACCGGAATCCATTTTTATGTAGATTGTAATTATTTTTTTTCATATATTACAAAAGAAAATTTGAAGCAACTATATCTTTATTCCAAATAATTACAATTACAGCGTACCCTTATTTTAAAGGACTAATAACAAGATGACAATGTATCCATTGAAGGTTAACTGACCCACCACAAATGTTGATAATGGTGTCACGAACACAAAAATTGTATTGCATCTCATTTTTTTCTACATAGATCGTAAATGTTAAGTTTCCTGATCATTGATCCATAAATATGTATAACTTTTCATACGACGCGTTCTTCTCTTTGATTCAATATTTCACATATTAAAATGAGTAACATGCTTCCTTAATTCATTTGTAGGGAGGTCTTGCATCAAATGGAAGTCTACCTGACTCACTTGTGGTAAGTAAAAGTGAAATCTCAATAAATTCCATATATTAGGGGAGGACAGTGGGATATTTCCATTAACATTATATTATTTCCTTTTATTTCAATTCAGAAAGTTCTCCTAGACATGAATGAATATGATAAATTAATTGGAGTGTGCTCATGTCGACTTTCTCATAGCAGAATCCATTTTTATATTGACTGTAAATTTTTCTATTTTTTTTTTTCAAATTTTACAAGAGAAAATTTGAATAATTTGTATCGTTGTTCCAAATGATAACAATAATAGCATATTGCCCTCCATATTAAAGGGCTTGAAAAAATCTTTTGTTAGATTCCAAGTTTGCCAATGTACATTCTCGGGGGTTATCTCCCCCTCCACTAGAGGATCTAACGATGTCACGGACACAAAAAATGTATGGTAGCTGTTTTTCACTACAATGATACTGTTTGGTTTCGTGATCATTGAGACATATATATAAATTTTTATACGACGCGTTTTATTTCTATGTCTCAATATTTCAAGCAATAAAATGATTAACCCCATTTCTAATCTCATTTGTAGGGAAAACAAATAGATGGATCTGGTTTGCTTAACGGAATTTTGGTAAGTAAAATAAAAGTGAAATCTTATTAAACTCTATATTTTCACCCTACAATGCTTACCGATGCATATATGAATCAAATCAATTTTCAGCTGAATTTGCATTAAAAATTCAAGAATTAGTTTGCTTTCTCTGCTTATTCTATGTCCGTAATACCTTCTCTAATTAATGACTGATAGACCCTACAGATTGCACAGCTGATTTCCGTTGTTGAGTTTCTGCTGAAATACCTGATTGAGTTTCGTGCTCATTGAGCCATTCATATATATAAATTTTTATACAACGCGTTTTATTTCTATGTTTCAATATTTCCAATAATGAAATTGTGAGACCAGAAATTGATCTCACACTTTGATGAGACAGTTTTATGAGAATATTTATTATGGCCAAAACCCGCGCGGCAAAAAATACTGCCAGTCTGGAAGGCACCGGGTTTTGCAACCCATGGACCTGAAGGTCAGAAAACCATACATTTAGGAGCGCCAAGACAAGGGCGCCGAGCTGGCCGGTACGAGGATGTGGAATGGTTCTATTGGTTAAAGGATAAACCAATGGAGAAAATACTCGTTACGTCACATTCAATGCTTCAAATGAAAGCAAGGGGGGAAAATGACGCCCCCGAGAAAAAGAGAGCTGCAGCCTGTGACCCGAGAATCAGATAGAGATACTAACATGACTTGAAACTGATATAACTTGTACAATATGACTTAACAGACACGACTTGTATTATTAACATGGTGACTTTAGATGGTGGCATGAAAGTATGATTTGTGCAGATAAGAGAAAGCAATAAGTGAGGGTATGCGCGCCATGAGTAAAAGTTATCGTCGATATCACGAGCCGGTGAAAGAATACTGCGAGTTGTTTCGCTGAGATGATCGGCAACTTACGTGGTGGTGACAAAACCCAAAACAGAGTTGGAGGTATGTGCCCATCATTAATCAAAGGTCATAGATACATTTTAAGTAAATTTAATAGTACTGGTCTCACATAGCCCCTCTGCCGCAATAAGTAATGAAAATAATTGTTGTAAGGCATTTAATTAATAATATGATAAATTTTTCTAATTGAGTAGTTACAGATTTATGTTTTTTAATAAATGTATTGTTAATGTTAAATTGGTGCCATCCTTTGGGTAAAATATTAATTAATAATTTCTTCACAGGACTCACGCAAAGGTTAAATAATTGGAGGGTTATTGCAAAACACAACGCACAACGTAATGATAATAATGATAAATAATATTAATCATAACTCAATTTTCTTTATTTTTCTATTGTGTCCCACATTTGGTTTCCGTGACACTTTTGTGCGAGTTCAAAATGTTAAATGAAAATTTTAATAAATAATACTGTTGATAAAAATAATTTAAATAAAGATATGAAGAAATTTTATGGAGGACCATGTGATGACCAGATTTTTGCATTGTTTACAATAAAATATGCACAGTCACTATGGAAATAAAAAGAATTTGAACATATTTGAAATGATTGAAAATAATGTTGAGAAATTGATCAATATTAAGAATAATAATCTGTATGCTGGAATGTTTTATGTGTAGTATTTTTAAAGTGTATTTTATGCTATTAACTTTAAGTAGGATTTTAGAAGGGAAAATGTTTGTTTTAAATGCCTTTGAGAGGAAGTAGAAATTCTAGACTACAAAAGTATCCGGATATATTACAAAGAAAAATTATTGAAAATCCGAGAGTAAAACTGGAGAAATTTGGAATTATTAAGTTAATGCCAGTTTTTAATGGGAGGAAAGACGAGGATGTCCAATTTTTTATTGCACAATTTGAAAATATTGCTGGAATGACCGAATGGTCGGAGGAAAATAAAGTCGTAATTTTAAAAACTAGGTTAATGGAGAAAGCCCTTGAATTTTTGTGAAAAAAAAGGGAATTGCAGAAAGCAAATGACATGGGAGAAATCAAACAGATATTGATGAAACAATTTAAATCATCACTTGCAATGCTGCAAAAGCTGACAAATTGAAATAAAATTAAAGTGACGCCAGTAATGAAAGTATCTGAGTTAGCGTTACAAATTTCAAATTCGACAAATGAATTTTTAGGGAATTACGCAAATAATGAAATGTGTTAAATAAAGAACAATTTAATGTTCTCAAAATTTACAGAGTCTGTTAGACAAGATTTTGCTTTTGAAATTAAAAAACTAAATATTCAGAATTTTGAAAAGGCAGTAGAATACGCAGAGCATTTGGAGCAAATTTTTAAAGATTGCGACAGTACAGAAGTTAATGCAATTTATCGCAATGAAAATAGGGCAGAAATTTTAATGATAGACAACTGGAGAGGCATTTTCAAAATTCAAAATTTGAACCTCAGCAAGTAAAATATGAAAAGTACGAAAAATCAGGATATGAAATGATATAATGCTTAAGATGCGGAAAAAGAAGGCACTATTTTTCTACCTGTTGGCACAACCAAAACGCACAAAAAAATTATGGAGTAAATAAATATGGGAATAAAAGAAGTGAATTTCGAAATGATCCAAAATAACGAATTTAAAAATGATCAAAATAACGGATTTAGCAATGATCAAAATAACGGATTAAGAAATGATCAAAATAACGGATTTAGAAATGGGCAAAGTAATGCATTTCGTAATACGCAAAATAGCGGATTCAGAGAAAGACATACGGAAAGATATGAAAGGGCAATTAGTCAATCGTTTGCGAAATAAAGATTTCAGAGGCAAGAAAGAAACCGTAGCGTGAGTCAAAATCGCGGTAATTTAAACTGACCGAGGGTTTTTGGCCGAGTCAAAATTTAAAAAACAGACCAAAGTCCCAAATAAGTAATACAGGCGACAACGCTAAAATTGCATATGGATACGTGAGTAGACATGAAAATTATGAAAGGGAGATTCGCACGCGAAGACCAGGTCCCAATTTTAAATCACACAAAATAAAACACAAGAAAATAAAAATGAGAGTCTAAAAATAAATAGTATGGAAAGCATGCAAAAATATACCCATGTCCCCTGTCCGAAGATTGAGATGTTGGATATTGCAGATATACTGGCGTAGACCGGATGGATGAGGTTCGATAGTTACTTCGTCAAAAGTCTAAAATGTGAGGCAAATATTAATAAAAAGAAAATTGAGGAAAATACATTTGTAGAAAATAAGAAAATAAAAATCATGATAAATAATGAAAATGCAGGAGTTAAAGAAATTAATAAAAATAAAAATGATGCGTGCAATGCAAAAATAAATTTAAATGATGAGTACAAAAATGAAGTAAACTCAAAATCGACTCAGATCGATAATAAAAAGTATGATGAAATTAAGGAAACTAGTTGTAAAGTTTCGCAAATTGATACACAAATTCTTGAAGGTAGCCATGTCAATGACTATACTTTTTCAAATGATGAAAATAATAAAAATGTTTATACAGAAAATGATTTTAAAATTGTGACTAGTGCAAAAACGCCAATTGTCACACAAGATGAAGAAAAAGGCATATTTGAATTTAATGAAAATATTAAAAATGGTTATTGTGACAGTCAAAAAATCGCACAGGTCGATAAGGCCAATTTTCCTAAGAATGAAAAGGTTAATGATTTTGCTGAAAAAGAGTGTGTTAATGAAGAGTCAAATCTTGACGTCCAGGTCTATGTCACGCTCGCATGCAGGATCGTTTTGTAGCCAGGTCATTTGATTGCAGAACAATTCGATGTTGACCAGGAAATTCAGGGTAAAGAGGTGATCTTTATCCCCACAAAACAAGCTAAAGTACTTTTTCCATTTGGTGCAAATGGAACTGTAATAATAAAAAAAAAAATTGATATTGTGATAAGTAATCAAAAGAAGGTTAAAATTACGTTAAATAAAAATATGAGAGTAGGAGTGACTAGAAGTTTCAAAAGAATTACTAATGAAGAAATGCAAATTGGAGATACCGTATTTTTGAAAGAGGAAAATAAACCCAATATGCTTCAAGATATATTTAAGGGACCCTTTCGAGTAATAAAACTTGGAGAAAAAAAATAAATTGATCATTAGAAATAAATATAGCATGAAAGATGAACCAATTGAAATTCAAGCTACCCAATGCTATATAGAGCAAAATGTACAAAGTGCCGAAGAATTGATGGAAAAATATGATAAAGACAGTGAAATAAATGAGATTCATGCAAAAAAATATCATTTAGCACAAAAGGTACAAAATAAAAATAAATATAACGGTAACGGTGAAATGATTGAAATTCAATCAAAAAAATGTCATACTGTACAAAGTGTACAAATTGAAAATGTTTAAAATACAAAGGAAAATATGCAGCATAGAAGCGAAAATACAGATGTCAAAATTATGTAAAATCAAAAAGTTGATAACAATTTTGAAAATATTGATCATTAAATTATGCAAAATAAAAAATGTTAAATGTCAAAGAGTACATAATGCAAATGAAAATAAAATGTTTGTAGAAATTCAAAATGAAAGTGCAAATAATAATTTTCAAGAAATTCAAAATGAAAGTAAAAATCATGAGGTAGAAAAAACTCAGAAATCATTCGAAAACAAAATAATGGATGTTTTAGTTAGTCAAAATGTTATTTTTGAAGGTGTTCAAAATACAAATAAAAGTCATAATAATGAAAATATTCAGAAATCAGATGAAAATAAAATAATGGATGTTAATAGAAATCAAAGTGTTAATTTTCAAGGAATTCAAAATGAAAATAGAAATCCTAATAATGATAAAAATGCACTTGAAAATAAAATAATGTGTGTTTTGCATAATGAAAGTCAAAATGGTAATGTTCAAAATATTCAAAATGAAAAGGGAAGTGTTAATTTTCGAAAAACGCAAAATTCAAATAATGCTAATAAATGTATTCAAAAGGAAAATGATAAAATAATAAGGGATATTAATCACAATGACATTGAGGGTAATGATTTTCTAAAAGTAGATTAAAAAATAAATGAAAGTCAAAGCAAATATAAAGTGTATGTTATTCAAAAATTAAACTTCTTAAATGAGATACAAATTCACAACACAAATGAAGGTGATAATCATGAGCAAAATGAGAGAAAGCTGGATCAAAATTTTGTTATTAGATCAAAATTATTTATAAATTCAAAATTTGCTGATGATTGGTTCTTGTAGAGATTGGTCTTGCTGATGATTGGTTCTTGTAAGAATTGTAAAATAAGAGAGAGATAAAAAGATTAACAAATCAAAATGATTCTAAGGAAAATGATCTGGTATGGAATGAATTTTAAAAATAAAAAAATATGGATAATGATATGAAATGTTTAAAAGCAATAATGAAGGAATTGTTTTAAAAATGAAAATGGTATAAATTTCAAAGAAAATAAAAGTAGTTGTACAAAATTTGCTCTCAAAAATTGTATAATAACGATGCATAGAATATAAATTGTAAATAAGTCAAAAATTGTTCTACATGAGATAAGCAATATTGAGCAGTATTGGTTATGAAAATAAATCTATAAAACTTAAAGGTAGAATCAGATATGTTACCTAATTAGGTAGATGAAAGATGAAAAGTCTGTAGCCAAATCCAGGTAAGGACAATGTTGTGCAGGTAGATAACGTTGAGACTTGTGAAGAGTCTTGAGGCTTAAAACTTGTAAAACATAATTAAGTAAAATGAAAAAAATGGAAATGAGCTGAAAATGGGAATATTAGACATGAGTCATTAATGGTACAAATTTTATGTCAAAAATTTAAGTAAAGGCATAAATAATCGAAAATTTTAAATCAATTTGAATTTAAAATATTAAACTATGAGCAGTAAAACAGCTGTAAATCGGCCGTTGCAATGAAGCAATCGAGGACACGATATCTCGTGTAGGAATGTTCAAATGTAAAAATGCATTGAAAATTGCTATGCAAATAAATGTTCAGGAATAATATAAATTGTATAAGCAATTTAAATAGCTAAATTAATCCTAAAGTGACAGGAAAAATGCAATAAAATTTAATTAAAATTTTGTTTAAGTGAAGAAATGAATAAATCCACAGAAGGTGTAAAAGAAGGTTGAAATTAAAAACTAATTGAAGAATATTGAGTGCGAAATATAGCATTTTTGTTGTTCATTTACAACGTAAGGAAAGGTTACGATAATCTTGTGTATATAAATAAATGTGGATATGGAAATAAAATGTAAATAAATATAGATATGAAAATAAAATGTAAATATTGATGAGGAAAATTGTACGATAATAAATATAAATGTGAAATACATATGAAATGAATATAAATAAATACGAAATGAATAAATAAATGTTATAAAGTAATAAAGAACTTAGATGTTAGTGGGGAATATAAATAAAAAAATGTAAATGTATCGATGAGATACGATAGCGACGGAAAAGCGTTTGTAAACAAAAGTCATCTACCCAACTAGCACACTTCCGTTTTTAATTCGTTGAAAAATCGGAAATCAGTTTCATTTTAATTTCGTTGAATATGTAACGAAATAAAAACGAAAATATGTCTCGGCGCTTCCACTATTTGCAACGAATTTTTAAAACGTTATTTTTTCGTTTTACGCACATAACTTTTGTATGGAGATTTACACGATAACGATATGCATCGCAAAAGAAACGAAAAAGTAACGGAGCGGACGCAAAAGAAACGAAAAAGTAATGAGTATGTAACGAAAGTTAACGCAAATAAAGAGAATATGTAACGAAATATAGAAATGCAACGGACGTAAAACAAACGAAAATGTAACGGAACGGACGCAAAACTAATGAAAATGTAACGGAACGGACGCAAAACAAACGAAAATATATCGAGAAGGGTTATGCAAGAGAAACGAGTATGTAACGAAAGTTAACGCAAATAAAGCGAATATGTAACCGAAATCAATACATTAAAAGGATATATTTCCTCCAGTCTTTTGTTTCAGTTTGTCCATGTTAGCACATGGGGGTAGGGGAATTAAACCTCGGGCAATGCCAGTTTTGGGGATTTTTCGCTGCTATTATTTGCAAGGATAGATGTTGAGAAATTCAATAGAGTAACTAGCTGCATTTTTAATATTTTTTAGCATTTCATCAATTTTACAAAAATTTTAGAAACACTGCTCTAATTATTTTATCGATGCTTTTAAAAAGTACAAATTTTCCTCTTTTTAGCATTTATGCTTTGCAAAAAACAACGGGAAAAATCCTGAAAACTAAATGATATTTAGTACTATTTCCCATATGCTATCATGGAAAAACTGAAACCAGCAGTTGAAAGGAAAATATCCTCTTAATGTATGAGTAACATACTAAACTGAGTAGCGTAACGAATAAGCAAATATTTTTTAAGCAAAAAACATCATTTAGAATAACTTTTATGCTGTGTTAAATAATATTTCAAATTCTAAAAGAAAAAATTCCACTAAAAATTGCATTTAAAATGTTTACAAAACGTATCTTGCGTTTTTTCGTTGGAAAATCTTTACATTGTAGGAAAATATATATGTTCCAAGTTTCAAATTAAAACATTATTCACATGCAATTTAATTAATATATTATTGTTAACACTATTGACTTTTTCATATAAAGAAAAATCAATATATATATATATTTTCCAAATTTAAGATATTAGGAGTGTATAGGACCTTTCAATCTTATTAAATTACATTTATCTAACTAAAATCATTTAAAGTAATAAGGAAGACTTTAGAAGTTGAATAATCATCACCCTTTGCTGTCTACGCCTGTCATAAACACAAATGTAAAGACATGACCCCCAAAATTACACCTGTTGTTTTGGGGGTTTGAATGTCTTCATCTTTTTCTAGTTCCATTTTAAAATCTACTTCTGAACTACATAGACTGAGGTCAGACTTTTTAGCTTTCAATGCAATAGAAAATGTGTTTCAATGTTAATTACATATTTAGCCATGTGATCAGACAATCCTTGTATTATCCCGATAGCACAGGGCTAAATAAAACAACATCAGGTTCATTTTAACTTTGTAAATAAGATAATTTTAAGTTGTATTTCATAAAATTTTCAGTAATAAGTCATCAAATAATGACATTATAAATGGCTCTTTAAAAAGAAATTAAAGTAGCAATTTTAAGAACATTTTACAAGTTATATTTATATTTTTATTTAGATGTAATTGAAATTTCTGATAATTCTGTTAATTGTCTATTTTAAACCATACAGTATATTTTGATTCGCCCACTAAAGAGTCTCAACTAAGAATTCTGTTTTCACATATAATTTTTCAGTTTATAATAGACTAATATAAAATGGACTAATATATATGGAATTTATAATAGACTAATATATATGGAATTTATAATAGACTAATATGTATGGAATTTATAATAGACTAATATATATGGAATTTATAATAGACTAATATATATGGACTGATGATGCCATTTTTTGTACGTGTTTTTTTTTTAGAAGTCAATATTATGAGATATTCCCAACTTCTTGATTCAAACAACTTACCTGTACGGCTGCCATTTTGTGAACCGTAAAAGTTTTAGGCTTATATTTTTGTGATATTTTGTAAGAAAATATTATCCTCAATAGTTAATGAACAGTATTTGTATATGAGACATATTTATTGTTTATTTATTGAGAAATTAAAAAATAATCTATGCATTCCATTTTCTCAATATGAAACAGCTGCAAAAACAAATGTTTTTAAAATAAGCAAAATTCAGATTTCTTTAATTAAATTTTCCAGCATTAATAACTTATTAATTTTTCACTTATGTATACATGCAGTGTACATGAAAATTATAGTAATTAATGTCTGAGATTGCGGGTTTAAATTATTGACCTCTGAGCAAGCTTCTGAAATAGATACTTTATTTAAAAACATAACATAACTTGTACTTCAATTGAAAAGCATTTAAAACATGGCTGAAAAAGCGAAACTACAACTTTTATTCAAAAATAACCTTCAAGGAGTAATAAACTTCAAACATATGTATTTATTCATAGGCTTGATAAAAGAGTTTCCATTTGAAGTCAGTAGGTTCAGAGAGATTGAAAAAGTGAAAATCACAAGGAGATAGATCTAGATTGTACGAATGTGTTGTCCTGAATGTTGAAACACAGCACGTGTTGTAAACAGACTGCTATATAATACAGTAGGCTCTCTGATGACTATTAACAGCTCAAAGGATCCATCGACAGCACACTTTGCGGTACCCTAGGCTCCATATGATAATTCAAACAGTTCCATGACTCCGCCATCATCTTTTTCATGTTACTTTCATTATATTTCTAAACAATTAACAAAATCATAAATATCTTTAAAAATAAAGCAACTGTACATATTAGAGATTATTACACAATTAATCATGTACATATTATTTGAGTATTGTTTCTTTAAACATCAAGGATTTTCTCAAAATATAAAATTTAGATCTGAAAAGAAGCATTGTAGTTGAAACACTAAGTATCTCTGTTGGAAAATAACTTCAAATTTCATTTAGTAGAATATGAAAATTTAGAATTTTTTTTATCTCATAGTTGGAGTAAGACATATATAGAACTGTTTTCTGTTTATATTTTTATTCTAATTATTTAGACCAAATGTATTTATTTTTTACATCTCGACGATATCGTAGGTATTCATGTAGTATTACATTTATAAATTGTACAAATATGTGCATCTTTCCCAAAGATATTACAAGGCTATAACAAATTTTAAAAAGTTAGCAATTTCGAGTTTTAGTTACAAAAGTCTTTCATGAATTAAAATATATTCTTAAAAGCTTCACTAATAATATTCTGAGTACATTCTAATAACGTATTTGACTACTTTTTATACCGAATACATTTGTTCATCATAAACATGCCTAAAATAAATTAAAATTTGTTAAAGCTGTGTTTTTAAAAGTAATTAGGACATATTTTAATGAAAAATACAGGATTGCATTATGATTTGCTCACTTTCATATAGTAATACATTCAGTATATAGCTAAATAACTATTTGCTGCATCCCTATTAATTACTTTACACCCATGTCCAAAAGTTAAGCATAATTCGTAAAATGTGAAAAATTTGGAGTTAATATGGATGCAATCAGTTGTGGAGAATCGTGGGACGAAGGTAAATCATTGTGCATATGCACAACAGTACAGTTGACGTCGACATGCGCAAAGTACCAGTGCACGTCAGAATGAGTATAAAAAGGTCTCGTGTGGCACTCCCAATCGAGACAGAATTTCGCAATTGCTGTGGTACGAAGCGTTGTTAACAATCAAAACGGACAAAAGATGTCACAAAGAAGGCAACTGGAAATGTTTTTAAAAGGACAAATTATTGGAATGCTGGAATCCGGTCGATCCCAAAACCGAAGTATCTCGAATTCTGAATGTGCCTCAGTGTGTGATCTCCAGACTGTGGCAGAGGTTCCAAACCCCTGGAGATGTTACCCAATGACCAGTACCAGGTCAGTCAAAGGTAACAACCACTCGTCAAGACCAATATTTGGTGATAACTTCACGACGTCAGAGGAACCGTTCTGCCAGACCATTGTGTTCAGCCCTGACAGCCGCCTCAGGAGTCACTGTTTCGAGAAAAACTGTTCACAAGAGACACGTTAGTCTCTATGCTAGAGGACCAGAAGTTTGCACCCCCTGATGTCTGCACAGAATTGCGTACGTTTACAGTGAAATTTGGAACAACAGCAGTGGAGTGGTCAACAGTGGGGCAATGTCATCTTCAGTGACGAGTCCAGATTTAGCCTGCAAACTGATTCTCATCGTATTATGATCTGGAGAGAACGTGGAATGCATTTTCACCCGGGAAACATAACGGAAAGACATAGTTTTCTCGATTTGGGGAGTCATGGCTTGTGCAGACAAGATGGACGGCGGCACAGTCCCCCACATCTTTGTCACTGGGTCAGTTACCGGTCAAAGATACAAAGACGAAGTCCTTGAGCCTACTGTTCTATTGTTTTGAGGTGCTGTTGGTCCTGATTTCACACTCATGGATTATAATGCTCCTCCTCACTGTACGGTCTTGGTTGATGACTTCCTTCAAACTAAAGATACCCAGAATATGTAGTGGCCAGCAACTCTCCTGATCTGAATCCAATAGAGCATGTGTGGAATATGTTCATGCGACATCTTGAAGCCCTCCACTACCCACCAAGCTCTGTTCCTTATTGAAAACTGCTCTTCGTGAGGCTTGGAACTCTTTGAGCACACAACTCATCCAAACCCTAATCGAAAGTATGGGAAATTGTTGTGTAGCATGTGTGGCTGCACGGGATTCCCACACTTCGTATTAAACTGCAGCATCACATTATTTTAATCATTCTGTTTCACTGAGGTTGACACTCTTATTATGACCCTTTTTCCATCAACCCTTTTTTTTGGATAATAAAAGTCGTTATTATCCTTATTCTGCATTGTTTTCTTCTTCTATAACCCTATTACACCTGCATACCGCATTTTCCTTCCATTCCGATGTAGATTTCCTGACATTTTCACATAAGCAGCAACTATGCTTAACTTTTGGACATGAGTGCATATTTCTGAATAAAATCCAATCAGTGTATATAAACCAAGCCGCGTACATAATTCTACTACAAAAAATATGACTAAAACAGTAAACCTTTAAATAAGCAGAATAATAAAAAATCAACCAAACAGTACAAACCATCGCCAGATGTGTGAATGCTGAATTATCACCACCAATCAAGTAACATGGTTATGAAGGGCATTGTTAAGAATGAAAGATAACCACATGACAGAGTTGAGTAGTATAAAAAATACATGTATTTGATATACATTTGTATTTTGCATTTCAAATTGAAAGAGTAAAGTAATTTTTTAATGTATCGAAAATACATTTTAAGAGTATTTTGTATTTTCAAAGCACCCAAAATACATTTCATTAGATTTCCAACTATCGTGTTTAAACTGCAGACAAATCATTCATAACAGAGAAAACGGCTAATCTGCATTTTGTCTAGGTATGCATTTCATTTCTAGGAATTAATCTAAGCACATCTTTTTTCAGCCTGGGGCTGATAAAGACGAGTGTGATGTTTAGTACCTTTGGACTGTAGTTCAAAATTTTTAGCTCTTTAACTTCTCACAATTTTGATTAGTTTTGCAGCATAATCCAACAATTTAATTGCTGGCTCAGTCTTTCGCGTGCATGTTGTTTGGAAATCGAAAAAAGAAACAATAGAAAATGCATAATAAAACAAGAAAGATCAATCATGCTTAAAGCATTGATTATGAAACACTTTCCAACTTCAATGCAATTTTATTTAAACAAGTCTAAAATGCAATACATTCCTCGGTAATATTTTGAAACTTATCACAATACTGCATTAATTTATTATATTTGAAAACTTAAACCTTCATCGAAAAAAATGAACTTCATTCAAATGACGGCATTGAAATATAAATTGCCTGGTTTAAACATCTCTGAAATGTTATACATTCCTCGGTAATAGTTTTAGAATTATCATAATACTACGATAATTTATTATATTTGAAAATTTCATCGAAAACAACTGAAATGAATTCAAATGACGTCATAGAAAAAATAACACGCCTGGATCTCTCTATAAAAGCAGGATTTCATTCATAACTTTCTCCCATTCATTTCATTCATCAGAATACTATAATAATTTATTTTATTTAAACATTTTGTTTAAGACCATGGAGCTACAAAAAATTAAACTCTATGCTTGAAACTTCATCGAAAAAAATCGTCCTTCGCTTTATGAAATCAATTAATATTTCATTCATATCAGCCATGCAGACTCCATGGGCTAAATTATTTTGTGTTAAAAAAATACAGGAATTCTAAAATACAACTCATTCTATATATTTTGCTGTTTATATTTTACATAGGTGAAAAATAGGCTTAGTTGTAGAAATAATCAAATTTAGATGAGCATTTAAAGTCAAATATATTGTCATTGCGTTATTTCACTATGTAGATGCACAGAATTTAAGCAAAAATAAAGTATTTTTAGGACGGATACAACACTCAATATGAATTAAAAAGAACTTTAAAAAATCACGATTTTGAAACAAGATGGATGCCATATATCATTTTGAAGTGGGTCATGTGATCGTTTCATATCATGGTCACGTGATCGTTTCATATCATGGTCACGTGATCGTTTCATATAAGAGGTGTATTTATTATTTTAATTTTTATTTAAAAAACTACTGAATATATTTCGCTGAATTTTTTTTATATATTTTATGGAACAATTTGAATATTACCTAAAATTTTCGAAGCAATTTGTGAATTTTAAATCCGCTTAAAAAATGTTTGAAAAATTAGGTCCCATAGGGCTCAATGTATTTCATTTTTTCGACCCGGGTTCAATCCAAAACTAATTGGGTGATATTATTCATTTATATTCCTATCGGTTCTACAGACCGTCTGAACAGCATACACAAAATTTCATTTTGAGTAAGTCATTTTTACGGCAGTTATCGTGCTAACGGACAGACAGACAGACAGAATGAACAAAGTCATAAACACTTTTCAACTGTGTTGTAATGTGTTAAAAATAATATGTTGAGATATGAAATGTAGATTCAGAAGATTTTTGGGAAAGAAACACAAACATCAGGTCACCATCCTCCAGAAAAATCCAACCACATGCGAGCATCGAATGATGGATAGATGTGATGATATCACTATCACAACATCTACAGCTTAAGGGTTACAAATTAAGACTAACTATGTAAGAGTGAATGTTCATTACTTTATTGTTACCTAAACAAATATACTGTAATATATGCACCCATAAGAAATTGATCTACAATCACAAAACTTGGCATGTAAATATCGTTTGAGGAGATATGCAAATGATTAGATTTTGGGGGAAAAAAAGAATGCTTTATTAAGGAATGGTTAAAAAAAGATGGCACTTTAGTAAGTGGTAAATCCTTAACTTTAAAGCTATACATGACGATATTCAGTGCGACATGAAGTCAATAAAGTTGCTTATGTCCCTCTGCTGAAGATTCTCTCACAAATGTTGTAACCAGTCAGCTAATTCAATGGCATTATGAGAAGGCTGTAATTGCTGTTCCAGCACGTCCGAGAAGTATTTCTATCGATAATAGATCTGAGAAGTCAGATGGCCAAGAGAGGATAATAAACCATCAAAGAAATTCTTGAGAAAGTTGTGCAGTATGTGGAAAAGCATTGTCCTGTTGGTAAATGGAACCTAGGCAGATTGACAACATAGGCAGAACAATCGGCTGCAGAATATCAATGTACAAAAGATCCGTCAAATTGGCTTGAGGTACAAATAGAAGAGATCGGCTTCCCTATGAGATGGCTCCTCCAGACTGTCACACCACGTCTGATGGCCATGTGTTGCTCAGAAACAAATATGGGATCGGAACACTGGCCAGTCCTCTTCGACACATGTATGCAGCAGTCATCAGGGCTGAGTGAGAAGTGGAATTGGTCGCTAAAGATATCATGCCTCCATTCGAACACTGTCCAAGCTGACGGAACTCACCACCCCATCAAGATAACTCTATCTATGTTGAGTGGTCAGTGGAAGGTGCCTTAATGGACATTGAACGTACTGCTACTTCTGTCAATCGCCTCTGAATAGTACCTTTTGATGCAGAATGCATAGAGTATGGTAAATGTCTTTGAATGGCTGATAGCAATGGCATTGGTATGGACATGGCTTCTCTCCTGACTGTACTATCCTCTTGAGGAATTGTTTGTATGGGGCATTCTGAGCCTCTGTGTCGATTACATGTTTCGCCTATAATCCACTATTAACTCTGAGCAACTATCATATCACCCAAACCAAGATGATGATTGATAAGTCTGTTAGACCAACCAACTTTTCTAAGGCCCATGATACGACGTCACTCTAAATCTGACAATTGTTCGTAGTGCCTTCGAGTATGTCTCAAAGACATCATGGTACTCAATTTTCAGTATCGAAACAGAAAATCCACTTAAAATTGCCTGTGAGTGAGAACACCGGTTCTCACCGGTTCCTGAACCAGGTGTTCCTGAACACTGGTTCCTGAACACCGGTTTCTGAACTAGGAAACATTACTCTTCAGATCCACCTGTGAAGATATATTTGTATAATGAGCCCAGAGATTCTTATATATTTTTAGAAGAACTAAATTAAATATTTTATTAGAATATTTTGAATAACAAAACCATTTATTATACTATAGGAATTTTCACATACTTGTGAATGTTAAGTTCATTTTTAGTATAATTTCCGTATGAAGAAATGCTATAGTGCTTGTTTTGAATTAAAAAAGGACCAAAATTTAGTTGTTGTTTGATATGAAAATTTACAGTTTAAGCCCAAGTTGCATAAATGTGTAAAGAAATCTGTTCGATAGAAAGAGGTATATCATTAAAAAAAATGTAAACAGGACAAAGAATGAAAATATATTGCTCTGAGACACGGAATTAAAATTAAATCAAATTAACTTAATCTGCCTTTAAGAGGTGAGAACGTGTTAGAGTGGGGAAAGGGAACAACATGAAAGGGTTGGTGTTAGAACGTGAAAGGTTTCAACAGAAATGTGAATAAAAAAATATAATTCAAATAGATTCTGAGGCAACAAACAAAATGAACATAAACTATTATGGACTTGGTCCCACTTTAGGAGGTGAGAGCGTAAGAAAAGAAGAGTTCAGTTGAATTTAAAATCAAATTTATGAGGTGAAAAATATCAGATAAAGTGCAATTGTAGAATGCAGTCCTGAAGTGGGTGGTTTCTATGAAGGTTATGTCTTCATGGGTCCATGACTTGAAAATTGAAGTGTATCTGAACCTACAACAGTGCATCAAAAGAGAGGGGGAGGTAGCTGATACAATCCAGAGACTGGTGCCGGGTTTGTATCATCTGAGACGGTCGAGAGCGTCATCAGATCGGTCCGGCCAGCAAAACTATCACAGTCAGGTCCGGTTCATACAATCTTTGTTGAAATGGTAATTGATGTATATCTGAACCTACACCAGTCTATCAAAAAAGAGGGGGAGGTGGAGGTTACATTCATGAGACCGGTGCCGGGCATGAATCAGCTGAGTCGGTCGAGAGTGTCATCAGATCAGACCGGCCGGTAAAACTATCACCATTAGGCCTGGCGCGCACAGGCTTTGCTTAACTAGGTTTGACTCCCACGGTATAGACTTAGAAAGTCAAACTCTTCTTGGAATGATGGATGTCAGGACGGCAACGGGCGTTCATTGGGTGAATCTAACGGCTAGAAATAGGATTTGCTGGAATTAATCTTGTACAGGTTGCTTATGGAGTAATGCCAGGCAAATCAGGACTGGAGCGTAATCGATCATGGCGAGATGCTTTCTGTCCCGAGAAAACATATACTTGCAAGTTCGACAAATGAAAATTGTGGTGCGAGCATTTTGCTCGAACTACGTCTCGGGAACCGAGAGGTACGTCTTGGTTCTAGAAAAAAAGAAAATCGTATTTTCTCGCGAGCTTCTTATCCAGCGTGCGCAAAGTGAAAGAACAGCCAGAACCAACTACGTTTTCCAACCAAGTGAAAAGATCTCCGTCAATTGGCAGGGAGTATCGAACCAGCAATCCTTTTCCAGCAACGTCAGTTCAAATCCAATGCTCCAAGAATACCATTCTCTAAACCGGAGCTGCTAATAAATATGCATAATTTTTTATTGGACGTGTTCATTTTTTTGATCCACTATTTCACATATTAAAATGAGTTACACCCTTTCTTAATTCATTTATAGGGAGGACTTGGAGGTTCAAATGGAAGTCTATCTAACTCACATATGGTAAGTAAAATTTATATCTCAATAAATTCCATATATTAGGGGACGATGGAGGGATTTTCGCTTTAACATTATATTACTTCCTTTTACTTCATTTCGAGAAGTCTTCCCTGACATGAATGAATGCGATAAATTAATTGGAGTGGGTTCAAGTCGACTTTCTCGTACCAGAATCCATTTTTATATAGAGTGTTAATATTTCTATTTTTTTTTTCAAATTTGCCAAGAGAAATTTTGAAACATCTGTAATGTAAGTGTACCAGTAGTGAACCACTTAAGACCATTCAATCAATTATCATTGAAACTTTAGGGAATTATAGCAGAAATATATTTTTTTTATCATTGGTTAAATTCTTATCTATAATTATTATCACATCAAATTGCAAACACAATTTTATTATTTTTTTTAAATAAAATACTGTAACTTTAATAAAAAAAAGTACCTAATTAAATGCGAATGTAGTTTAAATTTACTCTAATATTTTTCTTTTATTGCCAATTTTTTACAAAAATTGAAAAAGAAAAGGAAGTTTGTGGGTTCTCTTTTTCTTCTGATCTGCAATCATTCATTTCTTCCATTTCAATTTTTTTACTTTTTCTTTCAGTTTTTTTCTCTCTTTTTCTGCGGCTGTAGCAATTTTAATATCTTCTTTCTTCTTATAATATTGAAGCATTTGAGGAGAAGTCGCAACTGTAGCAAGCTATTCTCGTCTTCTCTTTTTCTTTATCTTGTCACCCTCCCCCTCTGGCCAGAAAATAATACTCTTGAAGGGAGATGGTACATTTTTCGATGGACCTGCAATAGGATGGACAGTATTTAACGACATTGGATGCATTGCATCTCGAATAAGTTCAATTGAGCCTTCTTGAATATTAAGATCCACCTCAGAAGATTCAACGGTACTTTCATCATGCTCCAGCTCAACAGGCTCTTCACTGCATGTCGCTTCAATAAAGTTGACTAGTGCAACCTGAAAAATGGTTCCATGTTCGAAGTTTCCTTTGTATCCAACCATAAATAGTAAAGGTCTTTTTGCTCCACAGGGCCTTTCCATTCTTCTTTACTTTGTAAGAATGTTTCTAACTTCAATTTTCCAATTTTTTCTTCCAAAATTTAAAAAAAAACATTTCTCTCTTCTTTATCGGTGCACTGCTCCTTTCTTGGATTTTAGTTCAGTTGCAACAATCACTTTCTAACCACTACCAACTCCTAGGTCCACTACTGGAACAATTTAAGAAATAATGAGCCAAAAGTGGGTCTCCCCTCAAAATTAATTATCTGTTCATTTTATATCTTTTAAGCATAATTTACAAAATATCAATTATACAATAAAATAGAAATATGACATTTTAAAACCAAATGAAATATGCTTCTAGAGGAAACAAAATTTAAATGAATACTTGACTCTTGAGGAAAGCAATAAGAATGAACTAGAAAAATCCCTTTGTGTGATCACTTCAGAAAAGAAACCTTTCACCTCAAAGACTAGCAGGTTACTGAGATTGTGGCTTTGTCAGAACACTAATAAAGGTTTCAACCGATCAGCAGTTGTTCTGTTACCTTACAAGTATGACCTTAAAACCTGTTTTTCCACTTTGAAAACAGGTGGCCCACTACTGGTACATGGACCACTACTGGTACATGGCCCACTACTGATACACTTATCTTATCTTTGTTCCCAATGATAACAATTATAGCATATTACCCTCCATTTGCTTGAAAAAATCATTTGATAGATTCCAAGTTTGCCAATCTACAGCCTCGGGGGGTTATCTCCCCCTCCACGAGAGAATCTAACGATGTCACGAACACAAAAAATGTATTCTAGCTATTTTTCACTGTAATGAAACAGTTTAGTTACATGATCATTGAACCATAAGTATATAAAAATTTTTAAACGACGCGCTTTATTTCTCTGTTTCAATATTTCAAACAATAAACTGTTTAACACCATTTCTAATATCATTTGTAGGCACAACTGATAGAGGGATCTGGTTTACTTAACGGAATTTTGGTAAGTAAAATAAACGTCAAATCTTAATAAACTCTATATTTTCACCCTTCAATGCATACGGAAGAATATATGAATAAAACTAATTTTTAGCTGAATTTGCAATAAAAATTCATGAATTAGTTTCCTTTCTCTACTTATTCCATATCCAAAATAACGCCTCTAATTAATGACTGACAGACTCTGAAGATTGCACAGCTATTCCTTTTTTGTATGATTTTAGAAAGTCATAATTTCTTTAGAATTTCTTTATGA
The DNA here is from genome assembly GCA_951213105.1 of Amaurobius ferox. Lineage (NCBI taxonomy): Eukaryota > Metazoa > Arthropoda > Arachnida > Araneae > Amaurobiidae > Amaurobius > Amaurobius ferox. Next base: position 81,321,246 of record OX578150.1, read on the forward strand.
TTCCCATGTATACATATTAAGTGTTTTGGCAGTAATTTTTTTTAACTCTTCAAAGAAATTATACTATGAAGTTCAAGGTATACAGTTTTTATTTATATATATTGATTTCACTTAAAATGAATTTTAATACTAAACACCTCAATTTTTATGTTTGATTCATATATGAATCACTATGCATTATAGGGTAGGGTTAGAATCATAATACACACTAGCGCATCTGAATCCATTTAATTTTTTTAAACAAAATTAGCGTTATAATACCAAGTAACAGCCTGTATCTTGTACTTATTAATATACCCTACAAAAATTAATGGATAATTGCTTAGGATATTGTTAATTAGAGACGTAAATTATTCATATATTCCATACTTTTTATCAGATGACCATGATTTCTTATTTTTCATCTTTATGATATTTATATTCTGCGGGCAACAGTTATGCAATTACTAAAGATTTACACTGAGAATGTAACTTCACAGAATATTTAGATTATTACTAAATTTTTAATTCTTAAAATATTTTAATTAGCATAACAAATAAATTTGAAAGATATCATATAACAAAAAACATATTATTTCAATGGCATTAAAATTATTTACTCAAATATTCGTATAAAAGCAATTGGTGAGAATGTCGTCCTAAAGTTGAAGTTACGAAGCAGTAGCTCGCAGAAGGATTATGATGAAAAATAAAGAAAATGCCCTACAGTTTGCATTCTCTACACCTGTGATAAACAGGACAATGTAGTATACCAACGTAAACTAAGACTGTACAATGGAAAATTTTGTTTCGTTTGCATATAATGTGGTGTCCCATTATGTATCAGCACAGACAGGAATGGATTAAAATGTTTCCATTTTACATAAATATAGTAATGATAACATTCTTTGAAATGTCTGAAATTTAAATTTAAAAATTCAATTTTAATTAAAATTTAATTTATATATTCTCACACGGCTTGACTCACACGGTCTAAACTCAGCAAGTTAAACTCTTCCTGGAAAGGTCGATATCAGGACGGCAACGGGCGTTCTTCAGGAGACTCTAACGGCAAGAATTATGATTTGCTGGAATTAATCTTATACAGGTAGTTTATGGAGTCAAATCCGGCAAATCTGTTCTCAGACGCAATCGATCATGGCGAGGTGATTGCCGTCTAAAGAAGGAAATATACTTGCAAGTTCGGCAAATTTAAATCGTAGTGCAAACATTTTGCACGACCTACGTCTCGGGAGCCGAGATATACGTCTCCGTTCTAAAAAAACAAAATCGAAACATATCGCGTGCCTTTTACCCAGCAGCGCAAAGTGAAAAATACATCCGGAAGATACAACGTTTTCAAATCATTTAAGGAGATGTCCTTCACTTGGCAAAGGGTATCGAACCAGCAAAACTTTATCGGCAGCATCAATTCAAATCTAATGTTCCAAGTATCTCATTCGCTAATCCGCAGCGGCTGTCATCTTATCTATCGCTTGTTGTGGATATTATCAAATTTCATAATAGTTAATTTAGTGTTGTTCAAAATATAATTTATTTGGGTACTTGAAATAGTATTACATGTTGTCATCCGGAAGATCTCCAAATGTACAAATCAACGTTAGTCATTGCATTGTATAATGAAATTCATGCGTTGCACTCATCAGATTTTTCCTATTTCCTCTTATCAAAAATTCTTCCCTGATATGAATGAATGTGACAAATTAATTGGTTTTCGCGCAAATCGTTTTTCTCATACCAGAATCCAATTTTAAGTAGATTATTATTATTCTTTTTTTCAAATATTACAAAAGAAAATTTGACTCATCTGTGTCGCTGTTCCAAATGATTACAATAATAGAATAGAATCATTTTAAAGGATTTGAAAAAATTATTTCGATTAATAACAAGTTTGACAATGTACCCATCGGAGATTGACAGTTCCGTCACAAATGGGTTTAATGATGTCATGAACACAATAATTGTTATGTATAACTTTTTTCTCTACATAGATCATAAATGTTAAGCTTCCTGATCATTGTTCTATAAATATGTATAATTTTTTATACGACTCGTTCTTTTCTTTGATTCAATATTTCACATATTAAAATGAGTAATAACCTTTCGTAATTCATTTGTAGAGAGGACTTTGAGGTTCAAATGGAAGTCTACCTGACTCAAGTTTGGTAAGTAAAAGTGAAATCTCAATAAATTCCAAATATGAGGGGAGGATAGTGGGATTTTCCCTTTAACATTATATTATTTCCATTTACTTTATTTCAAAAAGTCTTTCCTGACATGATTGAATGTGCTAAATAAATTGGAGTGTGCTCAAGTCGACTTTCTCATACAGGAATCCTTTTTTTATAAAGACTGTTTACTTTTCAATGTTTTTTTCAAATTTAACAGCAGAAACTATGAATCATCTCTATCGTTGTTTCAGATGAAAACAATTAAGGCATATTGCCCTCCATTTTAAAGTGCTTGAAAAAGTCTTTTGATAGATTCCAAGTTCGCCAATGTATACACTCGGGGTTGTTTGTCCCGTCTCGAGATGATCGAACGATGTCACGAACACAAAAAATGTATTGCAGCTGTTTTTCACTACAAAGATACTGTTTGGTTTCGTGATCATTGAGACATATATATAAATTTTTATACGACGCGTTTTATTTCTATGCCTCAATATTTCAAACAATAAAATGATTAACCCCATTTCTATTCTCATTTCTAGGGAAAACAAATAGATGGATCTGGTTTGCTTAACGGATTTTTGGTAAGTAAAATAAAAGTGAAATCTTATTAAACGCTATATTTTCACCCTACAATGCATACCGATGCATATATGAATCAAAACAATTTTCAGCTGAATTTGCATTAAAAAGTTCAAGAATTAGTTTGCTTTCTCTGCTTATTCTATGTTCATAATACCTTCTCTAATTAATGACTGATAGACACTACAAATTGGACAGCTGATTTCCTTTATGTATATTTTTAGTAATTCATTCTTTCTTAAGAATTTCTTTTTGATTACCATGTATTCATATTATGTGTTTTGGCAGTAATTTTTTCCAAGATCTTTAAAGAATTTGTTCTACGAAGTTCAAGGTATGCAGTTTTCATTTGTATATATTGATTTAACTTAAAGCGAATTTTAATATTAAACATTTCAATTTTTGTGATTGATTCATATATGAATAACTATGCATTATAGGGTAGGTTTAGAATCGTAATACACAAAAGTGCACCTGAAACCTTTTAATTTTTTTAAACAAAATTAGTGTTATAATACTAAGTAACAGCCTGTATCTTGTACTGATTAATATACCCTACAAAAATTAATAGATAACTGCTTAGGATATTGTTAATTAGAGGCGTAAATTATTCATATATTCCGTACTTTTTATCAGAAGACCATGATTTCTTATTTTTCATCTTTAAGATATTTATATTCTACGGGGAACTGTTATGCAACTACTAAAGATTTACACTGCGAATGTAACTTCACAGAATATTTAGGTTATTACTGAATTTTTAATTCTTAACATATTACAATTTGCAATACTAACAAATTTGAAAGATATGATATAACAAAAAACATATTACTTCAATGGCATTAAAATTATTTACCCAAATACTCCTATAACAGCAATTGGTGAGAATGTCGTAATAAAGTTGGAGCTACGAAGCAGTAGCTTGCAGAAATATTATGATGAAAAATAAAGAAAATGCCCTACAGTTCGCATTCTCTTCACCTGTGTTAAACAGGACAATGTAGTATACCAACGTAAACTAAGACTGTACAATTTACAATTTTGTTTCGTTTGTATATAATGTGGTGTCCCATTATGTATCAGCACAGACAGGAATGGATTAAAATGTTTCCATTTTACATAAATATAGTAATGATAACATTCATTGAAATGTCTAAAATTTAAATTTAAAAATTCAATTTTAATTAAAATTTAATTTATATATTTTTTTAGAGCATCGATGAAAATTCAATATTTTGCATAATTAAGTACGATTTTCTACATAATATATGCCAATCCGTGAGAATTAAAAAATATTAATTCAAAATTTGTTTACAAACTAAACCAGGATACTTCATTCTTCAGATCCACCTGTGAAGATATTTTTGTATATTGAGCCCAAAGATTCTTATATATTTTTAGAAGAACTAAATTAAATATTTTATTAGAATATTTTGAACAAGAAAGCAATTTATTATACTATAGGAATTTTCATATTATTTTGAATGTTAAGTTCTTTTCAGTGTATTTTTTTGCGTATGAAAAATGTCTATACTGCTAGTTTTGAATTATAAACGAAACAAAAATTTAGTTATAGTTTGACATGAAAATTTACAACTTGCAGACAGTTTACATAAATATGTGGAGAACTCCGTTCGAGAGAAAAGGAGTAAAACATAAAAGACACATACGTAATCATGACAAAGAATGAAATTATATTGCCTCTGAGACAATAAATTGAAATTAAATAAAATTAACTTGTTCTACTTTTAAGAGGTGAGAACGTGCTAGACAAAATGTTCAACAGAGATGTGAATAAAAAAATAATTAAAATAGATTCTGAGGCAGCAAACAAAGGGAATTTAACCTATTATGAACTCGATCTCACTTTAACAGGTGAGAACGTAAGAAAAGAAGAGTTCGGTTGAATTTAAATTCAAATTTAGGACCTGAGAAATAATCACATAATGTCTAATTGTACAATGCAGTCCTGAAGTGGGTGGCTTCTATGACGGCTATGGTTACTTGGGTCCATGACAAAAAAAAATGATGTATATCTCAACTTACCCTTGTGCATGAAAAGAGAGGGGTAGTGTGGCGGTGACAATCCAAAGACCGGTGCTGGGCATGAATCAGATGAGTCGTTTGAGAGCGTCATCAGATCGGTCCCGTCGGCAAAACTATCACCGCTAGGTCTGGTGCACATATGCTTTTCTAAAATTGGCTTGACTCACACGGTCTTGACTTAGCAAGTTAAACTCTTCTTGGAACGGTCGATATCAGGACGGCAACGGGCGTTCATCAGGAGACTCTAACGGCAAGAATTAGGATTTGCTGGAATTAATCTTTCACGGGTTGCTTATGGAGTCAATCCCGGCAAATCTGGGCTCGGACTTAATCGATCATGGCGAGGTGATTGCCGTCTAAAGAAGGAAATATACTTGCAAGTTCGGCAAATGAAAATCGTGGTGCCAACATTTTGCACGACCTACGATTCGGGAGCCGAGATCTACGTCTCGGTTCTAAAAAACAAAATCGAAACATATCGCGGGCTTCTTACCCAGCAGCGCAAAGTGAAAAATACATCCGGAAACCACAACGTTTCCAAGTCATTTAAGGAGATCTCCTTCACTTGGCAACGGGTATCGAAATAGCAAACCTTTTTCGGCAGCGTCAATTCAAATCTAATGTTCCAAGAATCTCATTCGCTAATCCGCAGCGGGTGTCATCTTAAAGCTAAATACGTCAAATGTAACTAACATTCAGCATTGGACTATATCGCTTGTTGAGGATATTATCAAAATTCATAATTGTTAATTTAGTGTTGTTTATAATATAATTTATTTGGGTACTTGAAATAGTATTACATTTTGTCATCCGGAAGATCTCCAAATGCACAAATCAACGTTATTCATTGCATTGTATAATGAAATTCATGCACTCATCAGATTTTTCCTATTTCTTCTTATCAAAAATTCTTCCCTGACATGAATGAATGTGATAAATTAATTGGAGTTCGCTCAAATCGACACTCTCATACCAGAATCCATTTTTAAGTAGATTATTATTATTCTTTTTTTCAAATATTACAAAAGAAAATTTGACTCATCTGTGTCGCTGTTCCAAATGATTACAATAATAGAATAGAATCGTTTTAAGGGATTTGAAAAAATTATTTTGATAATTAACAAGTTTGACAATGTACCTATCGAAGATTAACTGATCCGCCACAAAAGGGGTTAATGATGTCATGAACACAAGAATTGTATTGTATATCTTTCTTTTCTACATAGATCGTAAATGTTAAGCTTCCTGATCATTGTTTTATAAATATGTATAATTTTTTATACGACTCGTTCTTTTCTTTGATTCAATATTTCACATATTAAAATGAGTAATAACCTTCTTAATTCATTTGTAGAGAAGACTTGGCGGTTCTAATGGAAGTCTACCTAAGTCACTTTTGGTAAGTAAAAGTGAAATCTCAATAAATTCCATATATGAGGGGAGGATAGTGTGGGATTTTCCCTTTAATATTATATTTTTTCCTTTTACTTTATTTCAAAAAGCCTGCCCTGACATGAAGGAATGTGATAAATTAATTGGAGTGTACACAAGTCGATTTTCTCACACATGAATCCATGTTTATATAGACTGTTAACGTTCCCATTTTTTTTTAAATTTTACGACAGAAAATTTAAATCATTTGAATCGTTGTTCCAGATGATAACAATTAAAGCATATTTCCCTCCATTTTAAAAGTCTTAAAAAATCTTTTGATAGATTTCAAGTTTGCCTAAGTACTCCCTCGGGGATTGTTTGCCCCGCCACGAGAGGATCTAACGATGACATGAACACAAAAGCTGTATTGTAGTTGTTTTTCACTACTATGATACTGTTTAGTTTCATGATCATTGAGACATTAATATATATAAATTTTTATGCGACGCGTTATATTTCTATGTTTCAATATTTCAAGCAATAAAATGATTAACACCATTTCTAATATCATTTATAGGGAAAACAAATAGATGGATCAGGTTTGCTTAACGGAATTTTGGTAAATAAAATAAAGTGAAATCTTTCATTTTACTTACTAAACTCTATATTTTTACCCTACAATGCATACTGATGCATATATGAATCAAATTAATTTTCAGCTGAATTTGCATTAAAAATTAAAGAATTAGTTTGCTTTCTCTGCTTATTCAATGTCCATAGTACCTTCTCTAATTAATGACTGATAGACCCTGAAGATTGTACAGCTGATTTCATTTATGTATATCTTTAGTAATTCTTTCTTTTTGATTACCATGTGTACGTATTAGGTGTTTTGGCAGTAATTTTTCCGAGAACTTTAAAGAATTTTTTCTACGAAGTTCAAGGTATGCAGTTTTCATTTGTATATATTGTTTAACTTAAAACGAATTTTAATATTAAACATTTCAATTTTTGTGATTGATTTATATTTGTTTCACTATGAATTAGAGGGTAGATTTATGTATTACTATGACTCAGAGGGTAGGTTTAGAATTATAATACACAGTAGTGCATAAGAATCTATTTAATGTTTTTCAACAAAATTATTGTTAAAATATCAAGAAACAGCCTGTACCTTATACTGATTCATGTACCTTGCAATGCTCTTATCCAATAACTAAGAAGGATATTGTTAATTAGAGACATCAATTATTCATATATTCCATACTTTTAATCAAAAGACCATGGTTTCTTATTTTTCATCTTTAGGATATTTATTTTCTACGAGCAACTGTTATGCAATTTCTAAAGATTAACCCTGCAAATATAACTTTACAGAATATTTAGTTTATTACTGAAATTTTAATTCTTAAAATATTATAATTAACAATACTAATAACTTTGAAAGTTGGCATATAGCAAAAAACATATCATTTCAATGGTATTAAAATTATTTACACAAATACTCGTATAACAGGAATTGGTGAGAATGTCGTCCTAAAGTGGGAGCTACCAAGCAGTAGCCTGCAGAACGATTATGATATAAAACAAGAAAGATCAATCATGCATAAAGCATTGATTATGAAACACTTTCCAACTTCAATGCAATTTTATTTAAAAAAGTCGAAAATGCAATGCATTCCTCGGTAATATTTTAAAACTTATCACGATACTACATTGATTTATTATATTTGAAAACTTAAACCTTCATTGAAAAAAATGGACTTCATTCAAATGACGGCATTGAAATATAAATTGTCTGGTTTAAATATCTCTAAAATGCAATACATTCCACGGTAATATTTTTAAAACTATCATATTACTACGATAATTTATTATATTTGAAAACTTCATCGAAAACAACTGAAATAAATTCAAATGACGTCATAGAAAAAATAACACGCCTGGATCTCTCTATAAAAGCAGGATTTCATTCATAACTTTCTCCATTTCATTCATCACAATACTATAATAATTTATTTTATTTAAAAATTAAGACCATGGAGCTACAATTCATAAACTTTATGCTTAAAACTTCATCGAAAAAAACCGTCCTTCTGTTTATAAAATCAATTAATATTTCATTCATATCAGCCATGCAGACTCCATGGACTGAATTATTTTGTGTTAAAGAAATACAGTAATTCTGATACAACTCATTCTGCATATTTTGCTGTTTACATTTTACATAGGTGAAAAATAGGCTTAGTTGTAGAAATAATCAAATTTGAATGAAAATTTAAACTCAAATATATTGTCATTGTGTTGTTTTAGGATGTAGATGCACAGAATTTAAGCAAAAATTAAGTAGTTTTAGGACGGATACGACACTCAATATGAATTAAAACGAAGTTTAAAAAAACACGATTTTGAAACAAGATGGATGCCATATATCATTTTGAAGTGGGTCATGTGATCGTTTCATATCATGGTCACGTGATCGTTTCATATAAGATGTGTAATTATTAATTTAATTTTAATTTAAAAAACTACTGAATATATTTCTCTGATTTTTTTTATATATTTTATGGAACAATTTGACTATTACCTAAAATTTTTGAAGCAATTTGTGAATTTTAAATCCGCTTAAAAAATGTTTGAAAAATTAGGTCCCATAGGGCGCAATGTATTTCATATTTTCAACCCGGGTTCAATCCAAAACTAATTGGGTGATATTATTCATTTATATTCCCATAGGTCCTACAGACCGTCTGAACAACATACTAAAATTTCATTTTGATTAAGTCATTTTTACGGCAGTTATCGTGCTAACGGACAGACAGACAGACAGACAGACTGACAGAATGAACAAAGTCATAAACACCTTTCAACTTTGTTGTAAATTGTTAATAAAGGAAATGCCTTCAGCTCACATTCCTTTCACCTGCCTTAAACAGGACAATGTAGTGCACCAATGTAAACTACCATGTACAATGAACAATTATTTATCGGCTGTATAATATGTTGTGTCCTAGTATGTTTTAACATAGACAGAGATGGTTTGAAATCGTTCCATTCTCCAGAAATATCGTAATAATAACATTCATTAAAATGTCTGAAATTTAAATTTAAAATTTCAATTTTAATTAAAAATTATTATATATATTATTATATATATATTATTATATATATTATTATATATATATATAAAAATTATTATATAATATCGATCAAAATTTAATAGTTTGTATAATTAAGTACAATTTTCTACATAATATCTGCCTTTGTGTGAGAATTAAAAGATATTTTTTCTAAATTTTTTTACAAACGTGGACCAGGATACTTTATTCTTCAAATCCACCTGTGAAGATATTTTTGTATATCGAGCCCCAGAGAGTCTTATATATTTTAAGAAGGACTAAATTACATATTTTATTAGAATATTTTAATTAACAAAGCCGTTTAATACACTAGAGGGATTTTCCCATAATTCTGAATGTTAAGTTTCATTTTAGTATATTTTCCGTCACAAGAAAGACTATACTGCTTGTCTTCAATAAAAATAAAAATTTAGTTATTGTTTGACATGAAAATTAGCAGCTTACACCCAGGTTACATAGGAGATCTCTGTTCGATATGAAACGAGTAAAACATAAAAAAAAACCAATGAAATCATGTCAAACAATGAAAATATATTGCCTCTGAGACACGAAATTAAAATTAAATAAAATTAACTTGTTCTGATTTTAAGAGGTGAGAACGTGTTAGACAAAGTGTTCAATAAAAATGTGAATAAAAAATAATTAAAATAGATTCTGAGGCAGCAAACAAAAGAAATTTAATCTATTATGGACGTGATCACCCTCGGTGATTAACTCCTCCACTAGAGAATCTGACGATGTCACGAACACAAAAAATATATTGTAGCAATGTTTTACTACAATGATATAAATTGTTTAGTTTTGTGATCATTGAGCCATAAATATATATAAATTTTTATACGACGCGTTTTATTTCTTTGATTCAATATTTCCCACAATAAAATGTGTAACACCATTTCTCATATCATTTATAGGGTCAACTTACAGGTGGGACTGGAACTTTACTTAACGGAGTTGGGGTAAGTGAAATAAAAGTGAAATCGTAATGAACTCTATAATTTATCTCTACACTGCATACTGATGAATATATGAATCAAACCAATTTTTAGCTGAATTTGCTTTTAAATTTCAAGAATTGGTTTGCTTTCTCTAATTATGCTGTATCCAGAATACCATCTCAAATTAACAACTGATAACCTCTGAAGATTGCACCACTGATTCCCTTTATGTATGTTTTAGTAAGTCATACATTCTCAAAAATTTCTTTCTGATTTCCATGTTTACTTATTAAGTGTTTTGAAAAGAATTTTTTACAAGAGCTTCAAAGAATTTATTCTCCGAAGATCAAGGTATGCATTTTTTATTTCTATATGTTGATTCAACCTAAAATGAATTTTGTCTTCTCTAACTTCCTCGTTCCTCTATAGGAAAAAGGTTGGAAATCGCTGGTTGAAAAGGCGGAAGTGGATTAAAATTCTAGCTCTATGTTTGATAGGAATTTATTACGTGTATTAGCCAATTTTGAAAATCATAGGTTTGAAACATTAATTTAAATAGAAATTCTTTTACCATGGTTTATTATTTACAAGCTCAATAATGAAAAGTATTAAAAAAACAAAATGGTTATTTAATTATCAGCATTTTATGTCGAAGATTGTTGCTCATGCTTCTCAGCAGCGCAATTAAATCAAATGTATTTGTTAATACACTGGCTACCAAAAGTTAAGCACCAAAGGAAAATAAAAAAAATGGAAAAGTAAAGCTTTGATTAACTCAGAATCGTACATATAGGTAGCACATGTGTTTATGTATTAAAAAGAACAAGAATTATGTACAAAGATGAAAAATATATTTACTTTTAGTAAGTTATATGATGATGTTACATTTGGGTCATTAACAAAATGGTGCTTAAAGACAAACAAACCAAACAAAACATGCATTAATATGATATGTGACCACCCCGGACCTTCCCACAAACTTTACACCGATTTTTCATGATTTAAGTGAGGTGATCAACCAACGTAAATGCAGAGCAATAACCATTCGTCCAATAGAGCGGTTTTCAACTCTCTGAGACTGGCTGGAGGAGATAAACGTGCAGAGACAGCACGTCCCAGGGTATCCCAAAGGTTTTCAAAGGGATTACGGTCGGGGGAATACTCTCACCACTCCATAACAGAAATGTCCTCACTTTCCAGGTATTCGTCAACATTGTTCGCTCGATGAAGATGGGCGTTACCGTCCAAAAAGAGGAAATCAGGACCAACTGCTGCAGCCTAGAGTATCACAATGGGATCTAGGGCTATATACCGATACCGCTCAGCCGTTACAGAACCGCCTTTATAGATGTGCATCTCTGTGCAATACCCCATTGAAATTCAAACCCACACCCTGACACTGCTACCTCTGAATGCGTGATGTTCAATATTGTTCTTGGCTTGATTGCGTGTGCCTCGTTCTCTCCAGAACCTTACACTCTTATCATCTGTTTCCAGGGCAAATCTGGATTCGTCCCTGAACAGGACATTGCACCAATCTGAGACAGTCCAATTGCCATCTTGACGACATTAATTTTATCTTGCCCCTCTGAATTGGACGATTAGTGGATCACAAAAACGTGGTACACTTGCGCACAGTCCCTTCACGTGGAACCTTCGGGGTACAGTATTGGAAGATATTGATTCATCAAGTGCCACTGCAACCATTGATATAACAGTAATGGAAGTCGCGATTCCTCTTGGCTACTATAGCAATATACCGATCATCAGAGGGGGTGGTAACCCTCGGACGACCGGGCACAGGACTCTGGACAACTGTTTGACTCATTTGGGATTATAATGGTCCATAATCGAGAAATTACCGAATGATCAACGCCAAAGAAAAAAGCGACATCTTTGATTGACTCTCCGGCTTCAATGCGTTCGACAGCACTCCCTGTCTGTCATTTGTCTTCTTAAAACCATAGAAACACGAAAATCATCAAAAATAATCCTACAAAAGTTAATAGCACTTCGTATCAGCATATAAATGTACCTCCTGAAACCATTCAGAATGCTGAAGTCTTCAACGATTGTCTAATTAGCATACATCATGACAGACAATCGTGATTGGCTTTAACATACGATATTTGCATACTGCCATCTACATCCGCAGCGATTTTCAGCCACACAAATTCAAATACGCTTTAGAAATATGAAAATTTGCATTTCGTGCTTAACTTTAGGAAGTCAGGGCATTTAACACTTTACAACATAGTTGAAAATTGTTTAAGAGTTTGCACATTCATTCTGTCTGTCTGTCTGTCCGTTCGCACGATAACTGCCGTAAAAATAACTTTATCAATATTAAAGTCCTAGACCCCATTACTTAACTCTACGCTGCAGTAGTTGGTCCTGATTTCCTCCTTATGGACGATAATGCCCCTCACCATTGAGCTAACGTCGTTAACAAATACCCGGAAAGTAAGAGCATTTCTCGTATGGAGTGGCCGGCGTATTTTCTCGATCTCATCCCCCATTGAAAACCTTTGGGATGTCCTCGGACGCGCTGTCTCTGCACGTTTATCTCCTCCACCCAGTCTCAGGGAGTTGAAAACGGAAAGGAAATGCCCTTCAGTTCATATCCCTTTCATCTGTCTTAAACAGGACAATGTAATATTCCAATGTAAGCTATGAATGTACAGTGAACAATTTTTTATCAGTTGTATACAATGTGGTGTCCCATTATGTCTCACAACAGACATTATGTCTCATTATGTCAACAAAGACAGAAATGGTTTTATTTTAATTTCTAATTATAATTTTAATTAAAAAAATAATTTATATATTTTCTTTTAAGTATGGATGAAAATTCAATATTTTGCATAATTAAGTACGATTTTCTATATTATCTCTGCCGTTCTGTGAGAATTAAAAAATATTTTTTTCTGAATTTGTCTCCAAACTGGAGCAGAATGTTTTATTCTTCAGATCCACATGTGAAGATAATTTTGTAAATCGAGCTCAGAGTTTCTTATACATTTTTAGAACTAAAATGTATATTTTAATAGAATATTTTTGAATAACAAAGACATATAGTACATTAATATACTATACTTTAATATACTATAAGAATTTACACATGATTGTGAATGTTAAGTTTCTTTTCAGTATATTTTCCGTATGAAGAAAGGTTATACTGGTAGTTTTGAATAAAAAATAAAAATGTAGTTCAAGGAGGTAAATGTAGTTCAGGAGTCTGACATGAAAATTTACAGCTTACACACAGATTACATAAAAGTGTGGAAATCTCTGTTCGTTAAGAAAAGAGTAAAGCATAAAAAAGCATATGCAATCATGACAAAGAAGGAAAATATATGGTCTCTGGGACACGCATTTAAAATAGATATCAATTAACTTGTTCTGCCTTTAAGAGGTGATAACGTGCTAGATAAAGAATTTAACAAAAGTGTGAATAAAAGAAATAATTAAAATAGATTCTGAGGCAGTAAAACAGAAGGAATTTAAACTATTATGAACTTGATCTCCTTTTAGAAGGTGAGAACGTAAGACAAGATGAGTGCAGTTGAATTTAAAGTCAAATTTAAGTTTTTCCCTTTATGAGGTGAAAGAGATCAGATAATGTGTAATTGTACAATGCAGTCCTGAAGTGGGTGGTTTCTATGATGTTTAGGGCTTCCCGGGTCCATGACAAGAAAATTGAAGTATATCTGAACCTATTCCAGTGCATCAAAAGAGGAGGGGTGGTGGCGGTTACAATCCAGAGACTGGTGCCGGGCATGAATCAGCTGAGTCGATCGAAAGTGTCATCAGGTCGGTTCGGCAAGGCAAAACTAACACCGTTAGGCCTGGCGCACACAGGTTTGCCAAAATGGGCTTGGCTCACACGGTCTTGACTTTTATCTTGGAACTGTCTATGACAGGACGGCAACGGGCGTTCATCGACTGAATGTAACGGTTGGTATTAGAATTTGATGATATTAACCTTGTACGTGTTGTGTTTGGAGTAAAACCCTACAAATCAGAGCTCGCGCTTAATCGAGCGTGGCGATGAGCTTGGCATCTCAAGGAAAAAATTTACTTGCAAGTTCGACAGATGAAAATTGTGGTGCGAGCATTTTACACGAGCTTGCGCCCAAGAAAATAAAGAAAACATTATCTTTTCGTTGCAGTGGATCGCCTGCTCAAAATAATAAAGCGAGCTACGTCTCGGTCTAAAATAAAATCAAAATCGCGATCTTCTTACCCAGCGAGCGCAAAGTGAAAGAACAGCCTGAGAAAACTACGTTTTCAATCAAAGTGAGGATCTCTCCGTCACTTGGCAACGAGTACAGAACCAGCAACCCTTTTTCCTCAGCGTCAATTCAAATCTAATGTTCCAAGGATCTCATTCGCTAATCCGCAGCGGTTCTCATCTCAAAGCTCAATACGTCAAATGCAACTAAAATTCAGCTTTGGACTATATCGCTTGTTGAGGATATTATCGATATTGATAATTGTTAATTTAGTGTTGTGTAAAATATAAATTATTTGGGTACTTTGAAATAGTATTACATGTTGTCATCCGGAAAATCGCCAAATGTACAATTCAACGTTATTCACTGCATTGTATAAGAAAAGTCATGCGCTGTGCACATCAGATTTTTTCCTTTTCCTTCATATCAAAAAGTCTTCCCTGACATGAAAGAATGTAATAAATTAATTAGAGAGCGCTCAAGTCGAATTTCTCATATCAGAATCCATTTTTAAGTAGATTCTTCTTATTATTTTTTTAAATATTTCAAACAAAATTTGAAACATCTTTATCGTTCTTCCAAATGATAACAATTATAGCGTACTCTTATTTTAAAGGACTTGAAAATAATCTTTCGATTAATAACAAGTTTGACAATGTAACAATCGAAGGTTAACTGAACCGCCGCAAAAGGCGATAATGATGTCACGAACACGAAAATTGTATTGTAGCTCTTTTTCACTACATAGATTGAAACGGGTAAGTTTTGTGACCTTTGATACATAAATATGCATAAATTTTTATACGACGCGTTCTTTTCTTTGCTTCAATATTTCATATATTAAAATGAATAACACCATTTCTTAATTCATTTATAGGGAGTACCTGGAGGTCCAGATCGAGGTCAAGCGAGCCCACTTGTGGTAAGTAAAAGTAAAAACTCGATAAATTCCATATATTACTGGATGATAGTGTGATTTTCCCTTTAACATTTAATTATTTCGTTTTACTTCATATCGAAAAGCCTTCCCTGAAATGAATGAATGTGATAAATTAATTGGAGTGCGCTCAAGTCGACCTTCTCATAACAGAAGCCATTGTTATGCAGATTGTTATCTTTTTATTTATTCTTTTTTCAAATATTACAAAAGAAAATTTGAAACATCTGTATCGTTGTTCCAAATGATAACAAGTAAAGCATACCCTCATTTTAAAGGACTTGAAAAAAATCTTTCTATCAATAAGAAGTTTGACCATATACCCATCAGGGGTTATGTGACCCACCATGATAGCGGATAATGATGTTACGAACACAAAAATTGTATTGTAGCTCATTTCCACTATATAGATTGAAACTCTTAAGTTTCGTAACCATTGATCCATAAATATTCATAAATTTTTATCATTTTTCATCATTTCTACTTTTGCTTTCAAATTTTACAAGAGAGAATTTGTAGCATTTGTATCGTTGTTCCAAATGATAACAATTTTAGCATATTGACTTCCATTTTAAAGGGCTTTTAAAAATCTTTTGATAGATTCCAAGTTTACCAATGCACACCCTCGGGGGTTAACTCTCCCGCAACAAGAGGATGTAACGATGTCACGAACACAAAAAAATGTTTTTATCTATTTTTCTCTACAATGATATAAATTGTTAATTTCGTAATAATTGGGCCATAAATTTATATAAATTTTTATACTACGCGTTTTATTTCTTTGATTCAATATTTCAAACTATAAAATGAGTAGCACCATTTCTAACATCATTTGTAGGGACAACTTATAGTTGGACCTTACTTAACGGAGTTTGTGTAAATAAAATAAAAGTGAAATCTCAATAAACTTCATATTTTAAGGGATAATTGTTCTGTGCCCGTTTCGACATTACATTATTGTAAATAAAAAAATTTCTTAAAGGTTGTCATTGAAAAAAAATTAATAATCCAGAACATCTAAACCAAATGTAATGAAATTTTGTGGGTTATCTTCAAATAGCCCAATTTAAAATTTAGTCCCTGTTTCGAATTTATAAGACCAGGGGTTGCAGAGATATTAAATAAAAACGAAACTTTCATAGGTTCTTCTCCTCTCCAACTCCCTCGTTCCTCCGAAGGAAAAAGATTGGAAATTGCTGGTTTAAAACGTGAATTTGAATTAAAACTCTATCTCTTAGATTGGTTGGAGTTTATTGCACTTATTAGTCAATGTTGACAATCGCAGGTTTGAAACTTGAATTTAAATGGAAATTCTATCATCATGGTTTATTTTTCACAAACTCAACAATGAAAAGTACTAAGGAATCAAAATGGTTATTTAATTATCAGCATTTTATGAGAAATATTCGTTCTTATATCATGTTGCTCAGCAACGCAATTAAAACATAAGTGTTTGTCAATACACTGGCTTCCAAAAGTTAAGCACAGACGGTAAAATCAAGATAAATGGAAAAGTGAATCCTTGATTAACTCAAAATTGTACATGAAGTTAGAAAATGTATTTATGCATTGAACAAAACAAGAATTATATGTATAAAGATGAAAAAATATTTACTATTTTTAAGTTATACTAAGTCACATTTGATTCATTAACAAAGTTATGTTTAAAGGCAAACACACCAAACAAAACTTACATTAATATAGTATGTGACCAAGCTGGATCTTTACACAAACTTTACAACGACTTTCAATGCTTTCAATGAGGTGATCAACCATCGCAAATACAGAGCAATGACCATTCCTACAATAGGGTAGTTTCCAACTCTCTGTGACTAGCTGGAGGAGAAAGACTTGCAGAGACAGCACGATCGAGAGCATCCAAAAGGTTTTCAATTAGGTTGAGGTCGGGGGAATACGCCGGCAACTCCATACGAGAAATGTCCTCACTTTCCAGGTATTCGTCAGCAAGGTTAGCTCTATATGGACGGGCATTATCGTCCATAAGGAGGAAATCAGGACTAACTACTGCAGCGTAGAGACCCACAATGGGGTCTAGGACTTCACCTCAATACCGCTCAGCCGACACAGAACCGCCTTTATAGGTGTTCAGCTCTGTGCGCTATCCCATTGAAATTCCAGCCCACACCATGACGCTGCCACCTTTGAATGCGTGATGTTCGATGATGTTGTTGGCCTGATTGCGTGTGCCTCGTTCTCTCCAGACCCTTACACGCTTATCATCAGATTTCAGGCCAAATCTGGTCTTGTCCATGAACAGAACGTTGCATCAATCTGAGACAGTCCAATTGACATGTTGACGACACCAATTTTATCTTGACCCTCTGGCTTGAGCTATTAGTAGAACACAAAAACGTGCACTCCTGCGTACGGTCCCTTCACGTGGAGCCTTAGGGACACAGTATTGGCGTATCAAGTGACGCAGCAACCATGGATGTGACAGTTGTGGAGATCGCGCGTCGATTCCGCTTGGCTACTATGGCAATATGCCGATCATCAGAGGGGGTGGTAACCCTTGTACGACCGGGCACAAGTCTCCGGACAACTGCTTGACTTGTTTGGAATTGTTTCCCTAATCGAATAATTAACGGATGATCAACGCCAAAGAAAATAGCGACATCTTTGATTGACTCTCCTGCTTCAATGCGTCCGACAACTCGACAGTGTCCATTATCTGGCATTCGTATTCTTTCAGCGATAGAAACACGAATAGCATCAAAAATAATCCTACAAAAGTTAAAAACACTTCGTATCAGCATTTAAATGCACCTCCTCAAACCCTTCAGAATGCTATCGTCTGCAACGGCTGCCTAATTAGCATATATATCCGGACAATCAATCGTGATTGTCTGTAACATACGATATTTGCATACTGCCATCTACATCCGCAGGGATTTTCAGCCACTCAAATTCATATAAGCTTCCGAAATATGAAAATGTGTTTTGCGTGAACTTTTTGAAGCCAGTGTATTTAACACTTTACAACATAGTTGAAAATGTTTATGACTTTGTTCATTCATTTTGTCTGTCTGTCTGTCCGTTCGCACGATAACTGCCGTTAAAATGGTTTTATAAAATTGAAACTTTAGTATGCTGTTGAGTCGTTAATTTTTGCGTAATTTCTGTGCATTTACATTCAGCGCCAACGCAATTACAATGTTTTTTTTTTAATTTAAATGATCATCAAACTTTGATTATTTCGACAACGAAGCCTAATTTTAACGTATACAGAATGTAAACACATCAATCTGCAAGATGAGTTGTTGTATAGGAATTTCTGGATTTTTTAACGGAAAATTATTTAATTCTGGAGTTTGGAATATAGCTGATTTGAATGAATTATTCATTGATTCTACATAGAGAAGCAGGCGATTTTATAACATTGTTTTTTTCGATGAAGTTTTAAGCATGGAGGTAGAAAGTACTTTTACCTTCATAGTTTTAAATTCTTAAGTAAAATAAATTATTGTAGTATTATGATACTTTAAAAAATATCACCATTTAATGAAAGGAAAGGAACAAATATGTATGAATGAAATATTCGTCATTTGAATAAAGTTCCTTTTTTTGTATGAAATTTTAAATTTTCAAATATAATACATTATTGTAGTATTGTGATAATTTTAAAAATATAACAGCTGAATGTATCGCATTTTAGAGATGTTTAAATAAAATTGCATTGCAGTTAGAAAGTGTTTCATAATAAATGCTCTATGCTTGATTGATCTTTCTTGTTATTATTATTTAATTAAGTTGAATAATGAATAAATGGATATAAATATATCTTATAAATAAACGGTTGGATTTTCTTTTAGTTTTATTAATTACAGACTGCGTACATTACTTTCATTTAATTTGGCAAAGAGTTTTCAAATTTATTGTGTGTGTTAACTTATTGTGTGTATATATTGTGTTTAGCGAATAAATTCATATATTGTGTTCAACAAATAAACTCATTCAGAGCCCATTGTTGAGACCGAAATAAGAGCAAAAAACGTATATATTCTAATACAATTTTAGTGTCTTCATTTAGTATATAGATACAAACTGGATCAGGGTGCTCTATTCTTCAGATCTGCAAATTCAGATCTACGAGTTTGGCGGGATATTGCTAACTTGGCAACTTTTCTTAAACTTTGGCAAATTGACGGAAATGTACCAAAATTGATAAAAATGACTATAAATCAATGAAATTAATTTTGGTTTGTTAGAAGAGAATACTGAAATGATGTTTCGGTAGCATTTGCCTGTCATTCCAACCGTAGTACATAGTGACATATTTAATGAATTTTTAAAATGTTGCCAATTTTATAAGAATATTTGTAAATCCATAAAAGTATCATGAGATTGATAAAATTGCTCTAAATAAATTAAATTAATTGTGTTTCGTTAGGGGATAGAATTGATGATGTTTCATCAATTTGTCGCCAAGTGGAACAGTCCCATTTTGGCGGAGAGCGACAACCCAGTGGTTATCGCGCGGGAATTGCACTCGGTCGGCCCAAGTACGATTTCCGCCACTGCCAACACTGCCAACGTGTTGACACGGAGTACGATCGTGTTAAACATGTGGGTGCGCAAGTCTTACCGCGAGATTGGTGGTAGGAGAAGGAGGGTACGGTCGCTGTGGATGCCTCCCCCAACTGGGTTCCTGTCTAAATTGAGTGGCACTTCCGTTCCGGCCAAACAGATACCTTGTACCTTTCTGGTAGGTCGAACGGTCTGAGTCGAAGAAGAAGAAGTTCCACTTGCCGATCCATTTGGCGATTTTTTAATATGTTACTAAATTAACAAAATTGTCGCCACTTTGATAAAATGAAGCCAAATTCATCAAAATGACACCATGTCGAAGAAAATTCAATATTTTGCGTAATTAAGTAAGATTCTCAGCATAATCTCTGCGTTCTGTAAGAATTAAAATATATTCTTTCTAAATTTATTTAGAAACTGCACCAGGATACTTTATTCGTCAGATACACCTGTGTAGGTAATTTTGCATATCGAGCCCAGAGATTCTTATACATTTTTGGAAGAACTAAATTAAATATTTTAATAGAATATTTTGAATAACAAAGCTATTTAGTATACTATAGGAATGTAAACATAATTGTGAATGTTAAGTTTCTTTTCAGTATCTTTTCCGTATGAAGAAGGTCTATACTGCTAGTTTTGAATTAAAAACAAAAATTTAGTTGGAATTTGAAATGAAAATTAACAGCTTACATCCAGATTACATAAACGTGTGGCGATCTCTGTTCGATAAGAATAAAGAAACATATGTAATTATGATAAAGAATGAAAATATATAGCCTCTGAGACACGAAAATAAAATAAATTTAAATTAACTTGGTCTGCCTTTAAGAGGTGAGAAAGTGCTAGACAAAAAATGATTAAACTAGATTCTGAGGCAGCAAAACAAAAGGAATTAAAACTAATATGAACTTGATCTCCTTTTAGGAGGTGAGAACATAAGAAAAGACGAGTTTGGAAAGGAAAGGTGAGTGGCGGTTACAATCCAGAGACCGGTGCCCGGAATGAATCAGCTGGGTCGGTCGAGAGCGTCATCAGATCCGTCCGATCTCAAAACTATCACTGTTATCAATGGTGCACACAGGCTTTGCTAAAATGGATTTGGCTCACACGGTCTTGATTTAGCAAATGAAACTCATCTTGAAACGCTCGATGTCAGGACGACAGCGGGCGTTCATCGGGGGAATGGAACGACTGGAATTAGGATTTGCTGAAATTAATCTTGTACAGGTAATTTAAGGAGTAAAACTCGGCAAATCAAGTCTCAGACTTAATCAATCCTGGCGAAGTGCTTGCCGTCTCAATAAAAACATACTTGAAAGTTCGACAAATGAAAATTAATGTGCGAACATTTTGCACGAGTTTACGCCCAAGAAAATAAATAAAACATTATATTTTCGTTTTAGAGAAGCGCCTGCTCAAAAGGATAAACCGAGAGCTACGCCTCGGTCCTAAAAAAACGAAATCGAAACATCTCGTGGGCTTCTTACACAGCGAGCGTAAAATGGAAAAACAGCCGAAAGCAGCTACGTTTTCAACCGTTTCTACGTTTTCAAGTGCGGAGATCTTCACTTGGAATGGAGTATCGAACCAGCAAACTTTTTTTGGCAACGTCAATCTATATAATTTAATTGCCAAATGTCAGTCTGTCACGCTTTTTTAGGCATTTCCCAAATAGATAGATAATTGCAATTTGGTACAAGGCTCGGATGTTCGATAAAAACCCCTGGAAAAACGAATTTTTCGAAAACGTTCTGCAGAAGTGGTGCTTTACACCGAAAGTTCAAAAAGTGAAATGATAGGAAAGAATGCTTTGCGATAAGATAGAGACTTTAAATTTGCTGTATGAGTAAATTGTTTGAAAGGAAGAAAGTGTGCAATTTCAGATTTCCAATCTTTTCTACTTAAGGGTGTGCCGCACACCAAAATGTTCTATTTATCGAATAAATGAGAAACGTCTCCTTTAAAATTTGATAGAGGCTTGAATTTTGTTATACGGGCTAATCATTTGACGGAAACACAAGACTAATATAGTGTTTCGAAACCGCTCGTTTAAGGGGGTGATCCAGAAAAAAATGTTCGAAATGTGAATTGATAAAGAAACGTGCTTTGGGTTGAGATAGAGATATCAAATTTGGTATATGGGTGGATAGTTTGGAAGGAGGAGCATGTACAATTTCTGTTTACCAATATTTTCTACTTTAGGGGGTGCCGCAAACCAAAATGTCCGAATTCCGCAATAAAGGATAAGCGCCGCTTTTCCAACAACGTGATAGAGGCATTATATTTGGTATATGGGCGAATCATCTGTTAGAAAATACAAGAATAGAGTTTCTCAAAAATGTATATTTGAGGGTGTAGGTATACCACACAAAAACATTCGAAAGGTGAAATGATAGAAAAAGCATGCTTCGCGATGAGATAGAGACTTCAAATTTGGTGTACGGGTAAAAAGTTGGAAAGGAAGAGAGTGAGCAATTTCAGTTTTCCAACATTTGCTATTTTTGGAGTTGTCGCGCACTAAAATATTCGATTTCCTCAACAAATGGAAAACGTCTCCTTTACAATGTGATAGAGGCTTAAAATGTAGTATATGGGCTAACCATTTGATAAAAAACCCCCGAAAAATACGGTTTGACAAAAATGTTCATTAAGGGGGGCTACACAGAAAAACGTTCGAAGGGTGAAGTGATATAATGTGAAAATATATGCTTCGCGATAGGATAGAGACTTCAAGTTTGGTGTACGGGTAGTTTAAATAGAAGAAAGTGCGAAATTTCAGATTTCCTATATTTGCTACTTTAAGGAATGCCGAACACTAATATGCTCGATTTTCCGAATAAATGAGGCACGCTTCCTTTTAAACGTGTTAGAGGCTTGATATTTGGTATATGGGCCAATCATATAATAAAATCTCAAGACGAGCAGAGGTTTTTAAAAATGTTCATGTATAAATGTGCTTGTTTGAAAGGGGAAATGATAAAATAGCATGCTTCGGGACAGTGGCGGCCATTGGGGGGGCCGCGAGTAAGCGCGACACCATTGAGTAAACACCCCCAAATCATTTTTTTAGTTATACAGATTTATTACAATTTCTATTGAAAAAATCTGAATTTTTGGTTCAATTAAATCGAGAATTATTAAAAATAAGTTATGAAAATGCCACTAGATGGCAGCACTACACCTTTCTTCGGAGAAAGTCGACTCACGAAAGCTATATTGCACAGAATTTTCAACACATAGGGGAAAATACAGGGATATTTTTAAAGCCGCGTCCCTACCGTCGGCATCTCCTGAGTGAAAGAATGGTATTGGAGCAATATTAGAAATTTGGCGTGAAAAAAAACCAGACATTGCAGATTTACTAGTAGATTGTGTCGACGGACTGAGCGCGCCCCAGCCAAAAAGAAACAGAAGAGTAGAAAAACATGAAGAGGGACTTCTCAAATTGGCTCAGTTTCGCTAATTTGGCTTCAATTTTCTACATTTAAGAATGTGTTTGTTCTCATTCTCGTCTTTGTTATAAATTTGGAAGTTTAAATAAACATTTGAACAAATGAGAGAATAAAGTGTACGTGTGTGGTGATGGGAAGGGGGGGATTATGATATTTTAGGGGTTTCTGGCCATTGTGAATAAAGTGTCTTGTTTAGGACACTCAGTTTGAGGGATCGTTTGTCCCACCCAGCTGTCTTAATTATTGAAGTTGTTTCGCATTTTGTCATTTCTGATGTAGTTTGTCTGTTGTTCTGTTCTTCCGGAAGGGATTTATTTCAATGCTCTGGTTGATCTGCTGGTGACGAATTTCAATATGTTTGACTTCAAAATAATTCTTTAAACGTCACGAGTTTCCAATTTTTCGCACACTGTGACATATAGGCTATTTTTAGTGACACTTTCATAAATGTGTTGTTTCGGACATTTAGTTTGAGTTGACTTACCCAGCTGTCTCCCTTTTTCAGCTATTTAACATTAAAAACTGCCTAAAAATTAAAGAAATTCTAAGTATTTGTTAAAAAACTTAAAAATTAAATTTTCAACATGATCCTTTTATCTGACGTCGTTTTTCTGGAAATTTTGTTCCGACCGCTGGCGACTATATTGGTAGTCCCCAAATTGGCTCTAGACTTATAATATTGGCCCTAGGCTTATATTTAAATTGAAGTAGCCCCCAAATTTCTTATCTCGCCTTCTAATTCAGCGAGTTTTATTCTAATCATGGTTATAGTCTCTGCACCATCTGTACGTGTCACCTGAATATATATTTTGTGCCAAGCCCCTGGACGTAACTTTTAGCTTAGCTCCCTCAATTTTACATCTCGTTTCCTAACTGAGAGATTTTGGTTCTGCTAGTGGTCATTGATCCATAAATATGTATAAATTTTTATACCATGCGTTATTTTCCTTGATTTAATATTTCACATATTAAAATGTGTAATATCTTTCTTAATTCATATGTAGGGAGAACATGGAGATTTAGATGGAGATACATCTAACTCACGTGTGGTAATTAAAAGTCAAATCTCAATAAATTCCATATATAAGGGAAAGATAGTGAATTTTCCTTTTAACATTTTATTATTTCCTTTTACTTCATATCGAAAACTCTTCCCTAATATGAATGAATGTGATAAATTAATTGGAGTGGGCTCAAGTCGAATTTCTCACACCAAAATCCATTCTTAAGTTGATTGTAATATATTTATTTTATTTTGTTTTCAAATTTTACAAAAGAAAGTTTGAAACATATGTATCGATGTTTCAAATGATAACAATTATGGCATATTACCCTTCATTTAAAAAGACTTGAAAAAATTATTTCGATTATTAACATATTTTAGAATGTACCCATCAAAGGTTAACTGACCCGCCAAGAAAGAGGATAATGATGTCACAAACACAAAAATTGTATTGTAGCTCTTTTTCACTACATAGATTGATTGGCTGCTCTCCCAGACGTAGCATCTATTTGAATTTTATTTATATAGATGTCTTCTAAGAACTTGATATGACATGAATGTTTCGATAATTTTTCAGCGTGAAGATTAAGAATAGAGTAACGCTGTAAAAGCAAAATATAAACTAACTAGTAATAAATAAGATTAAGGACACAACGTTTAGACAGAAGGTGTTTTATTAAAACTTCTTGTAAGACGTGCAAAATATTACAAATGCCAGAGCGCTAATACGCTCTTCATCAGTGGCTACATAGAAAGTAAGTATGGATCGTTCATATATAGAGCAGTAACATATCAAATTTGCATAAATAAATATAAAATTAGTAAATGAACAGTCTGTTATCCAAGAAATATACACAAAAAATATAAATATATTTTAATCGGATTCAAAACGTAAGTACATCACGAGAAAAGTACATTTGTAAAATATTATTTATTACAAGAAAAATACAAATTCGAAAGGACAGTCAAGCCCGATCTTTTTGAGAAAGACTTCAAAGATAACTATGAAGAGACTTGAATGGCATAGGGTCGAGAATGAGTCGCCAAGCATAACTTAAAATTTGAACGGAATCAAAATTACAACTCGACTCACGGTAGATATAAATAAAAAAGAATTCATAAAAGAGAATATTACATAGGTTAGTACAACGCATTAAAAGGAAAGTTTAGTCAAATCGGGCAGGAAATTATCATTAACTACATATTGAACAAGAGCCGTACAAAGTTTACCACATTTGAAATCCCGAGCGTGCTCTGCTAAACGGATGCAAACATTGCGTTTAGTACTGTCAATATAAAATTTATAGTCACCATCAGGAGACAACAGGGGAACCACATACACCCCAGCATAGCCTTTAAAGTTATCAATATCCCCACGTTTATCAGAACGAATACGGTTAAATAAAGTGGTAATATTAGAGTGAGCAGGCTTGAAATCAAATTCATGACAGAATTGAATACATGGTTGGAAAATCTTAAGATGGTAAGGAAAACTAGATTTATAAACAAAACAATATTTTAAAGCAACAAGTTTAGTATCAATTTGAGTAAATTTACGGCGAACATGGTCGAAAGTCTTATGTATGAACTCAAATGAATAAGCAGCCTTATGGCCAAGATTAAAAATAAAATGAATTTCATCAGTCAAAGCAGGGATAGAAACAGAAACATTAAATGCGCGATTAAAATTAGCGTTAAAACAGGTTTTTTTTTATAGGAAATAGGATGATAAGAATTAGCGGGGATACAGGAGTTAGTAGAAGAAGATTTACGGGAAACAGAAGTGTGAAAACCAAAAGAGGAATGGGTAATTAGAACGTCAAGGAAAGGCAAAGAACAATTGGATTCATGTTCAACAGTAAAATTAATCAAAGGGTAAAAATAATTAACCTTATCCAACAGAAGAAAGGATCATTTAAATCACTATCCCAAATAATAAAAACATTATCCACGTAACTGCACCAAAAAATGTGTTGGATCGTTAAAAAAGGCAAAACCTCATTCTCGAACTCCTGCAAAACCGCCTTAGCCAAAATACCAGGTCATGGGCTACCCATAGGGGCGTCAGAAATTTGCAAGTAAATAGCATCGCGGAAGCCAAAGTAATTTGTCTCCGAAATAATATTCAAAGCAGTAGTAATTGCGTCGATAGTAGGGGTTTTTAAATTGTGATTTTGAAGTTTTTTGGCAATAATTTTAATAGCAATGTCAACGGGAATACTAGGAAATAAAGAAACGACATCAAAACTATGAAGCGTGCTATTAGGATTAAATTTACTTTTAAATAATATATGAATGAAATTTTCAGTAGAACTAATAGAAAAACTATGATTATTAAAAAATTGTTTTAAAAAATAAGATAGGGATTTCTTTAAAAAATAAGTAGGTCAACTACATTTGGAAACAATATAGCTCATAGGATGATTTAATTTATGAAGTTCAATTTGGCCAAAGATTTTAGGAAGTTGACGTAAAGTACGGAAAACGGCAGATTTTACATTGAGAGAAAAATCATTACATTTTTTAAGTTTTGCGATCCTAACATTAATCATCGTAATGGGGAATTTTTGGACCAGGTTGCCTTCCATCTCTTCAATACACGTCTGCATTGAATCAACATAATCAGTTTTATTTGTAAGTACGAGTTGCTTAGTTTTGTCACCAGATAAAATGACAAGGTAGGGATTAGATTTAAGTTTCGAAGCTGCAAGTGACTGATAGATAACGAACGGTCATCTCCATGACCTGGAGCTACATTAAGAAGGGCATCCTCCATAGGGGGAATTAAATTAATAAAATAGAATTAACATTAGGATAGGCGAATTTATGGCCTCTCTCAAGGGCTTTAAGCTAAATAGAAGAGATATCATAGAGAAAAAATTTGGTTTTAAAGAAAGAATTTCAAGACGGGAATATTTAAACACAGGGCGCTGAGTAGAAGGGGGAGCATCACTGGCAAAGATAGCTTGACCGATAGAGGAATTAGAAAGGGGTGAGGGCAAAGGTATTTTTACTGTAATTTTACTGTTCAACATAAATCCAATTGTTTTTTGCCTTTCCTTGATGTTCTGATTACCCGTATCGCTTTTGGTTTTCACACTTCTGTTTGCCGTAAACCTTTTTTTTATTAACTCCTGTATATCCGCTAAGTCTTATCATCCTATTTCCTCTAAAAAAGTCTCTTTTAACTCTTATTTTAATCGTGCATTTAATGTTTGTTCTTCTGTCCCTGCTTTGACTAATGGAATTAATTTTAATTTTAATCTTCGCCATGAAGTTGCTTATTCTTTTGAGTTTATACATAAAATTTTCGCCCATGTTCGCCGTAAAATTACTCAAATTGATACTAAATTTGTTGCTTTAAAAGATCGTTTAGATTATAAATCTAAAACAAATTCATAATTATAAATCTAAATTAAAGAAATTCAGCAATTCTTGTACAACTCATCTTACAGTTTAATGTGTTTACATTCTCCATAAGGGAAAATTAGACTCCGTTGTAGTTTGATTATCATTTAATTAAAGTTTGATTATCATTTAAACTCAAATATATTGTAATTGCGTTGTTTCAAAATATAGCTGCACAGAAACTAAGCAAAAATAATGCGGTTTTAGGACGGATGCAACACTAAATATAAATTAAAAAGAACTTAAAAAATCACGATTTTGACACAAGATGGATATCATATTGTATTTTGAAGGGGGTCACGTGATCTCTTCATATATTAGTCACGTGATCACGTCATATAAGAGGTGTAATTATTATTTATTTTTATTTAAAAAACTGCTGAATATATTTTCCTGAAATTTTTTTTTGTATATTTTATGGGATAATTTGAATATTTCCTAAAACTTTCGAAGCAATCTGAATTTTAAATTCGCTTAAAAAATGTTTGAAAAATTAGGTCCTCTAGGGTTCAATGTTTCATTTTTTCAACCCGGGTTCAATCCTAACTAATTGGATGATATTATTCATTTATATTCCTCTTGGTCCCACAGACCGTCTGAACAACATACTAAAATTTCATTTTGATAAAGCCATTTTTACAGCAGTTATCGTGCGAACGAACAGACAGACCGACAGAATTAACAAAGTCATAAACACTTTTCAGCTATGTAAAGTATTAAAAATGCAGTTTTATATAACTCAGAACGAATCAGCCTGCGTTATATGATCTGAGTTTCACTTAACACGGTTTTCATATATCGCGTTACGAATTCCTATCTTTTGTACTAATTCTGAGTTTCTTATAACGCAGTTTCTTTACAACACGGTATTTGGATTCCATATAACATGGTATGAATTGATCTGATTTGCACTATTCTGAGTTTCTTATAACGCGGTTTCCATATAATGCGGTACGAATTAATCGCATTATAGGAGGGTTGGCTGTATGTGAAACTCAATGTGAAGAGGCAAGAGATGAAAATCCCACAACTGCAACTGATAAAGTGCTAACGCCAAATATATCACTACACAGCTTATTGAACTTCGAATATTTAAAGGGTGAAAGCAAAAACTTTATAAAAATGATATGCTTACAGTTAAAATTAAATACAACAGCAATATTTTGAATACCGTCGTAGATTTTGATTCTGCTACTCAGATACCGATTATTAAATCTAAGTGCGCACCTGATCCTTGCAAAGACACACATGGATTTTTGTTGCTACAGTCTGCATTTGGACATTAATTGAAATCACCCTTGGTCAACGTACCATCAACCAAATATTCGAATTACTCTAGTTATAAGCTTAAACAGGAACAATGTACAGATTATAAGTGCTTTTAAATATAAGTGTTAGTTATCCAGAAATTTGGATTCATTCTTGTATTACACCTAAGCTTCCAGAGGATTATTTGATTTTTTTCTAAAATATCTATGGAATTTCGTAATACATTTTCCTGACAAAGATTTTAAAAATCAGTATTTTCTTCTTTAGTTGAAAATGCAAATCGTACTAAAATTTTGCTGGATGTACCTAATACAGTGAAACCGTACTTTTCATGTGAAAAGTAAATTCTTCGTTCGTAAGCAGCATAATAATTTGAATAATATATCAACCGTTTTTAAGAGTTATTAGAAGTAGCAGCACAGTACCAACGAGAGCAAGTACGAGTATGTCAAAAAATAGTTGCGTCAAATAACAGAGGAAAATAACTGTCGCTAACGATGGATTGAAAAAGAAATTACCGAAGAAACTAATGAGAATGATAAACAGCATTTGAAGGATTTATAAACATCTCAGTGAACAAAATGTTCTGCTCCAATTAAAGGTCTAAAATGCAGTCAACTCTAGAATAACGAATATTTTCAACCTCATCGCTTACCACTGGACGACTATAATCTTGATAGATCTTTTATAATGTCATGGTCGCGGATGCAGGTTTTACATTTTGCAACGCCTAATTCTGGATAAAAAGTGTCTTTTGACACATTTTTCATCAATTATATTGCTTATCAGCATGAACATCGTCACAATAGGTATCATTATACATACATACGAACACCACCGGGAAAATTTCAGACCTCAAGCCAGTTAATCACTTCAGCTAATATCGCCGGTTCCTTCCTAAGGAGCACTACTGAAGGTGAAACTTGTCGAAATATGGTGATACAATACATATGTGACTGCGGTTTTTAGTTGTTTTTCTATACAACGCTCTATTCAGAACAGAAATTGATTTCTCATCTTCAATCCGATGTAAAAGGTATAAAAAGATGGACCTATACTACCAAAATTACATTATACGAGCATGAAAAAATGGATACATATCTTCACTCAAAAAGCAAAAATGGCGGACAGATGTACAACAGGTTGTAACGTTCATGCTGCAACCGATATGCTGCTGTGAAATCTAGCTTTAGGTCTCCAATTCTTTCATTGCTCAGTCACTTTCCCAAGTTCGTGTGTAAACTTTACTAAGATTTTCTTATATAATATGTAAATTAGACACACTTTCCGATCGAAATTTCTACATGGGAAGCATCCCACCAAAGACAGCATTGAGACACTGCATAATAATTATGATTTCCTCCCGCACAACAAATGCTATACACATATTTAATGAAACCAAAGAAAGTTCTCCTAACTTTATTGAATTTCTTCAAAGAATCGTTTTCCTGGTGCTGATATGATATTTGTACAATTCGGGATAAAAGAACCTGTCTTTTTTCTTACGAAGTGGTCCGCAAAAATCGTCAAAATCTAAAATAAATGTCTGCATATGTTCACATGCATCAATTAAATGCTTGTTTTTTTAATTTTATGGTCAACATGAATAAGGGCAACCCCAAAAATTTAGGACTAACTATTCTCGAAATATTGTAATTCTTTCGCATTTGTGCCATATCTTCTTGACCAGTCGCTAAAATTGAATTGAAACTACAAATTCATTGTCATTTCAAATAATTACCCGTGTTGTTTTGAGCAATTAAACTCAATTTAATAAATTATTGAAAAGAAAAAAATGAATTTGCTGTCCACATCAGATTTTTCAAAAAGCTATCCAGTTTTCAATTTGAATTTCTACACACTAAAGAAATTCTTTAAGCTTATCGTACTACTTTTGCTTTAATAACTTTCCGCTTACCATACCAATAAAATTCCCAGCAGCAGATTTCTCAATGGCACCGTATTTGTCAGAATTATGCCATGGCCTGTTTTAATTAACTACTCATTTCTTTTTTTCCTGCAAAATAATTTGAGTTCTATACACTGTATGCTATTTATTTTTTCTTATTTCCTTCTCGACTTCCTGTTTTCTACAACTTGTTTTTCAATGTTGTCTCGTTTTACTACTTTTTCGTCACACTCAATGTAGCAAATACTTTGGGTTCTGTGGTTTAGACATTTTTCTGTTTGCTCGGTATGGCCTAGTTATCATTTGAGTATTTAGGTTCAGGTTTGTTTACACTGAAGAAGAAAATCCAAAAATGTACGAAAAGTACATCTGCTTATTAACCTTATAAACTTAATTTGCGCAGCAGTTTACATTTTGATCTAGTTTATTATTATTGTGAGCTTCTATACTTACACATGTTAAATTTTGTTTTTCCAAATCTGATTATAAAGTGATACAATGGTGAATAATGAGGTATATTTTCTAAAATGTATTTCAATTATATTATATTACATTCTTTAATGTTTTAAAATAATTTTTTTTAGACTGGGTCTTAGATGAGTTAGAAGGCAAGATGCAGATTGCTCCAAAGACTTCGATTATCCATTATACATTTATGTATTTGTGACGAGTTTAATTATGTTTAACATTATGATTGTATATGAAAGTATCAAATTATTAATAAACTTTACATTGTTTGCCTAATAGAAATAAATATAATAAAACAGTATAAGGCCAAAATGATACAGAACACTATTAAAGTATACTTACCACAGTATTCTTAATTGTATTTTCGTTTAACACAAAACTTTTCGTTATACAACACTTTTCAAAGTTTTTAAAACAAACTCAATATGCAACAATTATAAAGATACTAAAAAAATTACCTGCCACTTCCGATTTTAACCGTAGTTATTTTTCTCTAGAGTATTACTATATTCAAAATGCAGATATTTTGTTCTTATATTCTGCATAATATATATATCTTACCGTGATTGGAAGTAATATTTTACAAATGCATTACTTGAAAGCTTTGTTCTTTCTTATACCCTAAAATTCAAACATTGGAAAATTCGATTATTGTTTATTATATAATTTCAAATTCATAAGTTACTTTATATCGGGTGTTTTGAATTCACTTATTAATTCAAGCATTTAGTTCAGTGCTCAATGGGAAGGGATTAAAGAGAGGGGAACAAAATTTCCAACAATGGAGTTTCGGTGTAGATCAGTCAGTCATTGAATTCTCAGACAAAATTCGATGGAATATGCTAAGTTGGTCTGATATCCTGGGAGGTCTACAGAAAGATATATATGAATCGCGAAATGAGGGAGAGACGACACACAATACACCCGTGAGAGAAGTCGCATTGGTAGGAGCTCGCGAGGTGAGCAGGAGATGACACGGAGAGTAAAATCATACCTTTAGCCATTCCAGCGACATGAACGCTGTTGAATGAAGAATGATTGCGAAGAATGAAGATTTTGCATGATCGCAAGCTCCGCGTCTTATTTTGTTGAAAACCCGGCTTCCTATCTTTTACGCACACACCGATTCGACAAACACACATTTCCGAAAAATAGTTACATTTTATCAAGAACCAAAGTGTACTTATTCTCAGGTGTCTCCAACGACTTCGGGATACACAACACAACTATTCGAAGTCATCGCAAACAGCGATTCCGACACATATATCGACGGTTTATTGCAGAGTATATACAAGAGAGACATGCCAAACGGCCAGACGATTGAAAAACCATATATTCCATGTATTACAACCCGGTCAGACTCATTGGAACAGTCCTCAACATATTCCAAAGGAAGCAACACGTATTTTGTCATTGAAATAGTCCGCAACATTTTAATAAACAGCAACACAGATGACGTCATAGAAATAGTTCACAACATATTCACCAGGCAGCAGCACGGACGTAGTCATTTGATTGGCAACGAAACTTGAAACCATGCATATGTACGCATGTTGAAACCCGTTTACATATGGATCGACTCTTCATCAAAGACATTTTCGAATCCCGCTCGAATCTCCCCCATCAAACCGCCTGCCCAAGGTTCTTTAAAGTTGGGCACTCAGCCCGGCAACGAATTAAAAAGTTGCCAGCTCAACGTCATGGACATAATGTTTCGTCATTCGTGACGCCGCGACCAAGCAGGACTTTGAGAGTCGTTGCCAAAATACAGCAAGTTTTCCCAATTTCACAATTATAAATTGTTGTTAATTTTGAAGTGGCAATGTCCGATCGTAAACAACTTGCGCAAATATTTAATATTGTGTCGTGCATACCTCCCCCAGTGACGTTCAAAAAGATTTAGTGGCTTCACTGTGATAACATGACTGCCGCAGTTAAAAAGTTCAGTCTGCTCTGAGAACCAGAGAAAAATATGAGCGTTTGCTATCCCCAAGACATCAGTCACTGCCGGAACGAACACCCTCACTGTAGAAATTTCTAGATATATGTCATATTTGATAGAAAAATGATTATTTCGAAGTCCTTTTCGAACCTTCAGAAACTCGCCAAATGCATAAATCGCGAAATATGGCATCTCTTCTACAAACTTATAAATATGGAAACTTCGAAAGGTGCTTTAGTGAGTCGGAGATAAAGTAACAACAAAACATTTTACACGTTCATAAAAATACTTTTAAAAAATATGATGTAGACATCACATGACTTTCCGTATATAATACAACGCATTTACTTATTTCACAGTGATAAAATGATGAAAAGATCCACGGCACAGTTTTTGTGAAGTTGAATTGTACGTTTGGCGCTTTTCCGGATGACAACATGTAAAACTATTTCGTACCCAATTAACTTATATTTCACTCAACTCTAAATTAACAATTATCAATATAGATAGCATCCTTAATAAGGTATATATTCCATTATTATAAAATATTATAATAGTAAATCCATCATTTAGGCTCCATTTTCATTAACTAGGCGTAATCTTTGCAATTTTGATGGTATTTTCGTCAGTTTGGGGATAAATATCGGGAAGTTGACGATATTCCGCCAAAATTGAAGCCAAAATTTCACAAGCGTTATGGAGGGAGAAATAGGTTATTCATATGGCTGATAAACGACTAATTGTGTTCAAATACAAGACTATTACCCACAGTATCTTCTCTTACAGTAGATTCTTTTATTCTCTCCAAAATATTGAATTTTTATGAATTAGTCATCATTTTCATTAATGTAGCGTCATTCTTATCAATTCGGCGACATTTTTAACAATTTGGCGACACTTTTATCAATATGGCGACATTTTATTTATTTGGATTAAAGAACTCGCCAAGTTGCCGATATTCCGCCAAATTCGTCGCGAAATTTCGTCTTCCTTATAGAAGATAAACGAGTAATGGCGTCCAAATACAATTACATATGAAAATTGAACATATTTCACAAAATTTAAAACCTTTTTCATGTGATTTTTTGTTAACATATTTTAAAAATGTGCAATATCTCAAAAACAGTTTATACTTGTGTTATAAAGTTCATATCCATCGTTTTATATTGAAAAATTATGTAAAAAATGATTATTTGCATAACTTTATTGAAGGTTTTGAATTTCTGATGACTTTCTTCAAGATTTAATGTCTAAATTTGGGGGAGGGGGGATGTTCTGGCTTCCAGTTTGGTAGTGTCAATAGGCTTCCAGTATTCACTGATTGTAATTTGTGTACCAAATTTCGTTCGAAAAGCTTCAATCGTTCGTGAGATATCGTCTCCATAGATACACTGACACACACACACAAACATCACTGTGTTCAAAGATGCTTAAAACCGATCTCCCGTCGAAAACTCGAATTCGAATTTTCGACCCCGTCATAATAATTTCTTCATACATTATGACATGCATAAAAGTAAAGTAATATATATGATGCCATGTCTAATCGCATGTCCATTTTCGGTCCGGTCAAGAAATGAGAATAAAATGTCGGACTACGAAGATATCGAAAATTTAAAAATTACTTCGAATTTGGGATAAGATTGACCTCTATTTTCGGAGTAGTGTAAGTAAAAATTAAAAAAGAAATCAGATCAAAAAATTTTCTGTCTTTAAATTCATGCAAAGAACAAATGTCGAAAGCTAATTGGTGTAGGTCCATTCGTATCTTCTGCTTATTACCGAGAAATTTCGTGGAGACAGGGGGAGGATATTTTCAGTAGGGCAACGAAAGGATTATAACCACGTCAAGAAATTTTATGGCATCAAGTAAAGTATTTGTACACGATGAAAAATAAAATTTTAATTCAAATTTGCTAAAAATGAAGCTAAAATTTATATCAGTATCCATGAATCACACAAATTTTCCCCGGTGAAGAATCAAAAATGACCCCTCACCCTAAAAACATTAGATAGATGTGTTTCTTTTGATATCTCAGAAAAAAGTTGGGAAAACATTAAATGTCAAATGTAAATGGAAAATGATGGAATATCAATTAATAGAATAGAACTTGTACAACATATAGGGCAAGCTAAAACAGCAAAAATGTTGGGTGACTAAAAATTCATTAGAAATTATTAATAACCAACAAAATTAACATGTATTATTAATTATTAACATATCAAATTATCGAAGTTAATTATAAAAAATAAATGAAAATTCCCTTGCTCTTAAACGCTGTAATACGAAAATATTTTGCAGTGCAGATTATTTTTTTAATCTTTCCAAGTGACGATATGAAGGTTTGTGCAGCACATGGCCTAAAGTAAATTTGTATCTCGTTTCCAATAACTGACAAAAGTGAAACTGAATAAATACAGATATTTTTCAAGACGTGAAAACGTGACAACAGAATTTGAGTGTATCCTTATTTAGGTAAAATTGTGTGACCTTGTTAGTGGATACCGGGATCTTTAGGGTGTGGCTTATAGCATTACGTTATCACTCCTGGCATTTAAGTATTATTATAAAAGAGGAAGTACATGGTTAGAAAGACACTACTGTCAATTGAGAACAACCAAGTTCATAAATTTGGCTTCAATTCTTGTAAAGGTATATGGCAGTAAAAATGTCAATAGCTTTAGCTATTTTGCTGTGCGTTGACTTAGTTGTGGTAAGTTTTCGTCCATTTGTTTTGTTCATTATCTATACGTCGACGCATTCTAGTATCTGTGATATATTTTAGTAGTCGTGATTCATTCTAGTATTTGTGATATATTTAATATTTGTTATCCATTGTAGTGTCTGTGATCTATTCTATATTTATACGCTGGCAGAAATAGGTTAATATTTCCTGTTAGTCCAAACTCGGCCCAACTAATAAAAATTTTGAAAGCGAAATACCTCTAAACCAGATCGAAAGTTCAAAGTTCTCTGAAACCGCCCTATGCCTTGACAGCCATCATCCAAATTTTAAAGTTGCGAACTTTGTAAAACTTACCCTCCATCGGAGAGCGATATGACTGTTGGACCACAAAATCCCCAAGCTCAAGTTACAGAGCAGACTGACAACCCTACGATGGTTATGTCAGTCATTCGTAGCCACTCTGGGCAACAGACCATCACGTCATTGCCTCATGATCCCTTGTGACCCTTTCTAAAATTTTGATTAGGCCAAAGGAACAAAGCTTCTTTCAATACAGACTGCAAACAAATCTATTTTCCTTAATTTGCTTTGGTTCAAGAATTAAATCATTCGACGGTCACAAAGAAGTGATCATTATATAGATTTTATATATAAACTATACTTTCTTACAAATAGCATCACTGTGGCAAATTGATTTATTTTTCTACGTTCATCGGTAGATATGTATATTTTTCTGTTTCTTTAAAATGCTATTACTTTTATTATTACTTTCTCTGCAACATAAGAAAAGTATTGGAATCGTGTCGAATATCGAAATGCGAATTTCCGATTGATTTACACGTTTTTTAATCTCTAGAACACGAAAAACTGTTTTTAGAGTTACATCTGTATATGTGTGTGTGTGTGTGTGTGTGTGTGTGTGTGTGTGTTTATGTGTGTGTGTGTGTGTGTATGTGCGTGTGCGAGCAATGTATGTATCCACTCTAGCGGAAGAACGAATTGACAGAATTTCATAAAATTTGGTAGGTACGTCCCATGTGGGAGACCCCAGTGATTTTGGTACGAT
Organism: Amaurobius ferox; assembly: GCA_951213105.1. Classification (NCBI taxonomy): domain Eukaryota; kingdom Metazoa; phylum Arthropoda; class Arachnida; order Araneae; family Amaurobiidae; genus Amaurobius; species Amaurobius ferox. Next base: position 81,358,424 of record OX578150.1, read on the forward strand.
TCGGGATAAAAGTTCTTGCCTTTTTCGCGGAATGGACCACAAAAATTGCCTATATCCGCTCAAGATGAAAATCTCAAAGACCAGATTTCACAAAATTTGGTAAATAAGTCACTTGTGGGTGACTCTGGTGCGGAGTAGATTTTAGTACGATTCGGTAAAAAAAGAACCTGCTTTTTCTGCAAAATTCTCTGCAGAAATCGTCAAAATATAAAGTAAAATACTAGGTATGCTGAAAGACATTAATTCAATGCTTGTTATATATATATAATTTTTAACGATGAAAACCTGATTACTCTAGGACTAGCCGCTTTCGAGATATTTTAGCTTTTCACATTTTTGCTACGCCGGTTTTGAGAATAAGTATAGTTACCAAATGAAAACGAAAGCTGAATTAAAAGTTTAAATTCATTATGATTTCAATTTTTTATGCTTGCTATTGAATGTAATTAAAAGCAATTATTAATAAAATAAGAACATTTATTGAATTATTCAATATTTTTATATATTAATTTAATGAATTATTAATGAAATAAGGAGAAAGAACATTTCATATATTTTTTAATATTTTTATATATCTTTTCAATGAATTATTAATGAAATAAGTTGAACATGAATTTGAGTCTGCAGGGAAAGTCATGTGCTGCTCACATCAGATTTTTTTAAAACGTTTTTGAAACTAATTTTCCTGTTTTATTACCCTTCATTCTCTCTCATCTATTTCAACTTATTTAAAAACAATTTTTATGATTTGTCATATATAGGGATCAGAACCCTTTATCTGCCTCATAAGACTTCAATCATGGAACACGCAGTCACTTATTCCGATCTGTATATGATCAAGAAATATGTGTACTGCATACAACGAATCCTCCCTTTCCCAAATTTTCTTTAGGATTATTCCTGAGAATAGAATACCTTAGGTGCGTGATGCTCTAAATTACTCTATCCTTTTGATCATGAAAAGTTCAAAGCAGACAAACCCACAACCACATTCATTTTCACTTATTTCGCTAGAAACGAAATTACATTGCATCAATACATTTCTTTCCACATTTAAAATACTAATTAGATAAATTCAATTAACTAAAAGTATATCTATATATACATATATATACATTTTCGATTCCACACTATTGATATTTTTTGATTATCTTTAGCTTGATGGCCAGTAACATGCATTTAATTTTCATCATTATGATTGAATTTCTATTTTTTACTTCTTTGTAATTTGTAGTGAAGAAGGAAGGCAAAGTAAAGTGATTACACAATGGCAGTAAGGGGTAGTGACCTTACTCCCCAATTATAAACATGCATGTCTTAAATGCCGCGGCACTGCACTCCTGGACGCCAGCACTGACTGTAGCCAACCTCCGGAGTGATAATCAAAATTATCACAAGACCAGTGCTAGTTGTTAATTTCACTATGCCAGTTATTCCTTTTACTATGCCAGTTATTCCTTTTGGTGAGATTATATACCGATTCAAAAAGCACCACTCTTTTTATAAGAGTATAAACTATAAAATTATGCTGAATACAAAATATATATTATAGCGCCTGGCAATATTTACGATCAAATTTTTATTTACGTAAATTGCCCGGTAATGCGGATATCAGGAATTCGTAGGACCGTCACCATGCAACCTGATCCCAATACTATAAAAAGATATTTTAAACCTCTCATCAGAAGTGGAGAACAAGAAAAAAGCGTCTTGAATATTAATGAAACAACTCGGCCTACCAATAACTTGACAACGAAGCATTATAGCGATCCTATATACAGACATAATTTCAGTTACATGCCTTTCTTCAAATTTAGAGAATACATCTCAAAAAGATGCAAGCTGTTCCCTTGTGCAGATCCTCATATTAGAGGAAGTTCAAGTAAATTCATTTTATTTCGTAAAGCATACCAGTGTATATATATGATCAAATGTAAAACTTGTGATTTAACTTATGTAGGTCAGACAAAAAATCCTATGAATCTAAGAATAAATCTTCACCGTAACCAAATTAAGAGAAATTCAACCATTAATCAGGAATACCATCTTCTATACTCTCACTTTCAAACTCATTCTTTTAATAATATATCAATTACAATCTCAGACTTTGCAGTAAAATTGGAAGAACGCATCTGGTGGGAAAATATGCACATACTACAAAGTAATTCCATATATCCATATGGATTAAATTCAATTATGTTTAACAGGTTATATACTAATGAATATTACTATAATACTTCTAATACAGCTATAGTAGAAACAAGCAATAACAAAAAACGTAGAAGATGGTTCAAAAGTAAAAAAGAAGAAAAAATAACAATATTTTAACGATCGCAAGGAATCTTTCATCAATTTTATGCAACAGGTTTATCATTTGAAGTACATAACATTACGGTTATCAAATTATATGTTTTGAACATACGAAAAAAATATATGCAACAGATGTGGAATATCTGGTCTAAACAAGTAAAAATATGGTCTACGAACGAACTAAATACATACCAGAAACTTAACTTGGCTACCATGAGTGACTGGATCAAAAAACGATCCACCTTTTTAAACATGAAATTGAAGGACGCACTCGAAGAAAAAAGTGATGTGGTATATATATCGATCTTATTTCAAAATAAAGCTTTCAATAGTATTCCATTTGGAAATATATTCAAAACACATCAACAGCATTTTCCTATAACTGATATAAATATCAGAACCACTTACAGTTACGAATTTCCTTTAGGAAGAAAAATTTACAATTATAACTATTTAAGTAAACACCTTTTGACTGGAAATAATGTGATATGTAATTGTAACACCAATCCTTATAAAGTTCCAGTTATAGGTCATATAGTTACAGGTAAACTTGAAGTAATCAATAATAATGCCTTAATGAGAGCTTTCAAATTAGGCACAAAATACAGTAATCCACATCAAGGTAATCTTCTTGATACTTTCACAAAGAATATAGAGGCATTTATATATAAGCTGTCTATAAAATTCCGCATCCCAGATTTTACATTCAACAAATGGAGATCCAAAGTATTGAATGATTTTGAGTATTATTACAAGAAGTATTATACTTGTCATACGAGATGTAAACTGGATATAAATAATCTAAGATTATTGTAAGAACAATATATAATAACTTACACCGATAAAGTACCTGGTAATTATGCAGTTACTTGCAAATACCTTTATATAAAAACCCTTATAGCAAATTATGAAAATCAAGCTTTATACAGCATAATATCACTTTTCTTTATAAAAGGTCTTGTGATAATTTTGATTATTACTGCGGAGGTTAGCTACAGTCAGTGCTGGCGTCCAGGATTGCAGTGCCGCGACATTTAAGACATGCATGTTTATAATTGGGGAGTAAGGTCACTACCCCTTACCGCCATTGCGTAAGCACTTTACTTTGCCTTCCTTCTTCATTTTTATTTTTACATATTAACCCTTTATATATTTTTAGTGTTTTGTGCTGCTGTGCGCAAGTACACTAAAATTCATTTCAATATTTTTCTTTAGAAATCTATCTTTCATATTTACACACACATATATATATATATATATATATATATATATATATATATATATATATATATATATATATATATATATATATATATAAATAAAATTGAAAATCTGTCTGTCTGTCTGTCTGTCTGTCTGTTTGTCCCATCATCACGGGAGAACGACTGAACCGAATTTGATGAAATTTTGTGGGTAGCCTAGAAATAGCCCCCCATAAATTTTTCCCAAGTTTCAAGTTTCTAAGACCAGGGGTTGTCGAGATATTAATGAAAAACGGAACTTTTTTTATAGGAGTTCTACTCTCCGACTCCGTGGTTTATCCAAACGGAAAGGATAAAAATCGTTTGTTTAAAGCGTCAAAGGGAATTAAAACTTTATTTTTGAGTTTGATGCAGGATTTTTGCATTAAATAGTCACTATCTGAAAGCATGAATTGTTTGAAACATGAATTTAAATGGAAAAATCTACCTCCATGTATTTCACAAACTTTTACTCAACGATTAGAAGTACAAAGAAATTAAAATGGTTATTTAATTTCGCATTTTATGAGGAAGATTCTATCTTATATCATGTTGCACGGCAAAGGAATGGAATTAAATGTGTTTGTTAATGATTATTATTATTTTTTCTATTTGTATAATAAATAAATGGATGTAAAAATATATTTTATAAATGAACGGTTTGATTGTTCTTTTAATTATATATATTGCGGACAGCGGACATTACTTTTATTTATTTTAGCAAAGAGGTTTCAAGCTCATATATTGTGTTTAGCTAATAAACTCATAATAAATGAACGGTTTGATTGTTCTTTTAATAATATATATTGCGAACTGCGTACATCACACTTTTATTTATTTTAGCAAAGAGGTTTCAAAGCTCATATATTGTGGTTAGCTAATAAACTCATATATTGTGTTTACCCAATAAATTCATTTAGCCGATTGTTGAAGCAGAAAAAGAGTAGAACGGATGTTTGTATCTTCTAATACAATTTTAGTGTTTTCATTTAGTATATATACAGACGGGATATGGATATTTTATTCTTCAGATCTGTAAATTTAGAGCTACGAATTTAGCGGAATATCTCTAAATAACTTGGTAACTTTTCTTAAACTTTACCAAATTAGAGGAAATATCTCCAAATTGATAAAAATGACCCAAATCAATGAAATTAAATTTGTTTTTTTAGAATAGAGTAATGAAATGATGTTTCTGTAGCATTTGTCGGTCAGTCCATCCATTCTACTTAGTAACGCATTTAACTAATTTTTTTAATATCACTAAATTGATAAAAACATTTGTAAATCCATAAAAATATCATGGAGACGAAAATGTCGCCAAACTTTCCATGAAGATCACATTATTCAGACGACATGATTTCCATCAATTTATTTGAAGCAGATGATATCATGTCGCTTAGCAACGGATCCAATGTGTTATGGGTCATACGATTTTTATTAAATCTAATAAAAATGTGTATATAAAATAAATTTCATTGACATTGCATTTTTGACTGGATAATATCAATTACGGTCTTCAGGTTTAAACATCATTATTATTGATATTTCGGGGACAGTTGATTCAGGAATTATTGATATTTTCAAATTATTATGCCATTGTTTCATTATGACGAAAATTGTTGAAACTCATATATAGTACGTTGTACAAGTAATCTTCTACAAATGCACAGGTATATCTTCTAATCTACGAGAATATAAGTAGTACAGGTATATTGACAAAATTTTTATATATGTTGGTATATATTGGAATCAATTACGACCTTCTGGTATTAAGATTAAGGGGATTTTTGATACTTTCAATTTATTACGTCATCTTTTTTATTTTGGTAAATATTTTAAAGACTCATATTACAATATGTTTAAGCTTCTACTAAGACACTGGCATATTTTCTAATTTGCGGCAATATAAGTAGTACGTGGTTGCATATATTGATTCAATTCTTTTTTTGTGTGTGAATTTGTTCACAAAAGGGGCCAGGATATTTCATTCTTCAGATTTGCCCGTGAAGATAATTTTGCATAGTGAGAACAGATATTCTTAAACTTCTCTTTATCTATATAAATAAAAATGAAAATCTGTCTGTCTGTCTGTCTGTCTGTCTGTCTGTCTGTCTGTCTGTCTGTCTGTCTGTTTGTCACACCATCACGGGAGAACGGCTGAACCGAATTTGATGAAATTTTGTGGGTAGCCCAGAAATAGCCCCACTTAAAATTATATCCGTGTTTTGAGTTTCTACGACCAGTGGTTCTCGAGATATTAGTAAAAAACGAAATTTTCGTTTGTCTCATCATCACGGAAAAACGGCTGAACCAAATTTAATGAAATTTGGTGAATAGCCTTGAAATATCCCCCCATAAATTTTGTCCAAGTTTCGAGTTTCTAAGACCTGGGGTTGTCGAGATATTAATGAAAAACGGAACTTTTTCCTAGGAGTTCTACTCCCTAACTCCGTGGTTTATCCAAACGAAAAGCTTGAAAATCGTTTGAAAGTGAATTAAAATTTAATCTCTGAGTTTGATGGGAGATTTTTTGCGTTAATTAGTCACTTTCTGAAAACATGAATTGTTTGAAGCATGATTTAAAGGGGAAATCTATCTCCATGGTTCATGGTTTATTTAAAACACGCTTTTACGGAACAATGAGAAGTATAGAGAAATCAAAATCGTTATTTAATTTCGCAGTTTATGTTATTAGACATGACATATTTAACATGTTATAAGATTCTATCTTATATCATGTTACTCAGAAACGCAATTAAATTAAATCTGTCTGTTAACTTTAATAATTATTTTTTCGATTTGAATAATAAATAAATGGATATAAAAATATATTTTAGAAAAGAACGATTTGATTTTTCTTATAGCATTTTTGACTGGATAATATCAATTACGGTCTTCAGGTTTAAAAATTATTATTATTTATATTTTCGGGGATTATTGATTCAAGGATTATTGATATTTTCAAGTTATTATGCAATTATTTTATTATGACAAAAATTGTTTAAACTCATATATTGTATGTTGTACGAATCTTCTACAAATACACGTGTATATCTTTTAATCTACGAGAATATAAGTAGTACAGGTATATTGACATATGTTTTGATATATATTGGCATATATTGGAATCAATTACGACCTTCTGGTATAAAGAGTACGGATATTATTGATGTTTTCAATTTATTACGTCATCTCTTTTATTTTGGCAAATATTTTTGAGACGCATATTGTAATACGGGTAATCTTCTACTAACACATTGGCATATTTTCTGATCTGCGACAATATAATTAGTACGGGGTTGCATATATTCATTCAATTCCTATTTTTTCTTCTGTAAATTTGCTTACAAAAGGGGGCAGGATGCTTTATTCTTCAGATCTGATCGTGAAGATAATTTTGCATAGTGAGAACATATATTCTTAAACTTCTCTTTAGGAGCAATAAATTTAATATTTTAACAGAATTTGCACATGATTGCGAACTTTAAGTTTCTTTAAATTATACGAATAACGGGTGTGCTGTTAGTGGTTAATAAATTTTAACATTTTAGGAGGATATATCATGTTGCTCGGCATCGCAATTAAATTAAATATGTTTGTTAATGTTTTTATTATTTTTTTTTTCGATTTAAATAATAAATAAATGGATAAATGGATATAAAAGTATATCTTATGAATGGACGGTTTGATTTTTCTTTTAATTATATTAATTGCTGACTGCGTACATCAATTTCATTTATTTTGGCAAAGAGTTTTCAAGCTTATATCGTATTTAGCTACTAAACTCATATATTGTGTTTAGCCAATAAATTCATATAGCCGATTGTTGAAACAGAAAAAGAGTAGAGCGGGTATATCTTCTAATACAATTGTAGTGTTTTCATTTAGTATATTGAAACGGGATAAGAATGTTTCATTCAGATCTGCAAATTCAAAGATACGAATTTGGAGGGATATCGCTAATTTGACAACTTTTCTTAAACTTTGACAAATTGACGGAAATGTCGCCAAATTGATATAAACGATACACAAACAGCTGCCATAAACCTTCAGGTTGGTCGTGTGGCTTGGGTCTTCTACATATCAATGAAATTTTTTTTTGTTTTGTTAGAAGAGAGTACTGAAATGATGTTTGGTTAGCATTTATCTGTCAGACCAACCATCCTACTTAGTAATACATTTAGCAAATTTTTTAAATGTCACCAAATTGATAAAAATGTTTTCAAATCTATAAAAATATCTTGAAATTGATAAAATTGCGCTACATAAATGATATTAATTGTTTTTTGTTAAGGGATACTATTGTGATGATATTTCGTCAATTTGTCGCAAAGTGGAACTGTCAGTTCTACAGTCCCACTTGGCGATAAATTTGGCGATTTTTTAAAATGTCGCTAATTTGACGAAACTGTAGCCAAATGTTTCATAGAAATATAACTATTTAGACGATATTTTTTCTACCAATTTATTTGAGGCAAATGATATCATGTCGCTTAGCAACGGATTTAAATCCAATGTGTTTATGCGGCAGACGATTTTTATTAAATCCTTTCCGATTTGAATAATGAAGATATGTATATAAAATAAATTTCATTGCCATTTCATTTTGGACTGGATAATATCAATTATACTCTTCAGGTTTAAACATTATTATTATTGATATTTTCCGGAATTATTGATTCAGGGATTATTGATATTTTTAAGTTATTACGCCATTGTTTTATTGCGGCAAAAATTGCTGACACACGCATATTGTACGTTGTACGAGTAATCTTCTAGGAATGCACGGGTATATCTTCTGACCTACGAGAATATAAGTAGTACAGGTATATTGGCATATATTTTGACATATATTGGCATATATATTGGAATCAAGTACAGTCTTCTGGTATGAAGATTAAGGGGATTAATTATATATTCAATTTAATACGTCGTCTGTTGTATTTTACCAAAAAACATTTGTGACTCATATTGCAAAACGGGTAATCTTCTACTAATAATCGGACATTATAAGTAGTACGTGTATATCTTCCCATGTAATTTTAGCACTTTAATTTTGACATATATTGGAATAAATGACTGTCTTCAGATTTAAAGATTACGGGTTTATTGGTATTTTCAATTTATACATGTAATCTACTAATACAGGTTATATTTTCTAATATTCGCGTATATAATTAGTACGGGTCCCATACAATTTTAACGCTTTTATTTTGCATATATTGATTCAATTCCATATTTTTTTTTATATTTGCTTACATAAGGGGTCCAAGATGTTTAATTCTTCAGATATGTCCATGAAGATAATTTTATATAGCGAGAACAGATATTCTTAAACTTCTTTCTAGGAGCATTATATTAAATATTTTAACAGAATATTTTGATTAAACATGTCATTTAGTATACTATAAGAATTTGGGCATGATTATGAATTTCAAGTTTCTTTATATTATATTCTCCGTACGAAGAACGGGTATGCTGCTAGTGAGCAATAAATTTAATATTTTATCAGAATTTGCACATGATTGCGAATTATAAGTTTTTTTATATTATATACTCCGTACGAAGGACGGGTATGCTGCTAGTCTATATAAATAAAAATGAAAATCTGTCTGTCTGTCTGTCTGTCTGTCTGTCTGTCTGTCTGTCTGTCTGTCTGTTTGTCACACCATCACGGGAGAACGGCTGAACCGAATTTGATGAAATTTTGTGGGTAGCCCAGAAATAGCCTCACTTAAAATTATATCCGTGTTTTGAGTTTCTACGACCAGTGGTTCTCGAGATATTAGTAAAAAACGAAATTTTCGTTTGTCTCATCGTCACGGAAAAACGGCTGAACCGAATTTAATGAAATTTGGTGAATAGCCTTGAAATATCCCCCCATAAATTTTGTCCAAGTTTCGAGTTTCTAAGACCTGGGGTTGTCGAGATATTAATGAAAAATGGAACTTTTTCCTAGGAGTTCTACTCCCTACCTCCGTGGTTTATCCAAACGAAAAGCTTGAAAATCGTTTGAAAGTGAATTAAAATTTAATCTCTGAGTTTGATGGGAGATTTTTTGCGTTAATTAGTCACTTTCTGAAAACATGAATTGTTTGAAACATGATTTAAAGGGGAAATCTATCTCCATGGTTCATGGTTTATTTAAAACATGCTTTTACGGAACAAGTATAGAGAAATCTAAATCGTTATTTAATTTCGCAGTTTATGTTATAAGACATGACATATTTAACATGTTATAAGATTCTATCTTATATCATGTTACTCAGAAACGCAATTAAATTAAATCTGTCTGTTAATTTTAATAATTATTTTTTCGATTTGAATAATAAATAAATGGATATAAAAATATATTTTAGAAAAGAACGATTTGATTTTTCTTATAGCATTTTTGACTGGATAATATCAATTACGGTCTTCAGGTTTAAAAATTATTATTATTTATATTTTCGGGGATTATTGATTCAAGGATTATTGATATTTTCAAGTTATTATGCAATTATTTTATTATGACAAAAATTGTTTAAACTCATATATTGTATGTTGTACGAATCTTCTACAAATACACGTGTATATCTTTTAATCTACGAGAATATAAGTAGCACAGGTATATTGACATATGTTTTGATATATATTGGCATATATTGGAATCAATTACGACCTTCTGGTATAAAGAGTACGGATATTATTGATGTTTTCAATTTATTACGTCATCTCTTTTATTTTGGCAAATATTTTTGAGACGCATATTGTAATACGGGTAATCTTCTACTAACACATTGGCATATTTTCTGATCTGCGACAATATAATTAGTACGGGGTTGCATATATTCATTCCATTCCTATTTTTTCTTCTGTAAATTTGCTTACAAAAGGGGGCAGGATGTTTTATTCTTCAGATCTGATCGTGAAGATAATTTTGCATAGTGAGAACATATATTCTTAAACTTCTCTTTAGGAGCAATAAATTTAGTATTTTAACAGAATTTGCACATGATTGCGAACTTTAAGTTTCTTTAAATTATACACTCCGTACGAATAACGGGTGTGCTGTTAGTGGTTAATAAATTTTAACATTTTAGGAGGATGTATCATGTTGCTCGGCATCACAATTAAATTAAATGTGTTTGTTAATGTTTTTATTATTTTTTTTTCGATTTAAATAATAAATAAATGGATAAATGGATATAAAAGTATTTCTTATGAATGGACGGTTTGATTTTTCTTTTAATTATATTAATTGCTGACTGCATACATCAATTTCATTTATTTTGGCAAAGAGTTTTCAAGCTTATATCGTATTTAGCTACTAAACTCATATATTGTGTTTAGCCAATAAATTCATATAGCCGATTGTTGAAACAGAAAAAGAGTAGAGCGGGTATATCTTCTAATACAATTGTAGTGTTTTCATTTAGTATATTGAAACGGGATAAGAATGTTTCATTCAGATCTGCAAATTCAAAGCTACTAATTTGGAGGGATATCGCTAATTTGACAACTTTTCTTAAACTTTGCCAAATTGACGGAAATGTCGCCAAATTGATATAAACGACACACAAACAGCTGCCATAAACCTTCGGGTAGGTCGTGTGGCTTGGGTCTTCTACATATCAATGAAATTTTTTTTTGTTTTGTTAGAAGAGAGTACTGAAATGATGTTTGGTTAGCATTTATCTGTCAGACCAACCATCCCACTTAGTAATACATTTAGCGAATTTTTAAAATGTCACCAAATTGATAAAAATGTTTTCAAATCTATAAAAATATCTTGAAATTGATAAAATTGCGCTACATAAATGATATTAATTGTTTTTTGTTAGGGGATAGTATTGTGATGATATTTCGTCAATTTGTCGCAAAGTGGAACTGTCAGTTCTACAGTCCCACTTGGCCATAAATTTGGCGATTTTTTAAAATGCCGCTAATTTGACGAAACTGTCGCCAAATGTTCCATAGAAATATAACTATTTAGACGATATTTTTTCTACCAATTTATTTGAAGCAAATGATATCATGTCGCTTAGCAACGGATTTAAATCCAATGTATTTATGCGGCAGACGATTTTTATTAAATCCTTTCCGATTTGAATAATGAATATATGTATATAAAATAAATTTCATTGCCATTTCATTTTGGACTGGATAATATCAATTATACTCTTCAGGTTTAAACATTATTATTATTGATATTTTCCGGAATTATTGATTCAGGGATTATTGATATTTTTAAGTTATTACGCCATTGTTTTATTGCGGCAAAAATTGCTGACACACGCATATTGTACGTTGTACGAGTAATCTTCTAGGAATGCACGGGTATATCTTCTAACCTACGAGAATATAAGTAGTACAGGTATATTGGCATATATTTTGACATATATTGGCATATATATTGGAATCAAGTACAGTCTTCTGGTATGAAGATTAAGGGGATTAATTATATATTCAATTTATTACGTCGTCTGTTGTATTTTACCAAAAAACATTTGTGACTCATATTGCAAAACGGGTAATCTTCTACTAATAATCGGACATTATAAGTAGTACGTGTATATCTTCCCATATAATTTTGGCACTTTAATTTTGACATATATTGGAATAAATGACTGTCTTCAGATTTAAAGATTACGGGTTTATTGGTATTTTCAATTTATACATGTAATCTACTAATACAGGTTATATTTTCTAATATTCGCGTATATAATTAGTACGGGTCCCATACAATTTTAACGCTTTTATTTTGCATATATTGATTCAATTCCATATTTTTTTTTTATATTTGCTTACATAAGGGGTCCAAGATGTTTTATTCTTCAGATATGTCCATGAAGATAATTTTATATAGCGAGAACAGAGATGCTTAAACTTCTTTTTAGGAGCATTATATTAAATATTTTAACAGAATATTTTGATTAAACATGTCGTTTAGTATACTATAAGAATTTGGGCATGATTATGAATTTCAAGTTTCTTTATATTATATACTCCGTACGAAGAACGGGTATGCTGCTAGTATATAAATAAAAATGAAAATCTGTCTGTCTGTCTGTCTGTCTGTCTGTCTGTCTGTCTGTTTGTCCCATCATCACGGGAGAACGGCTGAACCGAATTTGATGAAATTTTGTGGGTAACCTAGAAATAGCCCCGTTTAAAATTTAGTCCGTGTTTTGAGTTTTTACGACCAGTGGTTCTCGAGATATTAGTAAAAAACAAAATTTTCGTTTGTCTCATCATCACGGGAAAACGGCTGAACCGAATTTAATGAAATTTTGTGGATAGCCTTGAAATAGCCCCCCATAAATTTTGTCCAAGTTTCGAGTTTCTAAGACCAGGGGTTGTTGAGCTATTAATGAAAAACATAACTTTTTCTTAGGAGATCTACTCTCCAACTCCGTGGTTTATCCAAACGGAAAGGATGAAAATCGTTTGTTTAAAACGCCAAAATGAAATAAAACTTTATTTATGAGTTTGGTACAGGATTTTTGCATTAATTAGTCAATATAGGAAAGCATGAATTGTTTGAAACATGAATTTAAATGGAAAAATCTACCTCCATGGTTCATCTTTCACAAATTTTTACTCAACGATGAAATGTATAAAGAAATCAAAATGGGTATTTAATTTCACATTTTATGAGGAAGATTCTATCTTATATCATGTTGTTCGGCAATGGAATGAAATTAAATGTGTTGGTAATATTTATTATTATTTTTTCTATTTGTATAATAAATAAATGGATGTAAAAATATATTTTATAAATGAACGGTTTGATTGTTATTTTAATTATATATATTGCGGGCGGACTACGTACATCACTTTCATTTATATAAGCAAAGAGGTTTCAAGCTCATATATTGTGTTTAGCTAATAAGCTCATATATTGTGTTTACCCAATAAATTCATTTAGCCGATTGTTGAAGCAGAAGAAGAGTAGAACGGGCGTATGTATCTTCTAATACAATTTTAGTGTTTTCATTTAGTATATACAAACAGGATTAGGATATTTTATTCTTCTGATCTGCAAATTCAGAGCTACGAATTTAGCGGAATATCTCTAAATAACTTGGTAACATTTCTTAAACTTTATCAAATTAGTGGAAAGGTCTCCAAATTGATAGAAATGGCCCAAATCAATGAAATTAAATTTGTTTTTTTAGAATAGAGTACTGAAATGATGTTTCTGCAGCATTTGTCCGGGTCAGTTCATCCATCCTACTTAGTAACACATTGAAGGAATTTTTTTAATACCACCAAATTGGTAAAAATATTTTAAATCCATAAAAATATCATGAAATTGATAAAATCGCGCTTAAAAAATGAAATTAATTGTGTTTTGTTAGGGGATAGTATTGTGATGATATTTCGTCAATTTGTCGCAAAATGGGACTATTAGTTCTACAGTCCCACTTAGCGATAAATTTGGCGATTTTTTAAGTTATCGCTAAATTGACGAAAATGTCGCCAAACCTTTCATGGAGATTGCATTATTCAGATGATATGATTTCTATCAATTTATTTGAAGCAAATGATATCATGTCGCTTAGCAACGGATCCAATATGTTATGCGGCATACGATTTTTATTAAATCTTTTCCGATTTGAATAATAAAAATATATATATAAAATAAATTTCATTGACATTGCATTTTTGACTGGATAATATCAATTACGGTTTTCAGATTTAAACATCATTATTATTGGTATTTTCGGGGACTGTTGATTCAGGGATTATTGATATTTTCAAATTATTATGGAATTGTTTTATTATGCGAAAATTGTTAAAACTCATATATAGTACGTTGTACGAGTAATCTTCTACAAATGCATGGGTTTATCTTCTAATCTACAAGAATATAAGTAGTACAGGTATATTGGCATATATTTTGATATATATTGGCATATATTGGAATCAATTACGACCTTCTGGTATTAAGATTACGGGGATTTTTGATACTTTCAATTTATTACGTCATCTTTTTTATTTTGGCAAATATTTTTGAGACTCATATTGCAATACGGGTAACCTTCTATTAACACAGTGGTATATTTTCTAATCTGCGACAATATAAGTAGTACGGGGTTGCATATATTGATTCAATTCCTTTTTTTTTTCGTAAATTTACTTACAAAAGGGGCCAGGATGTTTTATTCTTCAGATCTGCCCGTGAATATAATTTTGCATAGTGAGAACAGATATTCTTAAACTTCTCTTTATGAGCAATAAATTTAATATTTTAACAGAATTTGCACATGATTACGAATTATAAATTTCTTTATATTATTTACTCCGCACGAAGAACGGGTATGCTGCTAGTATATATATAAAATTGAAAATCTGTCTGCCTGTCTGTCTGTCTGTTTGTCCCGTCATCACGAGAGAACGGCTGAACCGAAATTGATGAAATTTTGTGGTTTGCCTGGAAATAGTCCTTCTTAAAATTTAGTCCATGTTTGGAGTTTCTACAATTAGTGGTTCTCGAGATATTAGCAAAAACCGAATATTTCGTTTGTCTCATCATTACGAGAGAACGGCTAAATCGAATTTAATGAAATTTCGTGAGTAGCCTTGAAATAGCCCCCCATAAATTTTGCCCAAGTTTCGAGTTTCTAATGTCAAGGGTTGTCGAGATATTAATGAAAAACGGAACTTTATCCTAGGAGTTCTACTCTCCAACTCCGTGGTTTATCCAAACGGAAAGGATGAAAATCGTTTGTTTAAAACGTCAACGTGAATTAAAACTTCATTTCCGAGCTTAATGCAGGATTTTTGCATTAATTAGTCACTATCTGAAAGCATGAATTGTTTGAAACATGAATTTAAATGGAAAATCTAACTCCATAGTATATGCTTTACAAGCATTTACTAACCAATGAAAAGTATAAGGAAATCAAAATGGTTATTATTTTTGCATTTTATGGGGAAGAGATCAAAATGGTTATTTTATTTCGCAATTTATGAGGAAGATTCTTTTTTATATTATGTTGCTCAGCAACGCAATTAAATTGAATATGTTTGTTAATATTTGTTATTATTTTTTCTATTTGAATAATAAATAAATAGATGTAAAAATATATTTTGTAAATGACCGGTTTGATTGTTCTTTTAATTATATAAATTGCGGACTGCGTACATCACTTTCATTTATTTTAGCAAAGAGTTTTCAAGCTCATATACTGTGTTTACCCAATAAATTCATAAATTCTTCTAATACAATTTTAGTGTTTTCATTTAGTATATACAAACGGGATCAGGATATTTTATTTTTCAGATCTGCAAATTCAGAGCTACGAATTTTGCGGAATATCTCTAAATAACCTCTAGTTAACTTTTCTTAAACTTTACCAAATTAGCGGAAATTTCTCCAAATTGATAAAAATGACGCAAATCAATAAAATTAAACTTGTTTTTTTAGAAGAGAGTTCGGAAATGATGTTTCGGTAGCATTTGTCGGTCAGTCCGTCCATCCTACTTAGTAACACATTTAACGAATTTTTTTAATATCACCAAATTGATAAAATATTTGTAAATCCATAAAAATATCATGGAATTGATAAATTAAAACGCTTAATAAATGAAATTAATTGTGTTTTGTTAGGGGATAGTATTGTGATGATGTTTCGTCAATTTGTCGCAAAATGGGACTATCAGTTCTACAGTCCCACTTGGTGATAAATTTGGCGATTTTTTAAGTTATCGCTAAATTGATGAAAATGTCGCCAAACCTTCCATGGAGATCGCATTATTAGGACGATATGATTTCCACCAATTTAGTTGAAGTAAATGATATCATCGGATCCAATGGATCCAATGGATCCAGCAACGGATCCAATGTGTTATGCGGCATACGATTTTTATTAAATCTTTTCCGATTTGAATAATAAAGATATGTACTCGTATATAAAATAAATGTCATTGACATTGCATTTTTGACTGGATAATATCAATTACGGTCTTCAGGTTTAAACATTATTATCATTGATATTTTCGGGGACTGTTGATTCAGGGATTACTGATATTTTCAAGTTATTATGCCATTGTTTTATTATGACAAAAAATGTTTAAACTCATATTTTGTACGTATTACGAGTAATCTTTTACAAATGCACGGGTATATCTTCTAATCTACGAGAATATAAGTATTACAGGTATATTGACATATATTTTGATATATTTTGGCATATATTGGAATCAATTACGACCTTCTGGTATAAAGATTACGGGGATTATTGATATTTTCAATTTATTACGTCATCTCTTTTATTTTGGCAAATATTTTTGAGACTCATATTGTAATACGGGTAATCTTCTACTAACACACTGGCATATTTTCTAATCTGCGACAATAAAAGTAGTACGGGGTTGCATATACTGATTCATCTCCTTTTTTTTGTAAATTTGCTTACAAAAGGAACGAGGATGTTTTATTCTTCAGATCTGTCCGTGAAGATAATTTTGCATAGTGACAACAGATATTCTTACACTTCTCTTTATGAGCAATAAATTTAATATTTTAACAGAATTTGCACATGGTTGAGAATTATAAGTTTCTTTATATTATATACTCCGTACGAAGAACGGGTATGCTGCTAGTTCATATATATAATTGAAAATCTGTCGGACTGTCTGTCAGTTTGTCCCACCATGCGGGAACGGCTGAACCGAACTTGATGAAATTCTGTGAGTAGCCTGGATATAGACCCACATAAAAATTAGTCCAAGTTTGGAGTTTCTAGGATCAGTAGTTCTCGAGATATTAGTAAAAATCGAAACTTTCGTTTGTCTTATCATCACGGGAGAACGACTGAACCGAATTTAATGCAATTTTTTTATAGCCCCCATAAATTTAGTCCATGTTTCGAGTTTCTAAAACCAGAGGTTGTCGAGATATTGATGCAAAACGAATTTTTTTCTTAGGAGTTCTACTCTCGAATTTCGTGGTTTATCCAAACGAAAAGGTTGAAAATCGTTTGAAAATAAATTAAAACTTTATATCTGAGTTTTGCGGGAGATTTATTTTTTGCGCTAAATAGTCACTGTATGAAAACATGAGTTGTTTAAAACATGAATTTAAATGGAAAATCTATCTCCATGGTTTATTTTTCACAAGCTTTTACTCAACAATCAAAAGTATAAAGAAATCAAAATGGTTATTTAATTTCGCAGTTTATGAGAAAGATTCTATTTTATAGCATGTGACTCAGAAACGCAATTAAATTAAATCTGTGTGGTAATTTTAATGTTTTTTTTTCGATTTCAATAATAAAAAATCTGATGTGGGCAACACATGACTATCCTTATATAATGTAATGAATTTACTACTTTTCAGTAAAAAAAATAGGTTTTTTCTTATAGTAGATACTAATATTCTTTCCAAGATATTGAATTTTTGACAATTAGTCGTCATTTTCATTGATTTAGCGTCAATTTTATCCATTTGGCGAGATTTTCGTTAATTTGGCAACATTTCAAAAAGTCGCCAAGTTGGCAACATTCCACCAAATTCGTCGCCAAAATTTCGGCAAGCGTTATGGACGAAGAAATAAGTTGTTCTTACAGCAGATAAATGACTATTGGCGTTCAAATACAAAAGTATTACTCAAAGTATTTTTTTCATGAATGGAACGAGCTAGATCCACGAGAGTAATGTCATCCAATTTATCGCATGGTATTACATATAAAAAGTGAACATGTTTCTCAATAGGAAATATTTTTTTTTTCGTTTTATATGACTTTTTAATAATTTTTTTGAAAAATGTGCAATATCTCGAGAACGGTTCATGTTAGCTTTCTAAAATTTATGTCAATCGTTTTCTAATGAAAAATTACATAAGAAATGTCTATTTGCGTAGCTTTATTAGTGGTTTCGATTTCTTGACGATTTTTTCAAAATTTTATTCGAAAATTTAGGGGGTTTCTGAACATTCGATTACGTATAAAAACAATAGGCTTCCAGTGTTAACGGATTGTGAATTTTGTACCAGATTTGGTTCGAATCGGTCTATTCGTTCGTCAGTTATCGTCTCCAAAGACTCACTGACACACACACACACACACACACACACAAACACACACAAACACACACACACACACACACACACACACACACACACACACATACACACACACAGACATCACTTCAAAAATGTTTGATTCGTGATCAGGGATGCTTGAAACGTGCTCTCCCGTCGAAAACTCGATTTCGAATTTTCGACCCCGTCTCAATACTTTCCTTATACATTATGTATATAAGGAAAGTAATAAATGGATATAAAAATATATTTTAGAAATGAACGGTTTGTTTGTTTTTTGATTATATTACTTGCGGCCTACGTGCATCACTTTCACTTATTTTGGCAAACCGTTTTTAAGCTTTTATATTGCGTTTAGCTAATAAACTCATATATTGTGTTTACCCAATAAATTCATTTATTCGATTGTTGAAACCGAAAAATAGTAGAACGGATATATCTTCTAATACAATTTTAGTCTTTTCATTTAGTATATACAAACGGGATCAGGATGTTTTAGTCTTCAAATCCGCAAATTCAGAGTTACGAATTTGGCGGATACTGCTAACTTGGCATTTTTTCTTAAACTTTACCAAATTGACGAAAATGTCGCCAAATTGATAAAAACGACGCAAATCAATGAAATAAAATTTGTTTTTCTTAGGAGAGATTACTGAAATGATGTTTCGGTAGCATTTGTCGGTCAGTCTATCCATCCCACTTAGTAACACATTTAGGGAAAATATCACAAAATGGATAAAAATGTTTGTAAAGCCATAAAAATATCATGAAATTGATAAAATTGCGCTGAATAAGTGAAATTAATTGTGTTTTGTTAGGGGACAGTATTGTGATGATGTTTCGTCAGTTTGTTGCAAAATGGGACTATCAGTTCTGCAATTCCAATTGGCGATAAATTTGGCGAATTTTTAAATTATTGCAAAAGTGAAGAAAATGTCGCCAAACCTTACATGGAAATCCCATTTTTTAGACGATATGATTGCCATCAATTTACTTGAAGCAAATGATATCATGTCGTTTAGAAATGGATGTAAATCCAATGTGTCATACGGCATACGATTTTTATTAAATCTTTTGCAATTTGAATAATAAAGATATGTATATAAAATAAATTTCATTAACATTGCATTTTTGACTGGATTAATACGGTCAACTACGGTCTTCAGTTTTAAACACTATTATTATTGATATTTTCGGGGATTATTGAATCAGGTATTATTGATATTTTCAAGTTATTATGCCATTGTTTCATTATGATAAAAATTGTTTAAACTCCTATATTTTACGTTGTACGAGTAATCTTCTACAAATGCATTGGTATATCTTCTAGTCTACGAGAATATAATTAGTGCAGGTATATCGGCATATATTTTGATATATATTGGAATCAAGTACGACCTCCTTCTGGTGTAAAGATTACGGGAATTATTGATATTTTCAATTTATTACGTCGTCTATTTTACTTTGGCAAACATTTTTGAGACTCACATTGTAATACGGGTAATCTTCTACTAACATACTATCATATTTTCTAATCTGCGACAATATAAGTAGTACGGGGATGTATATATATATATATATAATACAATTTTAGTGTTTTCATTCTGGCATATATTGTAGTCAGTCACGGGTTTATTGATATTTTCAATTTATACATGTTATGTGCTAATACAGGTTATATCTTGTAATATTCGCTTATATAAGTAGTACTGGTCCCATACAATTTTAATGATTTCATTTTGCATATATTGATACAATTCCCCTTTTTTGTAGATTTGCTTACAAAAGGGGCCAGGTTGTTTTATTCTTCAGATCTGCCCGTGAAGCTAATTCTGTATAACGAAAACAGAGATATTTAACCTCTTTTTAGGAGCATTAAATGAAGTATTCTAACGGAATATTTTGATTAAAAATGTCATTTATTATACTATAGGAATTTGCACATGATTGTGAATTTTAAGTTTCTTTATATTATATACTCCGTACGAAGAGATGGTATGCTGCTAGTATATGCTAAAAATGCCGATCCGGTGATCGAGCGGTCAGGGGCAAGCGTTTCCGTCTGATCGCTGGATTGCCGGGTTGTGGGTTCGAATCCCGCCAGCGGGCATGGTTGTTGTGTTGTCGAGGCAAAGTCAGACTTCCACCCTTGGGGTGCCTCAAAATAAAGTGAAGCTGCAAAATTTCTCCCCTTCACCTTGGGACCAGGGGTCTATAGGACATGGTTTGATGGTATTTTCGTCAATTTGGGACTAAATATCGGAAAGTTGACGATATTCCGCCGACATTGAAGCCAAAATTTCACAAGCATTATGGACGGAGAAATAGGTTATTCTTATGGCTGCTAAACGACTAATTGTCTTCAAATACAAGTCTATTAGCCACAGTATCTTCTCTTACAGTAGATTCTTATATTCTCTCAAAAGTATTGAATTTTTATGAATTAGACCTCATTTTCATTAATGTAGCGTCATTCTTATCAATTCGGCGATATTTTTAACAATTTGGCGACACTTTTATCAATATGGTGATATTTTTTTTAATTTGGATTAAAGAACGCGCCAAGTTGCCGATATTCCGCCAAATTCGTCGCCGATATTTCGTCTTCCTTATAGAAGTTAAACGAGTAATGACGTCCAAATACAATTACATATCAAAATTGAACATATTTCACAAAATTTAAAACCTTTTCCATGTGATTTTTTATTAATATAATAGAAAAATGTGCAATATCTCAGAAATAGTTTTTACTAGCGTTCTAAAGTTTATATCTATCGTCTTCTACCGAAAAATAATGTAAAAAATGATTATTTGCATAACTTTATTGAAGGTTTTGAATTTTTGATGATTTTCTTCAAAATTTGTCCAAATTTGGGGGAGGGTGGATGTTCTGACCTCCAGTTTGGGAGGGTCAATAGGCTTCCAGTATCTGCTGATTGTAATTTGTGTACCAAATTTCGTTCGAAAAGCTTCAATCGATTGTGAGATATCGTCTCCACAGATACACACACACACACACAAACATCACTGTGTTCAGAGATGCAGCGCGATCTCCCGTCAAAAACGCGAATTCGAATTTTCGACTCCGTATTAATACTTTCTTCATACATTATAACATGCATATAAGTAAAGTAATATATATGATGTTATGGCTATTTGCATGTTCATTTTCGATCCGGTCAAGAAATGAGACTTAAATGTCGAACTACGAAGATATCGAAAATTTAAAAATTACTTCGAATTCGGGCTAAGATTGACCTTTATTTTCGGAGTAGTGTAAGTAAAAATTAAAAAAGAAATCTGAGCAAAAATTTTTCTGTCTTTGAATTCATCTGAACTTGTATAATATATAGGGCAAGCTAAAACAGCAAAAATATTGGCTGACTAAAGATTCATTAAAATTTTTATTAATTACTGAATAATCACCAAAATTAACATGTATTATTAATTATTAATATATCAATTTATCGAAGTTAATTATTAAAAATGTATCAAAACTCCCTTGCTCTTAAACGCTGTAATACGAAAATATTATTCAGTGCAGATTATTCTTTTAATCTTTCCAAGTGACGATATGAAGGTTTGTGCAGCACATGGTCTAAAGTAAATTTGTATCTCCTTTCCATTAACTGACAAAAGTGAAACTGAATAAATACAGATATTTTTCAAGACGTGAAAACGTGACAAAAGAATTTGAGTGTATTCTTATTTTAGCCAAATGGTGTGACCTTGTTTTGGATAACTGAATCTTGAGGGTGTGGCTTATAGTATTACGTTATCACTCCTGCCATTTAAGTATTATTATAAACGGGTAAGTACATGGTTAGGAAGACACTACTGTCAATTGAGACCAACCAAGTTCGTAAATTTGGCTTAAATTCTTGTAAAGGTATATGGCAGTAAAAATGTTAGTAGCTTTAGCTATTTTGCTGTGCGTTAACTTAGTTGTGGTAAGTTTTCATCCCTTTGTTTTGTTCAGTATCTATACATAGTCCCATTCTAATATCTGTGATACATTTTAGTAGTCGTAATTCATTCAAGTATCTGTGATATATATTTAATATTTGTTATCCATTGTAGTGTCTGTGATCTATTCTATATTTATACCCTGGCAGAAATAGGTTAATATTTCCTGTTAGTCCAAACTCGGGCCAACTAATAAAAATTTTGAAAGCGAAATACCTCTAAACCGGATCGAAAGTTCAAAATTTTCTGAAACCGCCCTATTCCTTGACAGCGATCATCCAAATTTTAAAGTTGCGAACTTTGTAAAGCTTACCCTCTATCGGAGAGCGATATGACTGTTGGACCACAAAATCACCAAGCTCAAGTTACAGAGCAGACTGACAACCCTACGATGGTTATGTCAGTCATTCGTAGCCACTCTGGGCAACAGACCATCACGTCATTGCCTCATGATCCCTTGTGACCCTTTCTAAAATTTTGATTAGGCCAAAGGAACAAAGCTTCTTTCAATACAGACTGCAAACAAAACTATTTTCCTTAATTTGCTTTGGTTCAAGAATTGAATAATTCGACGGTCACAAAGAAGTGATCATTATATAGATTTTATATATAAACTATACTTTCTTACAAATAGCATCACTGGGGCAAATTGATTTATTTTTCTACGTTCATCGGTAGATATGTATATTTTTCTGTTTCTTTAAAATGCTATTACTTTTTTTATTACTTTCTCTGCAATATATATATATAAGGAAAGTATTGGAATCGTGTCGAATATCGAAATGCGAATTTCCGATAGATTTACACGTTTTGAAATCTCTAGAACACGAAAAACTGTTTTTAGAGTTACATCTGTATGTGTGTGTGTGTGTGTGTGTGTGTGTGTGTGTGTGTGTGTGTGTGTGTGCGTGTGCGAGCAATGTATGTATCCACTCTAGCGGAAGAACGAATTGACAGAATTTCATAAAATTTGGTAGGTAAGTCCCATGTGGGAGACCCCAGTGATATTGGTACGATTCGGGATAAAAGTTCTTGCCTTTTTCGCGGAATGGACCACAAAAATTGCCTATATCCGCTCAAGATGAAAATCTCAAAGACCAGATTTCACAAAATTTGGTAAATAAGTCACTTGTGGGTGACTCTGGTGCGGAGTAGATTTTAGTACGATTCGGTAAAAAAAGAACCTGCTTTTTCTGCAAAATTCTCTGCAGAAATCGTCAAAATATAAAGTAAAAGACTAGGTATGCTGAAAGACATTAATTCAATGCTTGTTATATATATAATTTTTAACGTTAAAACCTGATTACTCTAGAATTAGCCGATCCCGAGATATTTTAGCTTTTTACATTTTTGCTACGCCGGTTTTGAAAATAAGCATAGTTACCAAATGAAAACGAAAGCTGAATTAAAAGTTTAAATTCATTATAATTTGAATTCTTTATGCTTGTTATTGAATGCAATTAAACTCAATTGTTAATAAAATAAGAACATTTATTGAATTATTTAATATTTTAATATATTAATTTAATGAATTAATAATGAAATAAGGAGAACATGAGATTGAGTCTGCAGGGAAAGTCGTGTTGTGCCCGCATCAGATTTTTTTAAAACGTTTTTGAAACTAATTTTTCTGTTTTATTACCCTTCATTCATTCTCATCTACTTTCAACTTATTTAAAAACATCAATTTTCATGATTTGTCATATATGGGATCAGAACCTTTTATCTGCCTCATAAGACTTCAATCATGGAACACACTGTCACTTATTCCGATCTGCACATGATCAAGAAATCTGTATACTTCATACAACGAATCCTCCCTTTCCCAAATTTTCTTTAGGATTATTCCTGACAATAGAATACCTTAGGTGCGTGATGCTCTATATTACTCTATCCTTTTGATAATGAAAAGTTCAAAGCAGACAAACCCACAACTACATTCATTTTCACTTATTTCGCTAAAAACGAAATTACATTGCATCAATACAGTTATTTCTACATTTAATATACTAATTAGATAAATTCATTTCACTAAAAGTATATATGTATATATATATATATATATATATATATATATATATATATATATATATATATATGTATACATTTTCGATTCCACACATTGATATTTGTTGATTATCTTTAGCTTGATGGCCAGTAACATGCATTTAATTTTCAACATTATGGTTGAATTTCTATTTTTTACTTCTTTGAAATTTGTAGGCAAATTTTATGCTATTGTATTATGAGTTACAACTTCTCTATTTTATCGTTGAATTTCATTTTATATATTTTATATATATATATATATATATATATATATATATATATATATATATATATATATATATAAAGTATAAATAGCATGTAAAAAATTGGAAAAAAGAAGGAAGGCTTAGCGTGAAGCTTACTTAATGGCGGTAAGGGGTTGTGACCTTACACCCCAGTTGCCAACATGCATGTCATAATTGCCGCGGCATTGCACTCCTAGACGCCAGCCCTAGCTGAAGTCAACCTCTAAAGTGACAATAACAATCATCACAAGACCGTTGAAAAAGAAAAGTCCAATGATAAGGCGTAGTCCATTACTGGAAGGCATACTAGTCCTTCAGACTACTATGTCCTATATATATCTGCGTGTTATCGTTCTGCGGTCCTGTTATTCATAGTATGCGAACCTTCATCGACCAAATTGAGATAAAATTGATTTTAACTTTGAACAATATTCATTATTATTTCTATAGAAATTATTAATATATACTGTTGCATAAAAGGAATGGGGTATTGCTGTAGATATGCTTGTTGTAGAAATGCCCTATCAAAATCAATACGAATGTCTTCATTGTTGATAATTCTCTGTATTCTAGCCAATCTCCCCAAGAATACATTCCTAAGTATATTCAAGTGATGATTGGAATTCCAATTTATCAGACCGGTGATAGGTATATTAAAATATTTTGATTTCTACCCACCAAACTTAATCTTGAAAGAAAATCCAACTACACTTAACCATGTAGTGGAATTTTTAGATTTAAGCACCTATTTCAGTAAAATACCTATAAATTTTACTATCTATGATAAAAGAAAAAGTTTTAATATAGGTATCACCGGTCTGATAAATTGGAATTCCAATCTTCACTTGAATATCTTTAGGAATGTATTCTTGGGGGGATTGGCTAGAATACAGAGAATTATCAACAATGAAGACATACGTTTTGATTTTGATAGGGCATTTCTACAACAAGCATATCTACAGCAATACCCTATTCCTTTTATGCAACATTATATTAATAATTTCTATGGTAATAATAATGAATATTGTTTAAAGTTAAAGTCAATTTTATCTCAATTTGGTCGATGAAGGTTCGCATACTATGAATAACAGGACCGCAGAACGATAACACGCAGATATATATAGGACATAGTAGTCTGAAGGACTAGTATGCCATCCAGTAATGGACTACAACTTATCATTGGACTTTTCTTTTTCAACGGTCTTGTCATGTTTGTTATTGTCACTTCGGAGGTTGGCTTCAGGCAGGGCTAGTGTCCAGGAGGGCAATGCCGCGGCAATTATGACATGCATGTTGCCAGCTGGGGTATAAGGTCACAACCCCTTGCCGCCATTAAGTAAGCTTCTCGCTAAGCCTTCCTTTTTTTTCCAATTTTTTACATGCAATTTATACTTTTTATATTTATATCGTGTATAGTATTTGTAGTTGCTTTGCGTGTAAATGCTATAACACTTCAACATCTTTAATAAATTCCACTTTCTATCTTATATATTATATATAGTTATATACTACGTATCTTATATATTATATATATATATATATAAAATAATATATATATATATATAATTTATATATATATATAATAATGAAAATATGTCTGTCTGTTTGTCCCACCATCAAGCGGGAATGACTGAACCCAATTTGATAAAATTTTGTGGGTAGCCTGGAAATAGCCCCACATAAAAATTAGTCCATGTTGATTTTTTTTAATTATATTAATTGCAGCCTGCGTACATCACTTTCATTTATTTTGGCAAACCGTTTTTATGCTTTTATATTGCGTTTAGCTAATAAACTCATACATTGTGTTTACCCAATAAATTCATTTATCCGATTGTTGAAACCGAAAAATAGTAGAACGGATATATTTTCTAATACAATTTTAGTCTTTTCATTTAGTATATACAAACGGGATCAGGATGTTTTAGTCTTCAAATCTGCAAATTCAGAGCTACGAATCTGGTGGAATATCGCTAACTTGGTAACGTTTCTTAAACTTTACCAAATTGACGAAAATGTCGCCAAATTGATAAAAACGACGCAAATCAATGAAATAAAATTTGTTTTTCTTAGAAGAGATTACTGAAATGATGTTTCGGTAGCATTTGTCGGTCATTCTATCCATCCTATTTAGTAACACATTTAGCAAAAATATCACCAAATTGATAAAAATGCTTGTAAATCCATTAAAATATCATGAAATTGATAAAATTGCGCTTAATAAGTGAAATTAATTGTGTTTTGTTAGAAGATAGTATTGTGATGATGTTTCGTCAGTTTGTTGCAAAATGGGACTATCAGTTCTGCAGTTCCACTTGGCGATAAATTTGGCGAATATTTAAATTATCGCAAAATTGACGAAAATGTCGCCAAACCTTCCATGGAAATCCCATTATTCAGACGATATGATTTCCATCAATTTACTTGAAGCAAATAATATCATGTCGTTTAGAAATGGATGTAAATCCAATGTGTCATACGGCATACGATTTTAATTAAATCTTTTTCGATTTGAATAATAAAGATATGTATATAAAATAAATTTCATTAACATTGCATTTGTGACTGGATTAATACGGTCAACTACGGTCTTCAGTTTTAAACACTATTATTATTGATATTTTCGGGGATTATTGAATCAGGTATTATTGATATTTTCAAGTTATTATGCCATTGTTTCATTATGATAAAAATTGTTTAAACTCATATATTTCACGTTGTACGAGTAATCTTCTACAAATGCATTGGTATATCTTCTAATCTACGAGAATATAAGTAGTACAGGTATGTCGGCATATATTTTGATATATATTGGCATATATTGGAATTAAGTACGACCTTCTGGTATAAATATTAAGGAATTATTGATATCTTCTATTTATTACGTCGTCTGTTTTACTTTGGCAAAAATTTTTGAGACTCACATTTTAATACGGGTAATCTTCTACTAACACACTATCATATTTTCTAATCTGCGACAATATAAGTAGTACAGGGACATATATATATATATATATATATATATATATATATATATATATATATATATATATATATATATATATATATATATATATATATATATATATATATATATATATATATATATGAAATGTAATAATAAGAATTATGTAAAAATAAAAAAATACAATTCAAGTAATATTAACATCACCATAGAAGCAAATTCAAAGCCATAATGCCGATAAGAGAAAAGAACAGCACCATCCCAAATTCGATGATTAATTAGAATTAAATTCATCGTCAGGTCTGAGTATTTAATTCCAATTAACCCAAACAAATGCCTGTTTCAGATTAAGCAATAGTACATTACTATAAATACTTAAACTCAGACTACAGGCAACAAAAAATGAAAAAAGGATACATTAAGAAAATTGTATTACCATGCGGCATGAACCATTCTTCTACCACGTGTATACACGATCAACCTCAACAGCTTAATCTAGAAGCACCGGAATGAACAAGTCGAAATTCTACCAGGGAGGCAGTACGAACGTTCACGGAGTTACTCCCAAACCCGTCCAGTGAGTCTAAGCTGGAGACTGGACAAGCAATTCAGAATACAACTTCCCAAATATGCAAACATGAATATGAATATGAATCAAAGATGAAAATTCCTACTAAACAAGTAATTCATATGAAAAATTGATAATCGAGAATGCCACTATACACCATTATAAGGGCGCTCAAAACGTAGTTTCAATACTGACAAAAGTTACATTTTTTTGCGAAAATAAAATTCAAAACATTAATGTTAATGCATCTTATTTTCCTATTTTTTGATTTTTCTAATGTTTTTGACTTAGTTTATTATTTTTCATTTTTATTTATATAATTAATAATTATATATAATATATATATATATATACACACACACATACATACATATATATATATATATATACAAATATACACATACATACACACATACATACACATATATATACATATATATATATATATATATATTTTTTTTTTCTTTCTACTGTATGTTAGTCACTATAATTGGGAATGTTTTCTAGGATGTTATCGAGTGAAATTTGATACACTGAGTTGATAATATATATATATATATATCCCCATACAGTTTTAGTGCTTTCATTCTGGCATATATTGGAGTCAGTTACGGGTTTATTGATATTTTCAAACGTACTAATACAGGTTATTACTTCTAATATTCGCTTATATAAGTAGTACAGGTCCCATACAATTTTAATGATTTCATTTTGCATATATTGATACAATTCCCCTTTTTATGTAAATTTGCTTACAAAAGGGGCCAGGATGTTTTATTCTTCAGATCTGCCCGTGAAGATAATTCTGTATAACGAGAAGAGATTTCTAACCTCTTTTTAGGAACATTAAATTAAATATTCTAACGGAATATTTTGATTAAAAATGTCAATTTGTATACTATAGGGATTTGCACATGATTGTCAATTTTAAGTTTCTTTATATTATATACTCCGTACAAAGAAAGGGTATGCTGCTAGTATATGCTAAAAATGCCGATCTGGTGATCGAGCCGTCAGGGGCAAGCGT
The DNA here is from genome assembly GCA_951213105.1 of Amaurobius ferox. Taxonomy (NCBI): domain Eukaryota; kingdom Metazoa; phylum Arthropoda; class Arachnida; order Araneae; family Amaurobiidae; genus Amaurobius; species Amaurobius ferox. The sequence goes on from OX578150.1 coordinate 81,387,830, forward strand.
TTCCGTCTGAGCGCTGAATTGCCGGGTTGTGAGTTCGAATCCCGCCAGCGGGCATGGTTGTTGTGTTGTCGAGCCAAAGTCAGACTTCCACCCTTAAGGTGCCTCAAAATAAAGTGAAGCTGAAAATTTCGCCCCTTCGCCATGGGACCAGGGGTCAAGTTGACATGGTGCATAGGCGTTCCTTCACCACGGGGGAATAAGTAACAACAACAATAACAAAAATATGCTAAAGATAATTAAGTAAGGCAATGCAAAATACATTTAATTTATTGCGCAAATGCATCTTATTTATGATCTCCATTTGGGCAAAATGATTTCTATAATAAAAATATTATATGAAAATTTAATGATAAATTAGGGATAACTTATAACTCATATAACCATAATTTAAAATATAAGATAACTACATAAAAAGATGTAAACAATTGAGATTCATCAGTGAAGGGGGGAACAAAATGCATGTATTCAGTCTAAAAGCTATATATAATGATATAACCATAGCTTGAAATATAAGATAAATATGTAAAAAATGTTAAGAATAGAGATTCATCAATCAAGGGGAGAGTAAAATGCATATATCCAGTTTAAAAGTTATATATAATCAAGAAATGTTTATAGTGAGAATTCGAATATGGTAAAATAGAAAATGAAGCAGCATTAAAGCCCAAACACGTGGAATAGAACTATTTTTAAAAAGGAATTCATTTTGAACAGATGATGGCCTAACATCTATTCAAAATGACCAAAAATAGCTTGTTGATCTTGATAAATATGTATATTAGCTTCTAAATATTCTAAGCTATTATAATCATATAACATGTGGAAATTTACTTTATTAAAGTTCATTAAACATACTATTAGCAGTATAAAACTGTCTAAATCAATATATGCTATTGAAAATATAAAAAACTCATTATTGATTTGCAAAAATGTTTTGTTATTACTTATGTTGACAAAGCCTCTAATCTATTATATATACTAATTGCCAAGTGTCCGTCTGTCTGTCTGTCTGTCCGTCTGTCTGTCTGTCCGTCTGTCTGTCACGCCTTTTTTAGGCACTTCCCGAATAGATAGAGACTTGCAATTTGGTACACGGCTCGGTCGTTCGATAAAATCCTCTCGAAAAATCGAATTTTTCGAAAACGTTCTATAGAGGGGGTGCCCCACACCAAAACGTTCGAAAAGTGAAACGACGGGAAAGCATGCTTTGCGATGAGATAGAGACTTCAAATTTGGTATATGGGTAAATCACTCGAAAGGAAGAAAGTGTGCAATTTCAGATTTCCAATATTTTCTACTTAAGGGGGGGGGGGGGGTGCAGCACACCAAAACGTTCGAAAAGTGAAATGATAGGAGAGCATGCTTTGCGATGAGATAGAGACTTCAAATTTGGTGTATGGATAAATCGTTAGAAAGAAAGAAAGTGTGGAATTTCAGATTTTCAATATTTTCTACTTAAGGGGGTGCCGCACACCAAAACGTTCGAAAAGTGAAATGACGGGAAAGCATGCTTTCCGATGAGTTAGAGACTTCAAATTTGGTATATGGGTAAATCACTCAAAAGGAAGAAAGTGTGCAATTTCAGATTTCCAATATTTTCTACTTAAGGGGGGGGTGCAGCACACCAAAACGTTCGAAAAGTGAAATGATAGGAGAGCATGATTTGCGATGAGATAGAGACTTCAAATTTGGTGTATGGGTAAATCGTTTGAAACAAAGAACGTGTGGAATTTCAGATTTCCAATATTTTCTACTTAAGGGGGTTCTGCACACTAAAATATTCGATTTGCCGAATAAATGTGAAACGCGAATTATTAAAAAATTACAATATTCAGGGGTTGCTTATTGCGAGAACGTTGATTTTCAACGGGTATTCGGCTAGTATATACTAATTGCCAAGTGTCCGTCTGTCTGTCTGTCTGTCTGTCCGTCTGTCTGTCACGCATTTTTTAGGCACTTCCCGAATAGATAGAGACTTGCAATTTGGTACACGGCTCGGTCGTTCGATAAAACCCCCTGGAAAAATCGAATTTTTCGAAAACGTTCTATAGAGGGGGTGCCCCACACCAAAACGTTCGAAAAGTGAAATGACGGGAAAGCATGCTTTGCGATGAGATAGAGACTTCAAATTTGGTATATGGGTAAATCACTCGAAAGGAAGAAAGTGTGCAATTTCAGATTTCCAATATTTTCTACTTAAGGGGGGGTGCAGCACACCAAAACGTTCGAAAAGTGAAATGATAGGAAAGAATGCTTTGCGATGAGGTAGAGACTTCAAATTTGGTGTATGGGTAAATCGTTCGAAAGGAAGAAAGTGTGCAATTTCAGATTTCCAATATTTTCTACTTAAGGGGGTGCCGCACACTCAACTGTTCGAAAAGTGAAATGATAGGAAAGCATGCTTTGCGATGAGATACAGACTTCAAATTTGGTGTATTGGTAAATCGTTCGAAAGGAAGAAAGCGTGCAATTTCAGATTTCTAATATTTTCTACTTAAGGGGGTGCCGCACACCAAAATATTCGATTCGTAGAATAAATGAGAAAACGCTCCTTTAAAATTTGATAGAGGCTTGAAATTCAGTATATGGGCTAATCATTTGATGAAAACACCCCAGACAAATATAGTTTTTCAAAAATGTCCGTTTAAGGGGGTGCTCCAGAGTAAAACTTTCGAAAAGTAAATTGATAAAAAACCATGCTTCGGATTGAGATAGAGATATCAAATTTGGTATAAGGGTAGATAGTTGGAAAGGAAGAAAGTGTAAAATTTCATTTTACCAATATTTTCTACTTTAGGGGGTGCCGCACACCAAAATGTTCGATTTTCGGAATAAAGGAGAAACGCCCCTTTTAAAACGTGATAGAGGCTTGATATTTGATATATGGGAAAATAATCTGACAGAAATCACAAAAAGAATAAAGTTTTTCAAAAATGTATAGTTAAGGTAGTGGGTACTCCACACAAAAGCATTCGAAAGATGGAATGCTAGAAAAGTATGCTTCGCGATGAGATAGAGACTTCAAATTTAGTGTACGGGTAAAAAGTTGGAAAGGAAGAAAGTGTGCAATTTCAGTTTTCCAACATTTGTTATTGTAGGGGGTTCCGCTCACTAAAATGTTCCATTTACCGAACAAATGAAAAACGCCTCCTTTACAATGTGATAGAGACTTGAAATTTAGTATATGGGCTAACCATTTGACAAAAAAAACCAAAGATGAATACAGTTTGATAAAAATGTTCTTTAACGGGGTGCTACACAGAAAAACGATCGAAAGGTGAAGTGATAGAAAAACATGCTTCTCGATAGGATAGCGACTTCAAATTTGATGTACGGTTAGATAGTTTGAAAGGAAGAGTGTGAAATTTTAGATTTCCCATATTTGCTACTTTAAGGGGTGCGCACACTAATATGTTCGATTTTCCTAATAAATGAGGCACGCTTCCTTTTAAATGTGATAGAGGCTTGATATTTGGTATTTGGGCCAATCGTCTGATAAAAAACACAAGACAAACAGAGTTTTTCAAAAATGTTCATTTATGGATGTGCTTCACAGAAAAAAGTTCCAAAGGAGAAATAATAATATTGGAGTGCCTCGGGATGAGATAGACTTTAATGTAGTGTAAGGGTAAATAATTCGAAAGGAAGAAATGCTCGAATTTAGTTTCCCAATATTTTCTTCTTTAGAGGGTTCTGCACACCAAAATATTCGATTTGTCGAATAAATGTGAAACGCGAATTATTAAAAAATTTACATTATTCAGGGGTTACTTATTGCGAGACCGTTGATTTTCAACGGGTATTCGGCTAGTAATTATTCTATTATCTGTAAAACATTCTATATAACATATATGTTAAATTATTTAAAGTATAATAGCCCATTTAAACTTGTATCACACTTTATAATTAATATTAAATAGAAAATTATCATTATGTATAGTGATTTAAATATTAATTATAAATTTCCATATATTGTGCTTATTCTTAAATTTCGTAAAACTCCTGTTAAATTTCGAACTGTTACTAGTGATCATTATTCTTATTCTACTACTGCTAGTAAATTACAACTTAATATTTTAAACGTACTAAATGATGGTTTACGTTATTCTAGTAATAAATACTTTATTCTAAATAACACTAAATAATTAAAGAATAAATTAACATATCTTGGTAAACTTATAGGTTTTCAAACTTTTGATCTTAACTATATTTTTAATAATATTAACATTACTGATCTTTATAATATAATTTTAGCTCTTTATAATGCTTTTATTGCTAGTCATTCTAAACTTATTAAATTTAAAAAAAAATTCCTAAAGTTCTCCACTTGGTACTATTTAATACTTATATTTTTCAAGGAAATAAATTATACTTACAAGTGTCTGGGGTTCTACAAAATGGCTGTAGTAGCAGTACGTTAGCTAATTTATATATTTGTCGCTATGAAAATAATTTTACTTCAAGTGATTATAAAATTTACAGATAGGTTTTGATAATCTTATTTTATTAGTATTTACTGACAATAGATACATATTTCTATCCAGATAATTAGTTATTAATTTCTAATGAAGTCTCTATTATTAATAGTGTTAATTTTTTGGATTTACATCTAATTATTGAAGCAATTAATATGATAGCTACTAATTTACATGATAACTAGCCTATTTTCATTTTAATATTAATAAAATATTACCATTTAATTCATTCCTGTAACTCTATTCAATTGTTTAGAAAGGTTATACTTAATCAACCTTACAGAAACTATGGATTCTCAGATAAAAAATTTCATGATGTGCACATTAATAACAAAAACATTACCAGTATATTATATAAATATTCGGTAACTTTAGTAAATGGTATAGTTAAAAAGTTTAAATTAGCTGAATATTCTTAAATTTGTTCCTTAGTATGTTATATTAGCTAATTAACAACAGTCTCTTGTATTAACATTACAACATATTAATATTCTTTTACACATATGCCTCCTTGCTTAGATTATTTTTCAAGCCCCTATATTACGTAGCTTTTACAGATGAATTTATAACATTTTATACTTATTTGCAATACTGTTATTTATATCTCACGATTGGCAACAGTTGATCTCTACTTTTATCTTCTGTCAATGGCAATACCAGTCTCGTTATTTATTGCGTTTAATGAGGACATGTGCAGAATTTTTTCATGTACAATATATTTGATTCCCATGTAATTTTTCAATCTTTAAACTTTTAGGACAAGTAGGCGGAGTTTATAGATATTTTCTATCTCTGTTTTTAGAAACAAGCTTTCTTTGGTCATTTTGAATTGATACTACGCCCTGAAGACCAATCTGTTCAAAATTAATTCATTTTTAAGAATAGTGCTAATCTACGTGTTTGGGCTTTAATGCTTGGTCGTTTCTGTTTTACCATATTCGAATTCTCACCATTGACATTTGTTGATTATATATAGCTTTCAGACTGGATATATGCATTTTATTCTCCCATTGATTGTTGAATCTGTATTGTGTACATCTCTTTACATGAACTATCTTATATTTTGAGTTATGGTTATATCTTACGGTTATATGATAATATAGAGCATATATCAATACATAGTTATCTTATATTAAGTTAGGGTTATATGAGTTACAACTTATCACTAATTTATCACTGGAATTTCATATAATATTTTTATTAGTATATATATATATATATATATCCCCGTACTAGTTATATTGTCGCAGATTAGAAAATATGATAGCGTGTTGGTAGAAGATTATCGGTATTACAATATGTGTCTCAAAAACTTTTGGGAAAGTAAAACAGACGACGTAATAAATTGAAGATATCAATAATTCTAAGGTTAAGGCAAGAACAATATATAATAACTTACACCGATAAAGTACCTGGTAATTATGCATGTACTTGCAAATACTTTTATATAAAAACCCTTATAGCAAATTATGAAATCAAGCTTTACACAGCATGATAACCATGACACACCAAGTGATCAATAACAGTATTAAAGCCTTATATCTTAAGGCCGGAATTAAGTACACAGAAAGAGTAAAATACCCATACTTAATATATATACTCAAACTTCATAAAATTCCAAAAAGCTTCAGACCTTTCTTGAACTTAGCTGTCTCTGAGGCTTGGACCAATACTTTTTAATATCCCTTTCCTTCATAAAAGATCTTGTGATAATTTTGATTATCACTCCTGAGGTTGGTTATAGTCAGTGCTGGCGTCCAGGAGTGCAGTGCCGAGGCATTTAAGACATGCATGTTGATAACTGGGGAGTAAGGTCACTACCCCTTCCCGCCATTGTGTAAGCGCTTTACTTTGCCTTCCTTCTTCATTTTTATTTTTACATATTAACCCTTTATATATTTTTAGTGTTTTATGCTGCTGTGCGCAAGTACACTAAAATTTATTTCAATATTTTTCTTTAAAAATATATCTTTTATATTTACATATTTATGAATATTACGATCTGGCTGCTGTGCGCCAATTTTGATGTTTAAATACTGTAAAATTCTTTAAATTCCTTTACCTTTTTCCACTTTGAATCGATATGTGTGTTTTGGTATCAGCGGGGTTCATCACGAGCTGCTGTCGTGTTTGGAGTTGGCCTTCGGTATGTTGATAATCGCTGAGTTTGAGGGGGCTGAGTTGAATCTCATATGTGTATCTTTATTATATATGTATAGTTCATGTTGTAGTGCTTGTGTTGTGTGAATATTGTACCCTAAAAACTTAAAAAATATAAAAATCCTATAAAATTAAAACTTACCAATATAAAAGTAAAAGATATTGTAAAAAATGTACACTACGACTGACAGAGTTAGGTTAGTTCTTTGATGATATTTGAAATGGGAAAATAGGATTGTCATGATAATGTGAGGTACTATGCCAGCTATTCCTTTTGGTGAGATTATATACCGATTCAAAAAGAACCACTCTTTATAAGAGTATAAACTATAAAATTATGATGAATACAAAATATATATTACAGCGTCTGGCAAATATTTGTGATCAAATTTTTATTTACGTAAATTGCTCGGTAATACGGATATCAGGAATTCGTAGGACCGTCACCATGCAACCTGACCCCAATACTATAAAAAGATATTTTAAACCTTTCGTCAGAATTGGTGAACAAGAAAAAAGCGTCTTTAATATTAATGAAACAACTCAGCCTACCAATAACTTGGCAACGAAGCATTATAGCGATCCTATAAACAGTTATAATTTCAGTTACATGCTTTTCTTCAAATTAAAAAATGCATCTCAAAAAGATGCAAGATGTGCCCTTGTGCAGACCCTTATATTATAGGAAATTCAAGTAAATTAATTTTATTTTGTAAAGCATACCAGTGTATATATATGATCAAATGTAAAATTTGTGATTTAACTTATGTAGGTCAGACAAAAAATCCTCTGAATCTAAGAATAAATCCTCACCGTAACTAAAATTAAGCGAAATTCAGCCGTTAATCAGGAATACCATCTTTTCAACTCTCACTTTCAAACTCATTCTTTTAATAATATATCAATTACAATCTTAGACTTTGCAGTAAAATTGGAAGAACGCATCTGGTGGAAAAATATGCATATACTACAAAGTAATTTCATATATCCATATGGATTAAATTCAATGATGTTTAACAGGTTATATAATAAAGATTATTACTGTGATACTTCTAATACAGCTAGAGTAGAAACAAGCAATAATAAAAAACGTAGAAGATGGTTCAGAAGTAAAAAAGAAGAAAAAAACAGTATTTTAACGATCGCAAGGAATCTTTTATCAATTTCATGAACAGGTTTATCAATTTGAAGTACATGACATTGCGGTTATCAAATTATATGTTTTAAACATACGAAAAAAATATATGCAACAGATGTAGAATATCTGGTCTAAACAAGTAAAAATATGGTCTAAAAACGAAATGAATTCATACCAGAAACTTAACTTGGCTACCATGAGTGACTGGATCAAAAAACGATCCATCTTTTTAAATATGAAATTGAAGGACGCACAGTTCGAAGAAAAAAGTGATGTGGTATATCTATCGATCTTATTTCAAAATAAAACTTTCGATAGTATTCCTGTTGAAAAGATATTGAAAACACATCAACAGCATCTTCCTATAACTGATATAAATATTAGAACCACTTACAGTTACGAAATTCCTTTAGGAAGAAAAATTTACAATTATAATTATTTAAGTAAAACCCTTTTGACGGGAAATAACGTAATATGTAATTGTAACAGCAATCCTTATAAAGATCCTGTTATAGGTCGTATAGTTACAGGTAAACTTGAAGTAATCAATAATAATGCCTTAATAAGAGCTTTCAAATTAGGCACAAAATATCGTAATCCACATCAAGGAAATCCTCTTGATACTTTCACAAAGAATATAGAGGCATTTTTATTATGTCTATAAAATTCCGCATCCCAGATTTTACATTCGACAAATGGAGATCCAAAGCATTGAATGATTTTGAGTATTATTACAAAAAGTATACTTGTCAGACGGGATGTAAACTGGAAATAAAGAATCTATTGTTATTGCAAGAACAATATACAATAACTTACACCGATAAAATATCTGGTTATTATGCATTTACTTGCAAATACCTTTATATAAAAACCCTTATTGCAAATTATAAAAATCAAGCTTTATACAGCATTATAACCATGATACACCAAGTGATAAGTAACAGTATCAAATTCTTATATCTTAAGGCAGGAATTAAGTACACAGAAAGAATAAAATACCCATACTTAATAAATATACCCAAGCTTCATAAAACTCCAAAACGCATCAGACCAGTAACAGTTGGATTCAAAACTTACCTCACTAAAGCTAACAAATTGCTTCTTGCAGTATTGAAATCTATATTCAAGAAAATTACAGATAGGGGAACTTATATTGTTGGGAACAGCTACGAGGGTCATAGAGATCTTTAGGAATCATCAAACAAAATTATCTTTCAGAACCTCTGATTTTCAAGAGCTATTTAACAATATTGAACTCAATATATTATACCGAATACTGAATTTGTTGTACAGAGCATTTGAAATGCAAAACTATATAGAAATCAACAAATATCGATCTCTGATTAAGATAGTTATAGAAGAAAACTACCTATATAACGGTCTGAGTTTCTATAAACAAATCAAAGGCATCCCCATGGTGGGGGATGCTCGTCAATTTTAGCAGACATATATCTTGATCATCTTGAAAAAATGTCCCATATTAACAATGAAATAATTTACATACGTTACGTTGATTATTTGTTAATAGGTTATGAAAACAAATGTTTTCAAATGAATTTTGAATTTTATCACTCCAATTTAATATTGGAAGAAAATCTAACTACCCAGAATAATGTCGTAAATTTTCTAGATCTCAGTATTGATTTCAGCCATAATAAATTGTCATTCTATATATATGTTAAAAGAATAAGTTATAATATTCCTACAACAGGAATCATACATTGGACATCTAATATGCACTTGAATATATTTAGGAATGTATTTATAGGTGGTCTAGCGAGAACAAAAAGATTTGTAAGCAGTGACGTCACCAGATTGGAAAGTGACAGGAAATTCTTACAACAGGCATTCAGGCAAAGATATCCAATGCAATTTATGATTCATTACATCAAAAATTACTACGAAAAAAATGAAAAATATGGGTTAAGTTTGTGTGAATATTTGAGGTCATTATGAACATTGATTATACGTCTTTGAGAGTAATGACATCACAGACATCTAAACAGCTGAATATGATTATTTTGATGTTATAAAGAGGAAGCATAGGCGTGAACTTAGCTGTCTCTGAGGCTTGGACCAATACTTTTTAATACCCCTTTCCTTCATAAAAGATCTTGTGATAATTTTGATTATCACTCCGGAGGTTGGTTATAGTCAGTGCTGGCGTCTAGGAGTGCAGTGCCGAGGCATTTAAGACATGCATGTTGATAACTGGGGAGTAAGGTCACTACCCTTCCCGCCATTGTGTAAGCGCTTTACTTTGCCTTCCTTCTTCATTTTTATTTTTACATATTAACCCTTTATATATTTTTATTATTTTATGCTGCTGTGCGCATGTACACTAAAATTCATTTCAATATTTTTCTTTAGAAACCTATCTTTTATATTTACATATTTATGAATATTACGATCTGGCTGCTGTGCGCCAATTTTGATGTTCAAATACTTTAAAATTCTTTAAATCTCTTTACCTTTTTCCTCTTGGAATCGATATGTGTGTTTTGGTGTCAACGGGGTTCATCACGGGCTGCTGGCGTGTCGGCCTTCGGTATGTTGATAATCGCTGTGTTTGAGGGGACAGATCTTTTATATTTACATATATATATATACATATATATATATATATATATATATATATATATATATATATACATATATATTAATAAAGTAAATTAAGGTAAAGGATAATACCAAATGAATTTAATTAGATTGAAATGCGCCGATGCCGCTCTTTCATCTATTATGAAATAATCTCAAAATTTGTTGGGAAGTTAAAATGGATATTTATTAGTGAATTGCATCTGGCAACATGCTGCGTATATAGAGATTTAGAAGTTGAAGATGTGTCGACCCGGGAAACATCACGTAAAGACATCATTTTCCGTTTGGAGGAGACATGTCCAGGGCAGACTTGCATCATGATGGACAGCCGCACAGACCTCCACATCTTTGACACGGAGAAGGTTACCAGTCAAAGATGCAGAGTCAAAGTCCTTGTGCCTACCATTTGATTATTTCTAGGTACTGTTGGTCCGGATTTCATATTCAGTGATTATAACGCGCTTCATCACCGCGCGGCGTTGGTCAATGACTTCCTTCAAACTCAAGATATCCAGCACATGCGATGGCCTGCCAACTCACCTGATCTGAATCTAATAGAACATATGTGGGATATGCTCGGGAGACATCTTACAGCCCTTCGCTCCGCACCAAGGCCGTTCCGGGATTGAAAACTTCTCTCCGTTAGGCTTGGATCACTTTGAGTACGCAACTCATCCAAACCCTCATCGAAAGTATGGGAAATCGTTGTGCAGCATGCGTGGCTACCTGAGATTCTCACACACCGTATTAAACTGCAGCCTCACCTTGTTTTAATCATTCTTTTTCACTGAGGTTGACACTCGTATTGGGGCCCTTTTTCTTTCAATCCATTTCTTTGGATAATAAAAGTAGTCATTATCCTTATTTTGTATTGTTTTCTTCTTCTATAACCCTACTACACCCACAAACCCCGTTTCCTTCCATTCCGATGTGGATTTTCCTGAAATATTCACATAAACGGCAGCTTTGCTTAACTTTTGGACATGCGATTGTATATATATATATATATATATATATATATATATATATATATATATATATATATATATATATATGTCCCAAAAACATTGACCCTGGCTTTTATTCCTTAATATTGATCTTAGACTTATATAATAAATTACAAAGTTGCGTAAGAAAAAAGGTACAGAATTTTATGAAATCGATTAAAATTTTCAAGGGAATTAAATTTTAAGAAATACAAAATTAAAATTTTTATACGGTCCCCTTACAAAAACATTTCCAATGAGTAAAATATGCCCCATACACTAATAGGGTGATGTACAAAATTTCAGCATTTTATCATAAGAAGTCCCAGAAATATGAAAAGACAAAAATGCTGACTTAAACCACTTTTCGATGCATCGACATGGGTTCTCAGAGGGAAAAAATCAAGTCGGCAGATCGCGTTTCAGGGGTTATACACAAATTACTAAAGAAAACAATGGTTACATAAATAAATAATAATTTTGCTATTTATCGGTACAGAAGTATCTACACTGCGTAGAAATAATAACTTTTTCAAAGCTCGTTCAAAACGTTTTCCATCCATGCCAATACAGAGCTGCGTTTGCCTGATAACATTTCTGTGCAGTCGATCAAGTTCTTAGTCGGTGATGTCACGACAACCATCTCGAATGCGTTGTTGCAACTCTGCTTTATTTAAAGGCGATGACAGATAAACAATTGTACGTAAACGATCCCACAAATAAAAATCCATATGCGTTAAATCAGGCGATCTAGGGGGAAATTCGACTGGCCCATGCAAGACAATCCACTTGTCTGGAAACTCGTTATTTAATCAGTGTTTCGCAACTGTAAGCTGAAGATCTGTCCTGTTGAAATCATACATGTGGAAGTAATGTTAAGGGCAGTTCATCCATAAAATCAGAAATAACCGCATTCAAACTCTCATTACCATATTTGTCACCCGTCAACGTACCACCATACAGTATGGGTTCAAGCATTGAAATTTCATAAACTGTACAGCATAAGCATTTCAAAAAGTTCTTTGCTGCTATATTGCAACATACTGTCGGTACCGGCTAACTACACTCTTAAAATGTAGAAGAAATATGAAATACTTAAGGGTCGCTCAGATTGCCGTGTTGCGCGCGTTACGCTTGCATAAGCGCGGCATTTGATCAATGGCAGAGCAAAAACAACTTTCTCATATGATGATGCGTCTGTTGCGATTATGTGACGCACCGATCACAGACAGATATTTGCATATGCATACATTTCTAAGCTGTTTTAAAGTTCATTGCAATTGCGCCATTTCCAAGTTTTATTCTGTAATTAATCATATAAAATTTTACGGTATTTTTCAGGAAGCATATTTTTGAAAAATTGTAAATAAATCTAAAGATAAGAGACAGATATTATTTGCCTATGATGCATTTCTGCGTTGCGTCATTTGCACTCGTGCTGTAAACATTTACATTTTAATTTGTGATTAATCCCTCACCAAATTTGTTTACACATATCTCTGGGACTTTTTATGATAAAATTCTGAAATTTTGTACATCGCCTTATTAGGGTATGCAGCACATTTTACTCATTAGAAATATTTTTGTACGGCGGCCGTATAAAAATTTAAATTTTGTAGTTCTTCAAATTTAATCCCCTGAAAATTTTTATCGATTTCATAAAATTCTGTACCTTTTTACGTAACTTTGTAATTTATTATATATGTCTAAGATTAATATTTAAGGAATAAAAGCCGAGGTCAATGTTTTTGGGACACCCTATATATATATATATATATATATATATATATATATATATATATATATATATATATATATATATATATATATATATATATATATATATATATTATATTATATATATATATATATATATATATACTATATATATATTATATATATATATACTACATTTAGTACGACACATGAAGATTCATGACTTTTCAAGTGAAGTTTCTTGTCCACAATGTTCTGCTACATTTACTCGAATGAGTGATATGCTACGTCAAGAGCGTACAGCTCATAGTGATAAACCTATGTTAAATTTGAAAAGTAAAACTTTCACTATTTGTCACTATTTGTCCTACGCAAGGCGGTAAAAGAAAAACTTCAGGTGTTTCTGGCATGAATAAGAAGAGTGAGTGGCTATATATCCCTGCCAACAAGCTTTAAACAGTCCTGTGGCCGTTCATAAATTTGCCGAAGATGGAGAAAAGATATCCTTACCTTTTTAGATTCTAACAGAATTGGTATAACACAGGTGTTGTTATAGGAGATTGCCTTGAAGCGTAGTATTGTATGGTATATAAGTCTGTGTTGCCGTTTTACACGCTTCCGATCTGAGAAAGAGCAGGAATAATGTACTGCCTATTTCTGAAATTACTGTATAAGGAATATCACTGAAGAAGATTTGAATGTTAATATGGATTATGCTTTTGGAAAAGTATTAACATCATTCGAAACTTTTGAAGGACGTGGTAGTGGTTGGGTTTTAGAAAGGACTGATAAACTAACGATTGATGTTGGGACATATGAACCTCTAGCTGCTTCTAGCTATAATCCACTGCCTAAGGATCTAGCTGCTACGAAAGCTGTTATTAATGTACAAAATAGTGATCAAGTATGCTCTATGTGGTCCATCTTAGCAGGTATTTATGCTGTTAATAAGAATGCATCCCGTGTCGGTAAATATACCGAACATGGATGTAAGCTAAATATGAACGGAATTGAGCTTCCTGCTCCTTTACATCAAGTTAAATTGTTTGAGAGAAATAACAATGTAAGCTCGAATGTCTTTGGGTATGAAGAAGGTGTTTCCGTTCTATATATCATCTGGTAGACGGGATCAACACTGTAATTTATTGCTTATCAGCAGTGATGAGCATCATCATTAGTGTTGTATTAAAAGTATAAGTTAACTTCTATACAGTTTAAGAAAACATAAAGTGAAGCAACATTTTTGTAATCATTTTTACGGCGGGTTTCATCTGAAACTCGTTTAAAGGGTCATATTGAATTATGCAAACAGTATGGTCTGCAGCGGGTGGAACTGCCTTGTGGTAATGATGCAATTTTGAAATTTAAAAGTGTTTATACGCAAATGCGTGCACCATTTGTGGTATATGCGGACTTTGAATATTTTATAATAAAAACGGATTTGTGTGAGAATTCCCCATCCATGCACATGAGAACATCCTATGTCATCATGTTCCTTGCGGTTTTGCATACATCATTATTAGTCCTGATGGGATAACCTTTAAAAGTCCTGTTATCTATAGAGGTGATTACTCATTTTTTGAAGGCTTTTATTCATGAAGAAGGGGATATTCTAAGAATATTGAATGATAATATGAAAATTAGTTTCACTGCTGAAGAACCTGAAAATTTTGAAAATGCTACTGTCTGTCTTATCTGTAACAATGCTTTAGGAGGAGGACGTGTAAGAGGTAACTATCACTTAACTTCTAAGTTCAGAGGTGCAGTTCATCCTATTTGCAATGTGAATTGCAAGATAAGACGGCGCATACCTGTTGTGTTCCACAATTTTAAAGGATATGATGGACATTTAATTATGCAAGAGATCGGTCAATTTAAAGAAAAGAGAATTTAGTGCATTTCTAGTAATATGCAGAATTATATAACATTCAGTGTTGGAAGTCTGCTGTTTATAGACTCCTTCCAATTTTTACCTGCCTCTATTGAGAAACTAAGCTCTAGTTTGGAATTCGATCAGTTTCGTATCATCAAAGAGCATTGTACAAATGATCATGTGAATTTGCTTAATAGAAAGGGTGTTTACCCCTATTCCTATATAGATTGTGCTAAGAAATTTGAAGAAACGAAGTCTACCCTCTAAAGAGGATTTCTTCGATGATTTAAATCAAGAGGAGGACTCTGATGAATCCTATGCTTATACTCAGCATGTTTGGTCATCCTTAAAGATAAAGAATATGGGGGAATATCAGGACTTGTACATAAAAATTGATATTCTTCTGCTAGCGAACATTTTTGAAAACTGCCGTAATTTGTCACTGAATTATTATGGAACAGATGCTGCTCACTGTATAACATTACCATCTCTTGCTTAGAACTTTGCCCGAAAGACTAGCGGTGTATCATTAGAACTGATTACAGATCCTGTGATATGTACTTATTTTTAGAAGAAGGTGTTAGAGGTGGTATTAGTGTTATTAGTAAACGTCTAAGCCAGGCTAATAATAAGTATTTGGAACATTATGTTTCTGCAAAACCTTGCAAGTATATAATGTATCTGGATGCTAATAATTTATATGGTTGGGCACTAAGCCAAGCACTCCTGTATCGGATTTTAGATGGCTTGGTTCTGAAGAAATCCTGAATTTTCATCTACTTGTGATAGAATATGACACACCTGTGGGGTATATTATCGAGGCGGATATAGACTATCCTCATGATTTGCATGATGAACGTAATGACTATCCTCTAGCGCCTGAAAGAGTTCATATCACCCCGTATTTGATTTCGGAATATAGTCGGAATTTATCTAAAGAAATGGATTCAAAAATATGCAAGGTTCAGATCAAATTAACACCCAATTTGAATCACAAGGTTAAATATGTTCTGCATTATAGAAATTTAAAGCAGTGTATGAAGCTGAGGATGAAACTTGTTGAAGACCCAGACCGTCCGACTCGTCCAGAGGACTAAGAGCAAGGATGAAACTTGTGAAAATCCACCGAGTATTAACTTTCGAGCAAGAACCCTGAAGCCTTTTGTGCAATTTAACACTGAGAAGAGAATGCTGGCAAAAAATTCCTTTGAAAAAGATTTGTTCAAACTTATGAACAATGCAGTTTTTGGTAAGACGATGGAAAACTTGACAAAAGGAATGGATGTTTACCTAGTACAGGCTGAGAAGAGATTTAAAAAATGTCTTGCATAAGCAGCCTTTCACTCTTTCAAAGTATTTAATGAAGATCTGGTTGCAGTTCATATGCATAAAACTAATTTTAAATTGAATAGACCTATCTATGGTTTTTCAGTACTAGATTTGAGTAAAACACTCATGTATGAGTTTCATTATAATTTTATTAAAAAGGTATATGGAAGTCGAGCTGAATAACTTTTACTCAGACACGGATTCTCTGTGTTATGAAGTTGGAACAGAAGATATTTATAAAAAATTTCAAAGTCATCAAGATTTTTTCCACTTTTCGGATTATCCATGCGATCATCCACTTTATTCCAACAAAAATAAAAAAATGATTGAAAAAATGAAAGATGAGTTGAATGGTACTCCTTCCCTAGAGTTTACAGGGTTAAGATCAAAAATATATAGTTTAAAAACACCCTTCATGGAAAAGAAAACCGCTAAAGGTGTTGATAAGAATGCTGTGAGAAGATTCATTCCTTATCAAAATTACTATAACTGCTTAACAAACGTGAGTGTAATAGAGTTGAGCAAATTAAAATTTCAAGTAAAGATCAGAAGAGTTATACTCTGAAGCACATTAGAATGGGATTATCGCCATATGATGATAAACGTAATATTTTAAATGATGGTATCAAGAGCTTAGCATATGGTCATTATCAAATTTAAATGACTAAGCCATGCTAAATTAAAATTGTAGAGGTGATTGAATACATCATTTGCAGGTGGGACTACAATTTAAACAAATATTTAAGTTAGTTAGTGAAATGAAAATTTGTTCTTTAGAAAAAGTGAATTTATTTACATATATTGCAAGAAGCTGTCTATAATCAAGTAAAATCATGTTGAATTATATTGAGATACTTTACTTTTTACATGTATACTGACAGAATCCATTTTAATTAAAGGTACTCTAACATGGTAAAGATGCTTACGGATCAAAATCTGGAATGATTGAATAAAATATATATATATACACATTGAATGCTGAAGATATACAAACAAAATGAAAATTGCATGCAAAGTTTAGATTTATACTGTGGGGGAAACAAAACTTCATATCTACCTCTTGATTAATAACATCCTGCTTACTCTTATCTGACTGATAAAAATCTCCATAGAAAAAAATTACGTGGCAAGATGAAGCTCCACCCCTCTTCATCCGGAGCTATATTTTGACATGGGGAAGTATAGCTCCGGAATTTGCCCATGTTAAAGTATAGCTCCGGATGAGTCAGAACCCCCTTATTTACACAACTATTAAAGCATATTACCCTTCCTTTTGAAAGGCGAAAAAAATATTTTAATAAATACCAAGTTTGCCAATGTACACCGTCGGTGGTTAACTCCCCCGCCACGAAAGGGTCTAACGATGTGACGAACACAAAAAGTGTAATCCCCGCAAGGGGAGGGTATTAATGATGTCATAAACACGAAAAATGTATTGTAGCTGTTTTTCACTACAATGATATAAATTGTTTAATTTCGTATTCATTGATCCATAAATATATTAAAATTTTAACACGATACGTTCTTTTCTTTGATTCAATATTTCAATTATTGAAATGAGTAACACACTTTTTAAATTTATTTGCAGACACATAATAGAGGTAAAGGAAGTGGAAATGAATATCCTCCGGGTCTCAGAATCCTGGTAAGTAAAAGTGAAATTTCAATAAATTACATGTATGAGGGGAGAATATTAGGATTTTCCCTTTTACACTTTTTTGTTCCTTTTTAATTCATATCGAACAGTATTCTCTGACTTGAATGAATGTGATAAATTAAGTAAAATACGCTCAATTTGACATTCTCATACAAAACTCCATTTTCCAACAATTTGTGATATCTTTTTTCTGCAAATTTTACAAGAGAAATTTTGATGCATCTGTATCATTGTTCCAAATGATAACAATTATACCATATTACCCTTCATTTTAAAGGGATTGAAAAACTATTTTAATAAATACCAAGTTTGCCATTGTACACCCTCAGGAGTTAAATCCCATGCAAGACAGGATATTAATGATGTCACAAACACAAAAAATGTATTGCAGCCGTTTTTCACTACAATGATATAAATTGTTTAGTTTCGTGTTCATTGAGCCATAAATATATTTACATTTTTACACGATGCGCTCTTTTATTTGATTCAATATTTCAAACAACCAAATCAATAACACCAATTCTAATATCATATTTAACAACAAAATATATGTGGACATGGAGTTGTACTTAACGGAAGTTGGGTAAATAAAAATGAAATGAATTTCACCGTCCGTCCATCCGAAACGCTCGGCGAGAAATTTAGCGAGGCGTTGCCAAATTGCCGATTTTTTAAAATATTCCCAAAGTGACAAAGTTATCGCAAAATTGATAAAAAAATGACATCGAATGAGAAGTAATGATTTACAAATTCTGCTTTCCATTATATGACTAGCCAGTATATGATCTTCTCTCCGTTTGTCAGTAACACTTGATGATGTATTTGGTAACTGGATGACTAATCTATCAAAGTATTTCCAACTGTGCGATATTTCGCCCCAGACTGACGAAAATGTTGTCGAAATTGCAAAATGGACGTTAAATTAATAAAAATCTAGTAATTGATGAATTAATTATTAAAATATTTTAATATATGGACTATATCGCTTAATGAGGATGCTATAAATATTGATAATTGTTAATTTAGAGTTTGAAATATAATTTATTTGAGTACCTGAATAATTTATTTGAGTATTTGAGTACATGAAATTGTATTACATGCTGTCATAAAAAATCGCCAAATGTACAATTAATTCAACGTTAAAAATCACAGTACCGTGGATCTTATACATAATTTTTTTACTGTAAAGGAGTAAATTCATTGCATTATATAAGAAAAGTAATGTGTTACGCACATTAGATTTGTTCTTTCTACATCATATCGAGAAGTCATCCCTGACAGGAATGTGATAAATTAATTGAAGTGCGCTCGACACGAATTCCTCATACCATAATTAATTTTTAAGTAGATTGTTATTTGTTTTTTCAAATATTACAAAAGAAAATTTGAAACAAATGTATCATTTTTCCAAATGATAACAATTATAGCATACCCTCATTTTAAAGGACTTGAAAAAAAAAAATCTTTCGGTTAGTACAATGTTTGACAATGTACACCCTCTGGGGGTTAACGCCACCATTCCGAGAGAGGCTGATAATGTCCGAACACAAAAATTGTATTGCAGCTATTTTCCACCACAATGATTGAAATTGTTGAGTTTCGTGATCATTGATCCATAAATGTGTATAAATTTTTATACGACGCGTTATTTTCTTTGATTGAATGTCTCATGTATTAAAATGAGTAACACCCTTTCTAAATTCATTTGTAGGGACAAGATGGAGGTTGTGCAGTTGGAAGTCTTCCAGGAAGTCGTGTCTTAGTAAGTAAAAGTTAAATCTCAATTCCATATATTAGGGATGGATAGTGGGATTTTCCCTTTAACATTTCATTATTTATTTTTCCTTCATATTGAAAAGTCTTCTCTGACATGAATGAATGTAAACAATTAATTAAAGTCCGCTCACCTCGACTTTCTGAAACCAAAATCATCTTTTAAGTTTTTCTCGTACCTCTCCCCGTGGATCGCTGGGGCTACGTTATGTTACGGTAACATGTCTCAAGATTTTAATCGTTATATGGCCTGGATTGGTAATAATTTAATCAAGTGCCTGACTGTTACAGAAAAGCAGTTATTAAATGCCAATGCACCATTTTGAGATTTTCACACGAATCAGCCCGTTAGCGGTCAAAAGTATTATCGAAGAGTTTGTTTCCATCTTGACAGCATCGGAGAGAGCGAAAAGAAATCGTTCCAACTAACTGTAAACCGGATCCGTAGGATAATTCCTCCACTCCTTTATAAAAATCTGAAATATCAAAATATGAAAAGTTTATAATATTTCATATGCATATTGTAACATCCATAAATTGAACAGTTGCACAATTCGAATTTTTGTTATAAATATTGTGTGATATCCACGCATTCTAATAAATATTTTTAAATACTCCTGAATTTTCTATGAATTTTAATGTGAAACGTTTCATAGCTTCTAAAAGTTCTGAATGTTCAAGTACTAATATTAAAATTTCTTCCCTCAATTGATTATTTCTCTTTCTTCATCCCTGTTTATCATTTCTCGACTTTTTCATTTTTTGTAGTGTCATGTTTCAAAGGCCCATAACATTGACCGTAATATATTCCCTAACGAAATGGACAGTAAGAAGATCAATAATCTGGAATGTAGCGAAATGTCACGAGTAAATTATGATCCTTATTAATAACATTTGTGTATTTGTAATTAAGTATGTTTGTTAGGAGCTGTTTGCAATAATAATTGTGTTGGTTAGAAACTTTACTCTTTAATCCAATGACAAACGAACCCGGTGGACGGTACAGTGGTGTCAAAAGTGCTGTTGGTTGTCAAAAGTTGTTACAAGTGGTGTCAAAAGTATTGTTCAATTTCGAATACAAGGGTGAGTCACTCATTGAAAATATATTTCTTGAATGCAATTTTTGTTGCTTAGTTATGGCAGAATAAATTTATAAACTAAAACTGAAACAAACTTCAATAAGTTTCTGAACAACCAATCTAATTACAAAATCTGAATTAAGTTTTAACTCTGCAAATAAAGTATCAATTGAAACGTTTGAAGAATAAGTAGAATATTTGTTAGGAAAATGAAGTTTTCTTAAACAACTAGATGTTGATATCGAATTATCGATAAATTTAAAGTTTTGGAATCAGAGCTATAAGTTACGAAGGAATATAGAGAAAATGTTCTGATCTGGAAATGGTGGATTTCTAGGAAAATAAAGAAAGGTGGAAGTCAATAATATCTTATCAGGAACGTTAAAGAATGCACAGTAAATTACATAGTAAAACCCAAATATTTGCGCTTCAAATGATTACAATAAACAAATTTTATAGAGATTCAGGAACTTGTTCAGACCAGCTGTGACGTCACTGCTAGACCTCCTTCCGACCTGTAGGCCAGCGGCGCTTCGTAGAAAAACGTTAGAAAACAGCACGGTTTTTTTTTTAAATGCCTTGCTTTAAACATCATCAAGATACAGGAAATGTTTCCTAAAATAATGTGCAAACTCTGAAATATGACAAATGAACCGCATATTTGAATTCAAAATGAATTAAATTGCTGTAATTAACTGATGAAGGAGTTAAAAACAGCGGTTTGACAAATTATATACTAAGACAAGAATATGATTTTCCAGATGACTTCGTATAAGAAATACATTCAGCTTCTTTTTTACACAAAACTTACATATTTCATATGTAAACTGATAATCTTTATTAATATTTTTACTCGCAAATATATTGCATGCATATGGATTTTAATATAGTATATTTTTAACAAATACTTTTACAACACATTAAAGATTTTAAACGAAATATCCCGTTCAAATTCATTCGATAGAGACTGTGCACTTTACTGTCTTTATTATCTACCAGCAGCATACCAGTTTTTCGTACGGAGTAAGTAATATAAAAAAACTTATAAAACTTCGCAATCATGTGCAAATTCTGTTAAAATATTAAATTTATTGCTCCCACAGAGAAGTTTAAGAATATATGTCCTCAGTGTGAAAAATTGTCTTCACTTCACGGGCAGATCTGAATAATAGAACATCCTGGCCCCTTTTGTAAGCAAATTTACAACACCAACAAAAAAAAGAATTGAATTAATATATGCAAAATGAAGGCATTAAAATTGTATAAGACCCGTACTACTTTACCCCGTACTATATACGCGAATATTAGAAGATATAACCTGTATTAGTACATTAGAAGATTACCCGCATTACAATATGAGTCTCAAAAATCTTTGCCAAAGTAAAAGAGATGACGTAATAAATTGAAAATATCAATAATCCCCGTAATATTTATATCAGACAGTCGTAATTGATTACAATATACGCCAATATATATCAAAACATATACCAATTTACCTTTACTACTTATATTCTCGTAGATTAGAAGATATACCCGTGTATTTGTAGAAGATTACTCGTACAACGTACAATATATGAGTTTAAACAATTTTTGTCATAATAAAACAATGACATAATAACTTGAAAATATCAATAATCCCTGAATCAATAATTCCCTGAAATATCAATAATAAAACGTATATCAATAATAAAACGTAAAAAATATCAATAATTAAACCTGAAGACCGTAATTGATATTATCCAGTCAAAAATGCTATAAGAAAAATTAAATCGTTCTTTTCTAAAATATATGTTTTACATCCATTTGTTTATTATTCAAATCGAAAAAATAATAATTAAAATTAACAGACATATTTAATATAATTGCGTTTCTGAGCAACATGACATAAGGTAGACTCTTCCTCATAAACTGAGAAATTAAATAACCATTTTGATGTCTTTATACTTTTGTTCAGTAGAAACTTGTGAAAAATAAACCATGCAGATAAGTTTCCCATTTAAATCAAGTTTCCAACAATTCATGTTTTGAGAAAGTGACTAATTAGCGCAAAAAATCTCCCACCAGACTCAAAGATAAAGTTTTAATTCACTTTCAAACGATTTTCAAGCTTTTCGTTTGGATAAACCACGGAGTTAGAGAGTAGAACTCCTAGGAAAATTTTTCGTTTTTCATTAATATCTCGATAATCCCTGGTCTTAGATACTCGCAACGTAGGCTAAATTTATGGGGCGCTATTTCAAGGCTATCTACAAAATTTTATTAAATTCGGTTCAGCCATTCTCTCGTGATGATGAGACAAACGAAAATTTCGTTTTTTACTAATATCTCAAGAACCACTGATCGTAGGAACTCCAAACATGTACTAAATTTTAAGTGGGACTATTTCCAGGCGGACCATAAAATTTCATGAAATTCTATTCAGTCGTTCTCCCGTGATGACGGGACAAACAGACAGACAGACAGACAGATAGATTTTAAATTTTATTTATATAGCTTAAAGGTTTGAAGGTTTGAAATAGGATATAACTAATGAGAAATATGTTAAAATAGAATTAAATAAGATTTATTTCTATAAAACTCTCCATATCGTCTTTAATAATTTGCAATTTCATTCATATTTCTTTAAAAATTTGTTGCTTTAAAATTTTTTGCATATAAATGCTATGGTACATGTTCTATCGAGTAAAAATAAGCGCACCATTCCGTTTTGAATAGTTCCTATTGAAAAAATATTTGAACTTTATAATTTTCAGAAAAATATCATCGATTTGATTTTAAAATATTTAGATTGTATCACTGGGCTTGAATTCAATTCATATAATTAATATTTTCTTTTTCTATGCTTAAAGGAAACCCTGTTTCTATATATTTAATGAAATACATCTGCTGTTTAATTTTGTTTATTTGAAGACTTTGTGAATTCATTTACTTTCTTTTATGGTACAGATCTTACCGTAGAATTCCGTCAATCGGCACTTTAAAATATGACAGAAAATCGTGGAAAATATCAGAGAGGCGGGTGTATCTTCCGGAATTTTATGCTGAAAGAAACAAAGGCTATTTTGTCATTTTATTTGAAAACGAATTTTTTTTTCTTCGAAATTTGTCCAATATTTATGGGGAAGGAGCTTCAAATTAAAAATATTCCATTCAACGTTTGTTTTAAAATAAATAGGGGCAAATGTGTCATTTTAATGCGACTATAAATTTATTTTGTTTTTACAAAATTAGCCATAAATTTACACTAGTTTCTTTTAACTTATGAATATCCCTTTCTTGAACAAAAACCATTTTTATTGAATCGAAACTACTCCGTCTTACTCATGATGAAGGCCTTCAATTTGACGAATCAAGATATAGATGTCTTAACAGAAATTTTATTAACAAATATACTAACAAACAAAATTCTTAACAAACTACATTTGACGTGACTAATAATTATTTTTGCAATGGTTTGATACAATATGTGTTTTCAAATTTAAATCAATTACTGTTTTTACTGGAGATGATTTTGAAAGTTTCCTGACTTTCTCTCAAATCCGGACGATATATTTTTTCTATAACATGTAACATTTTTGAACTAGACAAAAGCTATGCATTGCATTGCCTGAAAATAATATTTATTCTAATTTATACTACGTCATTCATGCCTGTAAACCTCGGAATACAGTCAATATTTAAATGACAACTTATTTGCCTCATTTAGATTAGAAATATATATTTATATCCTTCTCAAACCGATTCCCATAACGCACCAAGTAGCCAGTAGTTCTCTGATCATTCACTATCTTTTTATATATAACCTTTGATCATTCAATTAGCTTTCAACATAGCATTCAGAAATCTTTGTATAAACTTATGTTAAAATGTTAATAGCTTCCTCTCTCATCAAAAATTTGCTATTTCTTTTCATATGTACGGAATTTATTTTCGTAAACTTCACATTACTATGCATATACAGTTTTATTTTATTCTATATTTCTTGCACACAGTTACTATTAGATAAATATTTAAATAGTTTCTGATCAACGTTTCTCAATAGTTTTTCTCGTCTTTGTCAGAGAACGGGTCTAGCTAAGGCTCCTCTATATACGAGCTGACTCGTCAAGCATATTGAAGCTCACCCAGGCCGAAAGCATATCCATTAGCATTAGCTCTATTCATATTTTCACTTTAGGAAGTACTATTGAAATAATTTTTGGTGGGTGTTCTGAACCGAACTGCTCTAAACATATTAGAAAAAGGTTTAGGTAATTTCGCTTTCCCAGAAATGAAGAGGGAATAAAAAAAGGGATTATAAATAGTCGGCCCGGTACAGGAGCATATTTGTGAAAGCTAAATTTTACAATATTGTAATTGAAACTTATATTTTTATATAAAGTATTTATTTTAAACACTCATTTTATAATTTCGGTAATTAAGTCTGAATGACGCGAATTTACTTTGGAACGGTACTGATATTTTCATCGCCAAGACGATGATTGGCGCCAATCATTTGAAGTAAATATTGGCGCTATGTTTAGGCGATCCAGTTTAGAGGATTTCCTCAATATTCTCTTTTAAAGTACTTTATTACTACTTAAGGCATAAAAATATATCGTTTGCAATACAAACTTATATAATTTATTATAATTATTAAGATTTTAAATGTTGTATGTATCTAATCTATACATCCACAGGTTTATAACAAAATTGCCCGTCTTTAAAATGTTAGTACCTTTAAAACTAAATACACATTTTTATTTTAAAGATCCCGACTGCTTTCAGGAATCCCCCCCCTAAAACATTATATTTCGTCTTAAAAGTTCATTATTAGTTTTAACGTCATTAAACTAAAACAAACTTTGTTAAATCCACGGAGTTATGGCGCCAACGAGTTTGCCAAGGTCAGAATTTTCAAGGCTAGCGAACAGGCTGGTCGCCGAAGGCGGTTAGTGAATAATATAATTGGTACATCCTACTATTAACAAACTGTCGCCAAGTGCAAATCTTACCATATTATAATAATTATGTAAACATAAGCTAACATGGTAAATAAATCGAAATGCATTTATCATAAAAAATAATGAATGATCATATCGGATTTTTTTACTAAAAACTGATAGAAATCATGTCTGAATGAGTCGAATTTATTTTGGAATGGCACTGATATTTTTATAGCCAAGACGATGATTGGCGCCAATCATTTGATTTAAACATTGGCGCTATGTTCAGATGATCCAGTTTAGAAGATTTCCTCAATATTATTTCTAAAAGTACGTCAATTCTTTTGTACTAGGCATAAAAAATATATCGTTCACAGTACAGATTTATATAATTTATTATTATTATTATAAACTAACGGCTAATGTAAAAACTATTGGCTAATGCAAAACGTCACTTCCATACCAAGGCTCCTCTATATACGAGCTGACTCATCAAGCATATTGAAGCCCACCATAGCTGGAAGCGCAATCCATTAACATTAGCTCTATTCGTATTTTCACTTTAGGAAGTATAATTGAAATAATTATGGGTGGTTGTTCTGCACCGAACTTCTCTAATCATTCTAGAATGGGTTTTAGACTATTTCGCTTTCCTAGAAACGAAGAAAGAAGAAAACAAGGGGTAATAAATAATTGAATACCAGGTACTCGAGCATACTTGTGCAAGCTAAATTCTACAATATTCTAGTTGAAACTTCTTTTTTTATATAAAGTATTTATTTTAAACACTTATTTTATAATTTTTGTAACTGTAGTATGGGACCCTATGGGCTTCAATATGCTTGATAAGTCAGCCTGTAGTAGAGAAGCTCTAGTTCTAGCTAGAGCTCCTATACTACAGGCTGACTTATCAAGCATATTGAAGCCCAGTAAGGTTTCTACAAATACATGGGTTACCATATTTGGCGATTTAACACGTGCTCCAAATATTGATTTTTACAGGTATTTGATAATGTTAACAAATTTACAATTGAGTTATATTTTTATAAATATGAATTAGAATGTAGTAACATTTGTAATTACGCGACATTTATTAACAAGAATCAAAAACATGATGCTCACTCTATAATCAGATTAACAAATAGATGGACATTTTTTTTTCTTATTTTTTTTTTGCAAAGGCCCGGTCTTATTAAAATTTATGAAATACTTTGATGTATATTTCCATTTTACATCTGTTACACTTCTAATATTATATAGAATAAAATATGTTCTTATTAGGAGCTCAGAAAGACCTTGAATTATTTGAAATATCTGTACTAAATAATGAAAAGTTGTTTTTGAAATATATATTTATGATTATACATAGTAGTGTGTGAATTACCCCGGGGGAGGGCATTTTAAAAAAAGTGTATTTAATTTTAATGGTACTAAAATTTTAAAGAGGGGTAATTTTGATATAAACCTGTGGATGTACAGATTAGATTAATACAGCACATTTAAACTTTTAATAATAATAATAATAAATAATATAAATCTGTATTGTTTACGATATATTTTTATGTATTGCACAAAAGATTTGAAGTACTTTAAAAGATTATATTAAGGAAATCCTCTAAACTGGTTCCTCTAAACATAGCGCCAATGTTTACATCAAATGATTGGCACCAATTATCGTCTTGGCAAAGAAAATATCAGTGCCGTTCCATAGTAAATTCGAGTCATTCAGACAATATTTCTATCAGTTTTGAGTAAAAAAATCCTATTTGATCATTCAATATCTTTTATAATAAATGCATTTCGATTCATTTACCATTTTACCTTATGTTTACTTAATTATTATAATATGGTAAGACTTCCATTTGGCGACAGTTTGTTAGCAGTACGATTCTACCATTTTTTGATTCATTTTACTCTAAAAATGCAATAAAGTGCGTAAAAAATGCTTGAAATACATTGGTGTAACATGAATAAACTTTTATATATATATATATAATTGGAAGCAATTATACTTTTAGGTTTTGAAGAGAGAATAACACATTCAGGACTACAAACAACGTTTATTTAGATAAGGCTCTAACAAATAAAAGTCAATAACAATACATACTACAGTTGCCGAAATTATAAAATAAGTGTTTAGAAGTGCCGAAATTATAAAATAAGTGTATAGAATAAATAGAAAGCAAACGCCAAGTCTTTTGAAACCATAAAATAAAACCCAAAGAATTGTAGAAATTAAACATGTGATACGTGAGGGAACTTGTACTATTTCTTTGATTCCACATTTGCTGCAAAAAAGTGAAAATAAAATAAAAAGACGAGGGCCCGTAGTGTACAAGGAAGATGTCTTGTATGTGATGCCATCAACACAACAATAAATACTTCCCGTAAATTGCCCGACTTTGAAGGGAGGGGAAGAACCTTATCCAGGCACCAGCTTCCAACAAAGAGCCCTCTTTGGATCCCAAGGCAATAAAAGTAATTGTTTGTTATTTGGCTTCCGAAATTTGCAAGCATTGAACTGATAAAATAAATGCTTTTTTAGGGAAAAAAATATTTGCAGAGAGTTTACATTGTGTCATGGTCATCTCTTTGTCTAGAGGGGTCTTTTTCACTCCCATACAAATGAGATAGGATCTTATGGGAACGGTCAGTTGTCCCAAAGCAATTAACACATCAGGGTGTCCAGTCTACGGACTCTCTTTTGCAGTTCTGGAGGACATTTTGGGTAGATGCCTGACAACAGAGTGTAGCATATCATCCTGGAAGCCAAGTGGATCGTCCTTGAAAGACCCTTTGTCTAACAGAATGTTTGTTCCTAAAAAAGGTTCATGTGAGTAAGTAGTAGGTCCTCTGGAAACGAAGTTGTTCAGTTTGCGTTGATGAGTAAGATCTCAGTATAAGGGAATGCATTCTTCAATTAATTATTTGTAATTAAGATAATTCAGCACAGGATATTAAGGTATGTTTAATTTAATTCTTATATTTTTTTCAACATTATTTTGAATTGCAATTCTTGATCTTAGAATGAACGTTATTTATTTTATCAGAATTTTATATTGTTTTATAAAATTATTCTTGTAAAATAGTTGTATATTTAAAATTTGTATAAAACTTTTGGATTGATTTACTCATTGAAAAGATCCCAACAACGTATAAACTAGTAATTTAATAATATCTGGGAGTATAACATTTCTCGAACAGATTGAAATATTTAAACAAAGTACCTGATCAAAATCTGATTATTTTATCGCCTAAACATAACGATTTTCATTCATCAATTGGGTGGATACTTTAAGTAATTTTAATCGGAAATAAACTTTAAATGTATTTAGGATTTATCACAAACCGATGAGATATTAGAAATTTTACTTTTCTAACAACGAGCGTAATATCTCTCAAGAGAGTTAAACGATTTTCATGTGATTAGGTATATTTATTACTTTCCTTATATACATAATGTATAAGGTATTGTGACGAGATCGAAAATTCGAATTCGAGTTTTCGACGGGAGAGCACGTTTCAAGCATCCCTGATCACGAAGAACATTTTCGAGATGATGTCTCGGTATGTGTGTGTGTGTGTGTGTGTGTGTGTGTGTGAAAGTATGTGTGTGTGTGTGTGTGTGTGTGTGAAAGTATGTGTGCGTGTGTGTGTGTGTCAGTGAGTCTGTGGAGACGACATATCATGAACGAATGGAGCGATTCGAATGAAATTTGGTACAAAAACCACAATCCGTGAATACTGGAAGAATAAAACACAATCGAATGTTCAGAACCCCCCCCCCTAAATTTTCGAGTGAAATTTTGAAAAAATCATCAAAAAATCAAAACTTTTAATAAAGTTACGCAAATAGACATTTCTCATGTAATTTTTCCTTAGAAAACGATTAACATAAACTTTAAAACGCTAGCATGAACCGTTCTCGGGATATTGCACATTTTTCTAATAAATTTATCAAAATATCCCATAAATTAAAAAAATATATTAAATATTAAGAAACATGTTTACTTTTCATAAGTAATAACATGCAATAAATTTGATGACATCATTCTCGTGGATCTAACTCGTTCCATTCATGAGAAAAGATACTTTGAGTAATACTTTTGTATTTGAACGCTAATAGTCATTTATCTTCTGTAAGAATAACTGATTTCTCCCTTCCGTAGCGCTTGGCGAGATTCTGGTGACGAATTTAGCGGAAAGTCGCCAACTTGGTGGTATTTTTAAATGTTGCCTAATTAACGAAATCTCGCCAAATGGATAAAAATGGCGCTAAATCAATGAAAATGAAGAAAATTCAATATCTTGGAAAGAATATAAGTATCTATTATATTAATAACATTTTGTTTAACTGTAAAATCATAAATTGATTGCATTATATAAGGAAAGTCATGTACTGCCCACATCAGATGTTTTTAATCGATGTCAACTAAGGCCATTTATTTTCAGCCAAATCACATCATAAGGAAGATTTTATTGATTATGGATATCAAGATATATTCATTTTCTGGTAAAGTTTTGTATTAGATACATCAGATATTTTAGTTATTGGGTCTGCGGATAACTTTTTCTTTCTCTGAGAAGTAAATAAAACAATTAAAATTTACAGAAAAGTTGTAGTTTCTACCAAATTTTCAAATAACTCATAATAGTTGTAGAAATTTTTACACCGGATGTACTGTTGAACACAAAGTTAAAAATAGTTAAGGGATATAAGTCTCAGATACCTGTCATACTACAAAATTAATCGTATCAGAAGATCAGAGGAGGCAAATAGGACTTTTTCTTCCCCGGTTGGACATTTACATACTACTACAACAAATCAACCCACCGTTGTCCGGGTCCTAAATAATCTTCAGCTACTTAAATAATACATTTACAGATAAAAGCACTCAATTTCCATATCGCCTTCAAACCGGCTCAATTTCCAACTCATTTCTTCCTTTCGTTTTAAAACTGTGGAGAGCAGGAAAATAGAATAAATGAATAAAAGAAACGAAATGGAATCCTTTCTTAGGAGAGAAGACTTGGCTTAAACCACACCGTGAGTTCCAAGGCTTTGACGATGAGCTTCAAACTTTCACCAGGGAGAAAAAAAGATATGCGTTTCGTTAACGATACCTAAAATTTTAATTTTTATAGGTTTGTATGAAAATTCACAAAAACTAAAATAATGTAGTAATTATATTTTTTTCGTTAGAATACGAAGATATACACACATATTAAAGTATCAAATAATATAAAATATACACATTTTGATGTATTTTAAATAAATAAATAAATATGTTTACAAATGCCGGTCATTTGGCCGTTAGGCCACTAGACAGCAAATAAATAAATATAAAGAATTGTTTGTTCTACGGATTCGGTTCGGTTCAAATATCATTGCAAAGAACGTTATTCGATTTATCCGATGGTGTAAAAATAGAAACTCTGAGACAAAATTTTCAATCGCTAAATAATCAATTTGCGTGAATATCGCGCTTCAATATAAAATTACTAAACAACTGATACGAATAAAAGAAATTCGCTGAGTTGTATTTGCCCGGGTCCTGAAGTGTCTCTGTACTAAATTCCTTTGTTGTCCGCAGCTTAGATTTCCGAAGAAATGTCCGAATTCCACAATAAAGGAGAAACGCCTCTTTTAAAACAACATGATGGAGGCTTGATATTTGGTATATGAGCGAATCCTCTGAAATAAAACACAAGAATTGAGTTTTTCAAAAATGTATATTTAAAGGTGCGGATACTCCAGACAAAAACATTCGAAAGATGAAATGATAGAAAAAGCATGCTTCGTGATGAGATAGAGACTTCAAATTTTGTGTACGGGTAAAAAGTTGGAAAGGAAGAGAGTGAGCAATTTGCTATTGCCATTAATATTTGCTATTGTGTAAATTTGCTATTATATTTGCTATTAAATTTGCTATTAACATTTGCTATTGTAGGGATACGCTCACTAAAATATTCGATTTGCTAAACGAAATTAAAACGAATCCTTTACAATGTGATACAGGCTTGAAATTTAGTATATGAGTTAACCGTTTGATAAAACCAAAGAGATGAATACGGTTTGACACAAGTGTTCATTAAGGGGGTGCTACACAGAAAAACGTTCGAAAAGTGAGGTGATAGAAAAAACATGCTTCACGATAGGATAGAGACATCAAATTTGGTGAACGGGTAGATAGTTTGAAAGCAAAAAAGTTCGAAATTTCAGATTTCCTATATTTGCTACTTGAAGGTGTGCCGCACACTAATATGTTTGATTTTCCGAATAAATAAATCACTCTTCCTGTTAAAGGTGTTAGACTCTTCGTATTTAGTATATGGACCAATCATCTGATTAAAACCCAAGACGAGCAGAGGTTTTCAAAAATGTTCATATATAGGTGTGCTTGTTCGAAAGGGGAAATGATAAATTAGCATGGTTAGGGATGAGATAAACTTTAATGCGGTGCACGGGTAGATAGATGGAAAAGGAGAAATGCGGAACTTACTAACGTTTTCCAATATTTTCTTCCTTAGGGGACTCAGCACACCAAAATATTCGATCTGCCGAATAAATGTGAAACGCGAATTATTCAAAAATTTACATTATTCATGGGTTGCTCATCGCAAGACCGTTGATTTTCAACTGGTAGAAAATCATTAATTTAGAGTTAAGTAAAATAAAAAAAATTTTAGTACTTTGAAATAGCATTATATGTTGTCATCCAGAAAATTGCCAAGTGTACAATTCAACGTTATTCATTGCATTATATATGGAAAGAAATGCGTTGCACACAACAGACTTTTCCTTTTACTTCATATCAAAATGTCTTCCCTGACGTGAATGGGATAAATTAATAGGAGTGCGATCAAGTCGACTTTCTCATTTCAGAATCCATTTTTAAATAGATTGTTATTATTTTTTTCAAATATTATAAAAAAAATTCAAACAACTGTATTTTTGTTCCAAAATATAACAATTATAGCATACCGTTATTTTAAAGGACTTGAAAAAATTTTCGATTGATAACGAGTTGGTCAATGTACCCATTGGGGGTTAACAGACACGCCACGAAAGGGGATAATGTTGTCACGAACACAAAAATTGTATTGTAGCTCTTCTTCACTACAGAGATAAAAACTGTTTAATTTCTTGATCATTGATCCATAAATATGTAAAATTTTTTATACGATACTTATTTGATTTAATATTTCACATATTAAAATGAGTACCACCCTTTCTTATTTCATTTGTAGGGAGCGGATGGAAGTTCATATGCATATAGATCTGACTCAAATACGGTAAGTAAAACTCAAATCTCAATAAATGCCATATATTAAGGAAAGATAGTGGGATTTTCACTTTAACAATATATTATTTCCTTTTACTTAATATCAAAATGTCTTCCCTGACATGAATTAGTGTGATAAATTAATTGGAGTGCGCTCAAGTCTACTTTCTCATTTCAGAATCCATTTTAAAATAGATAGTTATTTTTTTCAAATATTATAAAAATATTTTGAAACATCTGTACTTTTGTTCCAAAATATAACAATTATAGCATACCGTTATTTTAAAGGACATGAAAAAATCTTTCGATTGATAACGAGTTGGTCAATGTACCCATTGGGGGTTAACAGACACGCCACGAAAGGGGATAATGATGACACGAGCACAAAATTTGTATTGTAGCTCTTTTTCACTACAGAGATAGAAACTGTTAAATTTCTTGATCATTGATCCATAAATGTGTAAAAATTTTTATACAATGCTTATTTGATTTAATATTTCATATATTAAAATGAGTAACACCCTTCCTTAATTCATTTGTTGGAAGCGGATGGAAGTTCACATGCATATAAATCAAATAGACTTAATACGGTAAGTAGAAGTCAAATCTCAATAAATTCCATATATTAGGGAAAGAGAGTGGGATTTTCCCTTCAACAATTTATTATTTCATTTTCCTTAATATCAAAATGTCTTCTCTGACATGAATGAGTGTGATAAATTTATTGGAGTGCGCTCAAGTCGACTTTCTCATACCAGAATCTATTTTTAAATTGATTGTTATTGTTTTTTCAAATATAAAAAAAATTTGAAACATCTGTATTTTTGTTCCAAAATATGACAATTATAGCATACCCTTATTTTAAAGAACTTGAAAAAATATTTCGATTAATAACGAGTTTAACAACGTACACATTGTGGGTTAACAGACCCGCCACGAAAGGGGATAATGATGTAACGAACACAAAAATTGTATTGTAGCTCTTTATCACTACATGGATTGAAACTGTTAAGTTTTGTGATCATTGATCCATAAATGTGTAAAAATTTTTATACGATGCTTATTTGATTAAATATTTCACATATTAAAATGAGTAACGCCCTTTCTTAATTCATTTGTAGGGAGCGGATGGAAGTTCATATGCATATAGATTTGACTCAAATACGGTAAGTAAAAGACAAATCTCAATAAATTCCATATATTAGGGAAAGATAGTGAGATTTTCCTTTTGACAATTTATTATTTCCTTTTACTTCATATCAAAATGTCTTCCCTGACATGAATGAGAGTGATAAATTAATTGGAGTGCGCTCAAGTCGACTTTCTCATTTCAGAATCCATTTTTAAATAGATTGTTATTATTTTTTTCAAATATTATAAAAAAAATTCAAACAACTGTATTTTTGTTCCAAAATATAACAATTATAGCATACCGTTATTTTAAAGGACTTGAAAAAATTTTCGATTGATAACGAGTTGGTCAATGTACCCATTGGGGGTTAACAGACACGCCACGAAAGGGGATAATGTTGTCACGAACACAAAAATTGTATTGTAGCTCTTCTTCACTACAGAGATAAAAACTGTTTAATTTCTTGATCATTGATCCATAAATATGTAAAATTTTTTATACGATACTTATTTGATTTAATATTTCACATATTAAAATGAGTACCACCCTTTCTTATTTCATTTGTAGGGAGCGGATGGAAGTTCATATGCATATAGATCTGACTCAAATACGGTAAGTAAAACTCAAATCTCAATAAATGCCATATATTAAGGAAAGATAGTGGGATTTTCACTTTAACGATATATTATTTCCTTTTACTTAATATCAAAATGTCTTCCCTGACATGAATTAGTGTGATAAATTAATTGGAGTGCGCTCAAGTCGACTTTCTCATTTCAGAATCCATTTTAAAATAGATTGTTATTTTTTTCAAATATTATAAAAATATTTTGAAACATCTGTACTTTTGTTCCAAAATATAACAATTATAGCATACCGTTATTTTAAAGGACATGAAAAAATCTTTCGATTGATAACGAGTTGGTCAATGTACCCATTGGGGGTTAACAGACACGCCACGAAAGGGGATAATGATGACACGAGCACAAAATTTGTATTGTAGCTCTTTTTCACTACAGAGATAGAAACTGTTAAATTTCTTGATCATTGATCCATAAATGTGTAAAAATTTTTATACAATGCTTATTTGATTTAATATTTCATATATTAAAATGAGTAACACCCTTCCTTAATTCATTTGTTGGAAGCGGATGGAAGTTCACATGCATATAAATCAAATAGACTTAATACGGTAAGTAGAAGTCAAATCTCAATAAATTCCATATATTAGGGAAAGAGAGTGGGATTTTCCCTTCAACAATTTATTATTTCATTTTCCTTAATATCAAAATGTCTTCTCTGACATGAATGAGTGTGATAAATTTATTGGAGTGCGCTCAAGTCGACTTTCTCATACCAGAATCTATTTTTAAATTGATTGTTATTGTTTTTTCAAATATAAAAAAAATTTGAAACATCTGTATTTTTGTTCCAAAATATGACAATTATAGCATACCCTTATTTTAAAGAACTTGAAAAAATATTTCGATTAATAACGAGTTTAACAACGTACACATTGTGGGTTAACAGACCCGCCACGAAAGGGGATAATGATGTAACGAACACAAAAATTTTATTGTAGCTCTTTATCACTACATGGATTGAAACTGTTAAGTTTTGTGATCATTGATCCATAAATGTGTAAAATTTTTTATACGATGCTTATTTGATTAAATATTTCACATATTAAAATGAGTAACGCCCTTTCTTAATTCATTTGTAGGGAGCGGATGGAAGTTCATATGCATATAGATTTGACTCAAATACGGTAAGTAAAAGACAAATCTCAATAAATTCCATATATTAGGGAAAGATAGTGAGATTTTCCTTTTGACAATTTATTATTTCCTTTTACTTCATATCAAAATGTCTTCCCTGACATGAATGAGAGTGATAAATTAATTGGAGTGCGCTCAAGTCGACTTTCTCATTTCAGAATCCATTTTTAAATAGATTGTTATTATTTTTTTCAAATATTATAAAAAAAAATTTAAAACAACTGTATTTTTGTTCAACAATATAACAATCATAGCATACCGTTATTTTAAAGAACTTGAAAAAATCTTTCGATTGATAACGAGTTGGTCAATGTACCCATTGGGGGTTAACTGACCCGCCACGAAAGGGGATAATGTTGTCACGAACACAAAAATTGTATTGTAGCTCTTTTTCACTACAGAGATAGAAACTGTTTAATTTCTTAATCATTGATCTATAAATATGTAAAACTTTTTATACGATGCTTATTTGATTTAATATTTCACATATTAAAATGAGTAAAACCCTTTCTTATTTTATTTGTAGGGAGCGGATGGAAGTTCATATGCATATAGATCAAATAAACTCAATACGGCAAGTAGAAATCAAATCTCAATAAATTCCATATATTAGGGAAAGATAGAGGTATTTTCCCTTTAGCAATTTATTATTTCCTCCTTTTATTTAATATCAAAATGTCTTCCCTGACATGAATGAGTTTGATGAATTAATTGGCGTGCGCTCAAGTCGACTTTCTCATACCAGAATCCATTTTTAAATTGATTATTTTTTTTTTTTCAAATATTATAAAAAAAATTTGAAACATCTGTATTTTTGTTTCAAAATATAACAATTATAACATACCCTAATTTTAAAGGACTTGAAAAAATCTTTCGATTGATAACGAGTTTAACAACGTACACATTGTGGGTTAACAGACCCGCCACGAAAGGGGATAATGATGTCACGAGCACAAAAATTGTATTGCAGCTCTTTTTCACTACAGAGATAGAAACTGTTAAATTTCTTGATCATTGATCCATAAATATGTAAAATTTTTTATACGATGCTTATATATATATTTGATTTAATATTTCACATCTTAAAATGAGTACCATTCTTTCTTATTTCATTTGTAGGGAGAGGATGGAAGTTCATATCCATATAGATCTGACTCAAATACGGTAAGTAAAAGTTAAATCTCAATAAATGCCATATATTAAGGAAAGATAGTGGGATTTTCCCTTTAACAATTTATTATTTCCTTTTACTTAATATCAAAATGTCTTCTCTGACATGAATGAGTGTGATAAATTTATTGGAGTGCGCTCAAGTCGACTTTCTCATACCAGAATCTATTTTTAAATTGATTGTTATTGTTTTTTCAAATATAAAAAAAATTTGAAACATCTGTATTTTTGTTCCAAAATATGACAATTATAGCATACCCTTATTTTAAAGAACTTGAAAAAATATTTCGATTAATAACGAGTTTAACAACGTACACATTGTGGGTTAACAGACCCGCCACGAAAGGGGATAATGATGTAACGAACACAAAAATTGTATTGTAGCTCTTTATCACTACATGGATTGAAACTGTTAAGTTTTGTGATCATTGATCCATAAATGTGTAAAATTTTTTATACGATGCTTATTTGATTTAATATTTCACTTATTAAAATGAGTAACGCCCTTTCTTAATTCATTTGTAGGGAGCGGATGGAAGTTCATATGCATATAGATTTGACTCAAATACGGTAAGTAAAAGACAAATCTCAATAAATTCCATATATTAGGGAAAGATAGTGAGATTTTCCTTTTGACAATTTATTATTTCCTTTTACTTCATATCAAAATGTCTTCCCTGACATGAATGAGAGTGATAAATTAATTGGAGTGCGCTCAAGTCGACTTTCTCATTTCAGAATCCATTTTTAAATAGATTGTTATTATTTTTTTCAATTATTATAAAAAAAAATTTAAAACAACTGTATTTTTGTTCAACAATATAACAATCATAGCATACCGTTATTTTAAAGAACTTGAAAAAATCTTTCGATTGATAACGAGTTGGTCAATGTACCCATTGGGGGTTAACTGACCCGCCACGAAAGGGGATAATGTTGTCACGAACACAAAAATTGTATTGTAGCTCTTTTTCACTACAGAGATAGAAACTGTTTAATTTCTTAATCATTGATCTATAAATATGTAAAATTTTTTATACGATGCTTATTTGATTTAATATTTCACATATTAAAATGAGTTCCACCCTTTCTTATTTTATTTGTAGGGAGCGGATGGAAGTTCATATGCATATAGATCAAATAAACTCAATACGGCAAGTAGAAGTCAAATCTCAATAAATTCCATATATTAGGGAAAGATAGAGGTATTTTCCCTTTAGCAATTTATTATTTCCTCCTTTTATTTAATATCAAAATGTCTTCCCTGACATGAATGAGTTTGATGAATTAATTGGCGTGCGCTCAAGTCGACTTTCTCATACCAGAATCCATTTTTAAATTGATTATTATTTTTTTTTTCAAATATTATAAAAAAAATTTGAAACATCTGTATTTTTGTTCCAAAATATAACAATTATAACATACCCTAATTTTAAAGGACTTGAAAAAATCTTTCGATTGATAACGAGTTTAACAACGTACACATTGTGGGTTAACAGACCCGCCACGAAAGGGGATAATGATGTCACGAGCACAAAAATTGTATTGCAGCTCTTTTTCACTACAGAGATAGAAACTGTTAAATTTCTTGATCATTGATCCATAAATATGTAAAATTTTTTATACGATGCTTATATATATATTTGATTTAATATTTCACATCTTAAAATGAGTACCATTCTTTCTTATTTCATTTGTAGGGAGAGGATGGAAGTTCATATCCATATAGATCTGACTCAAATACGGTAAGTAAAAGTTAAATCTCAATAAATGCCATATATTAAGGAAAGATAGTGGGATTTTCCCTTTAACAATTTATTATTTCCTTTTACTTAATATCAAAATGTCTTCTCTGACATGAATGAGTGTGATAAATTTATTGGAGTGCGCTCAAGTCGACTTTCTCATTTCAGAATCCATTTTTAAATAGATTGTTATTATTTTTTTCAAATATTATAAAAAAATTTTGAAACATCTGTACTTTTGTTCCAAAATATAACAATTGTAGCATACCCTTATTTTAAAGGACTTGAAAAAATCTTTCGATTGATAACAAGTTTGACAATGTACCCATTGGGGGTTAACTGACCCGTCACGAAAGGGGATAATGATGTCACGAACACAAAAATTTTATTGCAGCTCTTTTGCCCTACAGGGATAGAAACTGTTGAATTTCTTGATCATTGATCCATAAATGTGTAAAATTTTTTATACGATGCTTATGTGATTTAATATTTCACATATTAAAATGAGTAACACCCTTTCTTAATTCATTTGTTGAGAGCGGATGGAAGTTCATATGCATATAGATCTGACTCAAATACTGTAAGTAAAATCAAATCTCAATAAATTCCATATATTAGGGAAAGATAGTGGGATTTTCTATTTAACAATTTATTATTTCCTTTTACTTAATATCAAAATGTCTTCCCTGACATGAATGAGTTTGATGAATTAATTGGAGTGCGCTCAAGTCGACTTTCTCACACCAGAATCTATTTTTAAATTGATTGTTATTATTTTTTTCAAATATTATAAAAAAAGACTGAATCATCTGTATTTTTGTTCCAAAATATGGCAATTATAGCATACCCTTATTTTAAAGAACTTGAAAAAATCTTTCGATTTATAACGAGTTTAACAATGTACCCATTGGGGGTTAACAGACCCGCCACAAAAGGGGATAATGATGTCACGAACACAAAAATTGTATTGTAGCTCTTTATCACTACATAGATAGAAACTGTTTAATTTCTTGATCATTAATCCATAAATATGTAAAATTTTTTATACGATGCTTATATATATTTGATTTAATATTTCACATCTTAAAATGAGTACCATCCTTTCTTATGTCATTTGTAGCGAGCGGATGGAAGTTCATATCCATATAGATCTGACTCAAATACGGTAAGTAAAAGTCAAATCTCAATAAATACTATATATTAAGGAAAGATAGTGGGATTTTCCCTTTAGCAATTTATTATTTCCTTTTACTTAATATCAAAATGTCTTCTCTGACATGAATGAGTGTGATAAATTTATTGGAGTGCGCTCAAGTCGACTTTCTCATACCAGAATTCATTTTTAAAAAGATAGTTATTATGTTTTCCAAATAGTATAAAAAAATTTTGAAACATCTGTACTTTTGTTCCAAAATATAACAATTATAGCATACCCTTATTTTAAAAGACTTGAAAAAATCTTTCGATTGATAACAAGTTTGACAATGTACCCATTGGGAGTTAACTGACCCGCCACGAAAGGGGATAATGATGACACGAGCATAAAAATTGTATTGTAGCTCTTTTTCACTACAGAGATAGAAACTGTTAAATTTCTTGATCATTGATCCATAAATGTGTAAAACTTTTTATACGATGCTTATGTGATTTAATATTTCACATATTAAAATGAGTAACACCCTTTCTTAATTCATTTGTTGGGAGCGGATGGAAGTTCATATCCATATAGATCTGACTCAAATACGGTAAGTAAAAGTCAAATCTCAATAAATGCCATATATTAAGGAAAGATAGTGGGATTTTCCCTTTAGCAATTTATTATATTTTACTTCATATCAAAATGTCTTCCCCGACATGAATGAGTGTAATAAATTAATTGGAGTGCGCTCAACTCGACTTTCTCATTTCAGAATCCATTTTTAAATAGATTGTTATTATTTTTTTCAAATACTATAAAAAAAATTTGAAACAGCTGTACTTTTGTTCCAAAATATAACAATTGTAGCATACCCTTATTTTAAAGGACTTGAAAAAATCTTTCGATTGATAACAAGTTTGACAATGTACCCATTGGGAGTTAACTGACCCGTCACGAAAGGGGATAATGATGTCACGAACACAAAAATTTTATTGCAGCTCTTTTGCCCTACAGGGATAGAAACTGTTGAATTTCTTGATCATTGATCCATAAATGTGTAAAATTTTTTATACGATGCTTATGTGATTTAATATTTCACATATTAAAATGAGTAACACCCTTTCTTAATTCATTTGTTGAGAGCGGATGGAAGTTCATATGCATATAGATCTGACTCAAATACTGTAAGTTAAATCAAATCTCAATAAATTCCATATATTAGGGAAAGATAGTGGGATTTTCTATTTAACAATTTATTATTTCTTTTTACTTAATATCAAAATGTCTTAGCTGACATGAATGAGTTTGATGAATTAATTGGAGTGCGCTCAAGTCGACTTTCTCACACCAGAATCTATTTTTAAATTGATTGTTATTATTTTTGTCAAATATTATAAAAAAATTCTGAATCATCTGTATTTTTGTTCCAAAATATGGCAATTATAGCATACCCTTATTTTAAAGAACTTGAAAAAATCTTTCGATTAATAACGAGTTTAACAATGTACCCATTGGGGGTTAACAGACCCGCCACAAAAGGGGATTAATGATGTCACGAACACAAAAATTGTATTGTAGCTCTTTATCACTACATAGATTGAAACTGCTAAGTTTTGTGATCATTGATCCATAAATATGTAAAGTTTGTTGTACGATGCTTATTTGATTTAATATTTCACATATTAAAATGAGTAACACCCTTTCTTAATTCATTTGTAGGGAGCGGATGGAAGTTCATATACATATAGATCTGACTCAAATACGGTAAGTAAAAGTCAAATCTCAATAAATTCCATATATTAGGGAAAGATAGTGGAATTTTCCCCTTGACAATTTATTATTTCCTTTTACTTCAAAATGGCTTCCCTGACATTAATGAGTGTGATAAATTAATTGGAGTGCGCTCAACTCGACTTTCTCATACCAGAATCCATTTTAAATAGATTGTTATTGTTGTTTTAAAATATTATAAAAAAAATTTGAAACATCTGTATTTTTGTTCCAAAATATGACAATTATAGCATTCCCTTATTTTAAAGGACTTGAAAAAATCTTTCGATTGATAACAAGTTTGACAATGTACCCATTGGGAATTAACTGACCCGTCACGAAAGGGGATAATGATGTCACGAACACAAAAATTTTATTGCAGCTGTTTTGCCCTACAGGGATAGAAACTGTTGAATTTCTTGATCATTGATCCATAAATGTGTAAAATTTTTTATACGATGCTTAGGTGATTTAATATTTCACATATTAAAATGAGAAACACCCTTTCTTAATTCATTTGTTGAGAGCGGATGGAAGTTCATATGCATATAGATCTGACTCAAATACTCTAAGTAAAATCAAATCTCAATAAATTCCATATATTAGGGAAAGATAGTGAGATTTTCTATTTAACAATTTATTATTTCCTTTTACTTAATATCAAAATGTCTTCCCTGACATGAATGAGTTTGATGAATTAATTGGAGTGCGCTCAAGTCGACTTTCTCACACCAGAATCTATTTTTAAATTGATTGTTATTATTTTTGTCAAATATTATAAAAAAATTCTGAATCATCTGTATTTTTGTTCCAAAATATGGCAATTATAGCATACCCTTATTTTAAAGAACTTGAAAAAACCTTTCGATTAATAACGAGTTTAACAATGTACCCATTGGGGGTTAACAGACCCGCCACAAAAGGGGATTAATGATGTCACGAACACAAAAATTGTATTGTAGCTCTTTATCACTACATAGATTGAAACTGTTAAGTTTTGTGATC
This sequence comes from Amaurobius ferox, assembly GCA_951213105.1. Lineage (NCBI taxonomy): Eukaryota > Metazoa > Arthropoda > Arachnida > Araneae > Amaurobiidae > Amaurobius > Amaurobius ferox. The sequence continues at coordinate 81,430,566 of OX578150.1, forward strand.
ATTGATCCATAAATATGTAAAGTTTGTTGTACGATGCTTATTTGATTTAATATTTCACATATTAAAATGAGTAACACCCTTTCTTAATTCATTTGTAGGGAGCGGATGGAAGTTCATATACATATAGATCTGACTCAAATACGGTAAGTAAAAGTCAAATCTCAATAAATTCCATATATTAGGGAAAGATAGTGGAATTTTCCCCTTGACAATTTATTATTTCCTTTTACATCAAAATGGCTTCCCTGACATTAATGAGTGTGATAAATTAATTGGAGTGCGCTCAACTCGACTTTCTCATACCAGAATCCATGTTAAATAGATTGTTATTGTTGTTTTAAAATATTATAAAAAAAATTTGAAACATCTGTATTTTTGTTCCAAAATATGACAATTATAGCATTCCCTTATTTTAAAGGACTTGAAAAAATCTTTCGATTGATAACAAGTTTGACAATGTACCCATTGGGAATTAACTGACCCGTCACGAAAGGGGATAATGATGTCACGAACACAAAAATTTTATTGCAGCTGTTTTGCCCTACAGGGATAGAAACTGTTGAATTTCTTGATCATTGATCCATAAATGTGTAAAATTTTTTATACGATGCTTAGGTGATTTAATATTTCACATATTAAAATGAGAAACACCCTTTCTTAATTCATTTGTTGAGAGCGGATGGAAGTTCATATGCATATAGATCTGACTCAAATACTCTAAGTAAAATCAAATCTCAATAAATTCCATATATTAGGGAAAGATAGTGGGATTTTCTATTTAACAATTTATTATTTCCTTTTACTTAATATCAAAATGTCTTCCCTGACATGAATGAGTTTGATGAATTAATTGGAGTGCGCTCAAGTCGACTTTCTCACACCAGAATCTATTTTTAAATTGATTGTTATTATTTTTTTCAAATATTATAAAAAAATTCTGAATCATCTGTATTTTTGTTCCAAAATATGGCAATTATAGCATACCCTTATTTTAAAGAACTTGAAAAAATCTTTCGATTAATAACGAGTTTAACAATGTACCCATTGGGGGTTAACAGACCCGCCACAAAAGGGGATTAATGATGTCACGAACACAAAAATTGTATTGTAGCTCTTTATCACTACATAGATAAAAACTGTTTAATTTCTTGATCATTAATCCATAAATATGTAAAAATTTTTATACGATGCTTATATATATTTGATTTAATATTTCACATCTTAAAATGAGTACCATCCTTTCTTATGTCATTTGTAGGGAGCGGATGGAAGTTCATATCCATATAGATCTGACTCAAATACGGTAAGTAAAAGTCAAATCTCAATAAATGCCATATATTAAGGAAAGATAGTGAGATTTTCTTTAGCAATTTATTATTTCCTTTTACTTAATATCAAAATGTCTTCTCTGACATGAATATGTGTGATAAATTTATTGGAGTGCGCTCAAGTCGACTTTCTCATACCAGAATTCATTTTTAAAAAGATAGTTATTATGTTTTCCAAAAAGTATAAAAAAATTTTGAAACATCTGTACTTTTGTTCCAAAATATAACAATTATAGCATACCCTTATTTTAAAAGACTTGAAAAAATCTTTCGATTGATAACAAGTTTGACAATGTACCCATTGGGAGTTAACTGACCCGCCACGAAAGGGGATAATGATGACACGAGCACAAAAATTGTATTGTAGCTCTTTTTCACTACAGAGATAGAAACTGTTAAATTTCTTGATCATTGATCCATAAATGTGTAAAACTTTTTATACGATGCTTATGTGATTTAATATTTCACATATTAAAATGAGTAACACCCTTTCTTAATTCATTTGTAGGGAGCGGATGGAAGTTCATATGAATATAGATCTGACTCAAATACGGTAGATAAAAGTCAAATCTCAATAAATTCCATATATTAGGGAAAGATAGTGGGATTTTCCCCTTGACAATTTATTATTTCCTTTTACTTCATATCAAACTGTATTCCCTGACATGAATGAGTGTGATAAATTAATTGGAGTGCTCTCAATTCGACTTTCTCATTTCAGAATCCATTTTTAAATAGATTCTTATTATTTTTTTCAAATATTATAAACAAAATTTGAAACAACTGGATTTTTGTTCCAACATATAACAATTATAGCATACCGTTATTTTAAAGGACTTGAAAAAATCTTTCGATTGATAACGAGTTGGTCAATGTACGCATTGGGGGCGAACTGACCCGCCACGAAAGGGGATAATGATGTCACGAACACAAAAATTGTATTGTAGCTCTTTTTCACTACAGAAATAGAAACTGTTTAATTTCTTGATCATTGATCCATAAATATGTAAAATTTTTTATACGATGCTTATACATATATATATATATTTGATTTAATATTTCACATCTTAAAATGAGTACCATCCTTTCTTATTTCATTTGTAGGGAGCGGATGGAAGTTCATATCCATATAGATCTGACTCAAATACGGTAAGTAAAAGTCAAATCTCAATAAATGCCATATATTAAGGAAAGATAGTGGGATTTTCCCTTTAGCAATTTATTATCTTTTACTTCATATCAAAATGTCTTCCCCGACATGAATGAGTGTGATAAATTAATTGGAGTGCGCTCAACTCGACTTTCTCATTTCAGAATCCATTTTTAAATAGATTGTTATTATATTTTTCAAATATTATAAAAAAAATTTGAAACATCTGTACTTTTGTTCCAAAATATAACAATTGTAGCATACCCTTATTTTAAAGGACTTGAAAAAATCTTTCGATTGATAACAAGTTTGACAATGTACCCATTGGGGGTTAACTGACCCGTCACGAAAGGGGATAATGATGTCACGAACACAAAAATTTTATTGCAGCTCTTTTGCCCTACAGGGATAGAAACTGTTGAATTTCTTGATCATTGATCCATAAATGTGTAAAATTTTTTATACGATGCTTATGTGATTTAATATTTCACATATTAAAATGAGTAACACCCTTTCTTAATTCATTTGTTGAGAGCGGATGGAAGTTCATATGCATATAGCTCTGACTCAAATACTGTAAGTAAAATCAAATCTCAATAAATTCCATATATTAGGGAAAGATAGTGGGATTTTCTATTTAACAATTTATTATTTCCTTTTACTTAATATCAAAATGTCTTCCCTGACATGAATGAGTTTGATGAATTAATTGGAGTGCGCTCAAGTCGACTTTCTCACACCAGAATCTATTTTTAAATTGATTGTTATTATTTTTTTCAAATATTATAAAAAAATTCTGAATCATCTTTATTTTTGTTCCAAAATATGGCAATTATAGCATACCCTTATTTTAAAGAACTTGAAAAAATCTTTCGATTAATAACGAGTTTAACAATGTACCCATTGGGGGTTAACAGACCCGCCACAAAAGGGGATTAATGATGTCACGAACACAAAAATTGTATTGTAGCTCTTTATCACTACATAGATAAAAACTGTTTAATTTCTTGATCATTAATCAATAAATATGTAAAAATTTTTATACGATGCTTATATATATTTGATTTAATATTTCACATCTTAAAATGAGTACCATCCTTTCTTATGTCATTTGTAGGGAGCGGATGGAAGTTCATATCCATATAGATCTGACTCAAATACGGTAAGTAAAAGTCAAATCTCAATAAATGCCATATATTAAGGAAAGATAATGGGATTTTCTTTAGCAATTTATTATTTCCTTTTACTTAATATCAAAATGTCTTCTCTGACATGACTATGTGTGATAAATTTATTGGAGTGCGCTCAAGTCGACTTTCTCATACCAGAATTCATTTTTAAAAAGATAGTTATTATGTTTTCCAAAAAGTATAAAAAAATTTTGAAACATCTGTACTTTTGTTCCAAAATATAACAATTATAGCATACCCTTATTTTAAAAGACTTGAAAAAATCTTTCGATTGATAACAAGTTTGACAATGTACCCATTGGGAGTTAACTGACCCGCCACGAAAGGGGATAATGATGACACGAGCACAAAAATTGTATTGTAGCTCTTTTTCACTACAGAGATAGAAACTGTTAAATTTCTTGATCATTGATCCATAAATATGTAAAACTTTTTATACGATGCTTATGTGATTTAATATTTCACATATTAAAATGAGTAACACCCTTTCTTAATTCATTTGTTGAGAGCGGATGGAAGTTCATATGCATATAGCTCTGACTCAAATACTGTAAGTAAAATCAAATCTCAATAAATTCCATATATTAGGGAAAGATAGTGGAATTTTCCCCTTGACAATTTATTATTTCCTTTTACTTCAAAATGGCTTCCCTGACATTAATGAGTGTGATAAATTAATTGGAGTGCGCTCAACTCGACTTTCTCATACCAGAATCCATTTTAAATAGATTGTTATTGTTGTTTTAAAATATTATAAAAAAAATTTGAAACATCTGTATTTTTGTTCCAAAATATGACAATTATAGCATTCCCTTATTTTAAAGGACTTGAAAAAATCTTTCGATTGATAACGAGTTGAACAATGTACCCATTGTGGGATAACTGACCCGCCACGAAAGGGGATAATGATGTCACGAACACAAAAATTGTACTTTAGCTCTTTTTCACTACAGAGAGAGAAACTGTTAAATTTCTTGATCATTGATCCATAAATGTGAAAAAAAATTTTTTACGATGCTTATTTGATTTAATATTTCACATATTAAAATGAGTAACACCCTTTCTTAATTCATTTGTAGGGACAAGATGGAAGTTCAGATGCATGTACATCTGACTCAAGTACTATAAGTAAAAGTCAAATCTCAATAAATTCCATATATTAGGGAAAGATAGTGGGATTTTTCCTTTAATAATTTATTATTTCCCTTTACTTAATATCAAAAAGTCTTCCCTGACATGAATGAGTGTGATAAATTAATTACAGTGACCTCAAGTCGACTTTCTCATACCAGAATCCATTTTTAAATTTATTGTTATTAATTTTTTTCATATATTACAAATGGAAATTTTAAACATCTGTATTGTTGTTCCAAATTAAGACAATTATAGCATACCTTTATTTTAAAGGACTTGAAAATTTTTTTCGTTTAATAACGAGGTTGACAATGTGCCCATCGTGGATTATCTGACCCGCCACGAAAGGGGATAATGATGTCATGAACGCAAAAATTAAATTGTAGCTCTTTTTCATTACAGAGATTGAAATTCTTAAAATTCGTGATCATTGATCCATAAATACGTAAAAATTTTTATACGACGCTTTCTTTTCTATGATTCAATATTTCACTTATTAAAACGAGTAACACCCTTTCTTAACTCATTTGTAGGGAGGACTTGGAGGTCTACTTGGTTAACATGTGGTCAGTGAAGTCTCAGTATATTCCATATATTATGGGAAGAGAGTGGGATTTTTCCTTTAACATTTTATTTTTTCCTTTTACTTCATATCAAAATGTCGTTCCTGATATGAATGAGTGTGAAAAATTAATATCAGTGCCCTCAAGTCGACACTTTCTCATACCAAAATCCATTTTTAAGTAGATTGTTAACATTTATATTTTATTTATATTTTCACATTTTACAAGAGAAATTTTGAAACATCTGTATCGTTGTTCCAAATGATAACAATTATAGCATATTACACTTCATTCAAAAAGACTTGAAAAAATATTTCGATTAATAACAAATTTGACAATGTACCCATCAGGGGTTAAGTGACACATCACGAAACAGAATAATGATGTCACGAAAACAAAAATTGTATTGTAGCTCTTTTTCACAAAATTGATTGATTGACTGTTCTCCCAGACGTAGCACCTATTTGCATTTCTTCCCAAACTTTGCTATCAATCAAAATATACTGCTCATTTTGTCATTCTCATCTTCAGAACTTGAGAGCAATCGCATTCTTTTTCGTGCTCTACGTATTATATTCACAATATATTCCTCTTCATAGTCGGTATATATTGGCTCACTCTCAGTGTCTAACAGAACATTATCATTTTCAAATAATATATCTTTACTTTGAGAAAGTTCACATTCAGTAATTTCCGAAAATTCTTGACTTATATTATTTATTTCTTCTAAGTATTAGGTGTGTCTTGAATGATTCGATAAATTTTCAACGGGAAGATTAGGAATAGAATAAAGCTGTAAAATTATAAACTAACTAGTAACTAATAATATTAAGGACACAACGTTTAGACAGAAGGTCTTTTATGAAAAGTTCTTATAAGACGTACAAAGTATTACAAATGCCAGAGCGTTTTCTAGAGTTAATGCGGTCTTTATCAGTGGCTACATGGAAAGTAAATATGAATCGTTCATATATAGACCAGTAACATAGCAAATTAACTTAAATAAATATAAAATTTGTAAATGAACAGACCGTTATCCAAGAAATATACACAGAAAAATATAAATATATTTTAAACGGATTCAAAATGTAAGTATATCACGAGAAAAGTACAGTTGTAAAATATTATTTTATTACAGGAAAAATGCAAATTCGAAAGGACAGTCCAGCCCGATCGTTTTGAGAATGACGTCAAAGATAGCTATGAAGAGACTTGAATAGCATAGAGTCGAGAATGAGTCGCCAAGCATAACTTAAAATTTGAACGGAATCAAAATTACTAATTATCGCACTGTAGATATAAATAAAAAGGGATCCATAAAGGAGAATATTACGTGAGTTCGTACAACGCATTAAAAGAAAAGTTTTGTCAAAAACGGGTAGGAAATTATCATTTACTACATATTGAGCAAGAGCCGTAGAAAGTTTACCACCTTGGACATCACGAGCGTCCTCTGCAAAACGGATGCCAACATTCCATTTGGTACTGCCAGTATAATATTTATAGTTACCGTCGGGAGACAACATGGGAACCACATGCACCCCAGCATAGCTTATCAATATCCCCAAGTTTATCAGAACGAATACGGTTAAATAAAGTGATAATATTAGAGTGAGCAGCCTTGAAATTAATTTTATGACAGAATTGAATAACGGGATCTTAGGATGGTAAGGAAAACTAGATTTATAAGCTAAACGATCTTTTAAAGCAACAAGCTTAACATCAATTTGAGTAAATCAACGGCGAACATGGGCAAAAATCGGCGATCATGTACAAATAATAAGCAGCCTCATGTCCAAGATTAAAAATAAAATTAATTTCGTCAGTCAAAGCATTGACAAAAGCGCAAACATTAAATGCGCGATTAAAATATGCATTGAAAGAGGCTTTTTTAGAGGAAATAAGATGATAAAAATTAGCGGGGATACATAAGTTAATAAAAGAAAGTTTACGGGAAACAGAAGTGTGAAAACCAAAAGCCAAACGGGTTATCAGAACCTCAAGGAAAGGCAGAGAACAATTCAGTTCATGCTCAACAGTAAAATTAATCGAAGGGTAAAAATCATTAACCTTATCCAATAGAATAAAGAGATCGTTTAAATCACTATCCCAAATAATAATAACATCATCCACGTAACTGCACCAAAGAATGGGTTGAATCGTTAAAAAAGCAAAACCTCATTCTCGAGCTCCTGCAAAACAGCTTCGGCCAAAATACCAGATAATGTGCTACCCATAGGGGGGCCAGGAGCTTGCAAGTAAATAGCACCCCGGAAGCCAAAGTAATTTGTCTCCAAAACAATATTTAAAGCAGAAGTGATTGCACCTATAGTAGGGGTTTTAAAATTGTGATTTTGAAGTTTTGGGGAATAATGTTAATAGCAATGTCAACGGGAGTACTAAGAAATAAAGAAACGACATCAAAACTATGAAGTGTTCTATTAGCATTAAATTTAGTTTTAAATAATCTGTTAATGAAATTTTCAGTAGATCAAATAGAAAAACTATAATTATTATAAAATGGTTTTAAGAAATAGAAGAGGGATTTCTCTAAAAAATAAGTAGGTCCACTATATTTGGAAACAATAGGGCGCATAGGATGATTTAATTTATGATGTTTAATTTGGCCAAAGATTTTAGGAAGTTGATGTGAAGTACGGAAAACGGCAGATTTTACATTGGAAGGAAGATTATTGCATTTTTAAAGTTTTGCGATCCTAGTATTAATCATCGTAATAGAGAATTTTTTGACTTGGTTGCATTCCATCTCGTCAATACACTTCTGCATTGAATTAACATAATCAGTTTTATTTGTAAAAACAAGTTGCTTAGATTTGTCGCCAGATTAAATGACAAATCCGGGATTAGATTTAGGTTTCCTAATTTCCGCGAGTTCAGTATTCAAAACAGTATCAGTAGCAGAATGTCTATTTTTACTTTCCCTGCAATACATGGTAATGTATAGGGAAAGTATTGGAATCATGTCGAAAATCGCAACTCGAGTTTTCGACGGATCTACACATTTCAAGACCTCTAGAATACGAAAAAACTATTTTTAGCGTGACGTCTGTGTGTATGTCTGTGTGTCTGTGCAATGTATGTATCCACTCTAACTCAAAAACTTATCGACCGAACTTCATAAAACTTGGTAGGTAAGTCACTTGGATATGACCCTGGTGCTGATTAGTTTTTGGTATAGTTCGTGAAAGCAGAACCCACCTTTTCGGCGAAATGGCCTGTAAAAATTTCATTTATCCACTCTAGCTCAAATACTAATTGACCCAATTTCACAAAATTTGGTAGATAAGTTACTTGTACGACATTCTTTTGCTGATTTGATTTTGGTATTATTCGGAAAAGAACAAACTGCCTTTTTTTACGAAATGGCCCTCAAAATTGCAAAATCTAAGAAAAAGCTACGTATGTTCAAATATATCAATTAAATGCTTGTCTTATGCGTAATTTTTGATGAGGAAAATATTAAGAACAACTCAATTACTCTAGGACGAACCATTCTCGAGATATTTGAGATTTTTCGCATTTATGTGTGCCACTTTAAGAAAAATATCTATATAACAATTAAAGACAGAAATTGAATTAAAAATGCAAATTTGGTGTTATTTTGTGCAATTAAACTCAATTTAATGAATTATTAAAGAAATAAAGAAAAAATGAATTTGACTCTGCAGGGAAAGTCATGTGCTATCCACATCAAATTTTTATTTTCCCTGCAAAACATGGTAATGTATAGGGAAAGTATTGGTATCATGTCGAAAATCGCAACTCGAGTTTTCGACGGAACTACACGTTTCAGGACTCTAGAATACAAAAAACTATTTTTAGCGTGACGTCCGTGTGTGTGTCTGTCTGTGTGTCTGTCTGCGTGTGTGTCTGTGTGTGTGTGTCTCTCTGCGTGTCTGTCTGTCTGTCTTTGCAGATTTTGTATCCACTCTAGCTAAAAAACTAATAGACCGAATTTCATAAAATTTGGTAGTTGATTCATTTGTGAGAGAATTTGGTGCTGATTAGTTTTGGGTACGATTCGGGATAAAAGAACCCGCCTTTTTTTTGCGAAATGTCCCGCAAAAGCTTTTATCCACTCTAGCTGAAAATCTAATGGACCGAATTTCATAAAATTTGGCAGATAAGTCGCTTATGGGTCATCCTGGTGATGATTAGATTTTGGTATGATTCGGAAAAAAATAACCTGCCTTATTTTGCGAAATGGCCAGCAAAAATCGACAAAATCTAAAATAAAAAACTACGTATGCTGAACTATATCCATTAAATACTTGTTTTATACGTAATTTTTAACGAAGAAAAGAATAAGAACAACCCCAGTATACTAGGACAAGCCGTTCTCGAGACATTTCGTTTTTTCTCTACTCCACCTTTGAAGATGAGTCCAGCAACCAAATGAAAACGAAAATTCAATTAATAGTGAATGAAATTTAATTAAAATAAAGAGAATGTGTATATAAGTCTGCTGGGAAAGTCATGTGCGTCCCACATCAGATTTATAATTTTAAGTTTATTCCCATTTTGAAAAGCAGTAATTGACCGATAGATAACAAAACGGCCACGATCTCCATCGCCTTGAGCTACATTAGGAAAGGCATCCTTCATAGGTGGAATTAAATTAATAAAATTATAATTAATATTTGGATAGGCAAATTTAGGGCCTCTCTCAAGGGCTTTAAACTGAATCGAGGAGATATCATAGGAAAACATTTTTGATTTTAAAGCAAGAGTTTCAAGTCGGAAATATTTTAATACAGGGTGCTGAGAAGAAAGGGGAGCATCACTCACAAAGACAGCTTGACTCTTAGAAGAATTAGAAATGGTTGAGGGCAAAGGAATTTTAACTGTAATTTTACTGTTGAACATGATTCCAATTGTTCTTTGCCTTTCCTTGATGTTCTGATTACCCGTATCATTTTTGGTTTTCACACTTCTGTTTTCCGTAAACCTTCTTTTACTAACTCCTGTATCCCCGCTAATTCTTATCACCCTATTTCCTCTAAAAAGTCTCTATTAATGCTTATTTTAATCGCGCATTTAATGTTTGTTCTTCTGACCCTGCTTTGACTGATGAAATTAATTTTATTTTTAATCTTGGCCATGAAGCTGCTTATTCGTTTGAGTTTATACATAAAATTTTCGCACATGTTCGCAGTAAATTTACTGAAATTGATACTAAACTTGTTGTTTTAAAAGATCGTTTAGCTTATAAATCTAGCTTTCCTTACCATCCTAAGATCTTCCGCCCCTTGATTCAATTCTGTCATGAATTTGGTTTCAAGCGTACTCACTCTAATATTACCACTTTATCTAACCGTATTCGTTCTGATAAACTTGGGGATATTGATAACTTTAAAAGCTATGCTGGGGTGTATGTGGTTCCCTTATTGTCTACCGATGGTGACTATAAATTTTATTTTAGCAGTGCCAAACGCAATGTTGGCATCCGTTTAGCAGAGCAAGCTCGTGATGTCAAAGGTGATAAACTTTCTACGACACTTTCTCAATATGTAGTTAATGATAATTTCCTGCCCGTATTGACTAAACTCTCCTTTTACTGCGTTGTACTAACCTATGTAATATTCTCTTTTATGAATCCCTTTTTATTTATATCTACCGTGCGTCGAGTTGTAATTTTGACTCCGTTCGAATTTTAAGTTATGCTTGGCGACTCATTCTCGACTCCATGCAATTCAAGTCTCTTCATGGTTATCTTTGACGTCATTCTCAAAAAGATCGGGCTGGACTGTCCTTTCGAATTTGCATTTTTCTTTCAATAAAATAATATTTTACAATTGTACTTTTCTCGTGATATACTTTCATTTTGAATCCGTTTAAAATATATTTATATTTTCTGGGTACATTTCTTGGATAACGGTCTCTTCATTTACTAATTTTATATTTTTTTAAGCAAATTTGCTATGTTATTGGTCTATATATGAGCGATCCATATTTATTTTCCATGTAGCCACTGATAAAGAGGGTATTAACTCTCGAAAGCCTTCTGGCATGTGTACTACATTGTACGTCTTATAAGAACTTTTAATAAAAGACCTTCTGTCTAAACGTTGTATCCTTAATCTTATTAGTTACTAGTTAGTTTATATTTTTTACAGCTTTATTCTATTCCTAATCTTCACGCAGAAAATTTATCGAATCATTCAAGACACACCAAGTACTTAGAAGAAATAAATAATATAAGTGAAGAATTTTCGGAAATTAATGAATGTGAACTTTCTGAAAGTAAAGATATATTATTTGAAAATTATAATGTTCTATTAGACACTGAGTGTGAGCCTACATATACCTACTATGTAGAGGAATATATTGCGAATATAATACGTAGATCACGAAAAATAATGCGATTGCTCTCAAGTTCTGAATATGAGAATGACAAAATGAGCAGTATATTTCGATTGATAGCACTGTTTGGGAAGAAATTTCAAATAGGTGCTACACCTGGGCGAGCAGTCATTTAATCTATGTAATGAAAAAGAGCTACGGTACAATTGTTGTGTTCGTGATATCATTATACTCTTTCGTGGCGGGTCAGTTAACCCTTGATAGAGGCATTGTCAAATGTGTTATTAATCGAAATAATTTTTTCAAGTCGTTTGAAATGCAGGGTAATATGCTATAATTGTTATCATTTGGAACAACGATACAGATGTTTCAAATTTTCTCTTGTAAAATTTGAAAATATAAATAAAATAAAAATGTTATCAATCTACTTAAAAATGGATTTTGGTATGAGAAAGTTGACTTGAGCGCACTGATATTAATTTATCACATTCATTCATATCAGGGAAGACTTATTTACTTGAAATCAGACATGATAGCAAATTGTTTATTAACTAGTAATACTTTTAGTTTTTGTCACTTTGTCTTACAACTTGAAATATTACTCATTTTATTAAAATTGTAATACATAATTATTTTAAATTGAACTACGCAACAGTCCTTGCAGAAATAGTCAGAAAATTGAAGTGATGAAAATAAGTGAAATGTGCATGTATATCACATTTTCTGACACGATAACCTTAAAAGTCAATAAATTGTGTTTCGTGAGGGGATAGTATTGTGATCATGCTTCATCAATTTGTTGCAAAGTGGAACAATCCCAATTTGACGGGAGCGAAACAACCCAGTAGTTTGCGCGCGGGAACAACACTCGGTCGGGTTCGATTCCCGTCACTGCCATAACTGCCAACCTGTTCAGGCGGATTGCGAATACGTTAAACATGCGGATCCGTAAGTTTTTCTGAGAGGTTTGTGGTAGGGGAAGGAGGGTACGCTCTCTGTGGATGCCTCCCCCACTAGGTTACGGTATAATTTGAGTGGTACTTCCCTGCCGTCCAAACAGACATCCTATACCTTTCTGGTAGGTTGGACGGTCAGGGTCGAATAAGAAGATGTCCCACTTGGCGATAAATTTGAGATTTTTTAAAATGCCGCTAAATTGACAAAAATGACATAAATGTAGTCCATGTTTCGAGTTTCGAAGACTACGGATTGTCGAGATATTAATGAAAAACAAAACTTTCTTAGGTTCGTCTCGTCTCTAACTACCTCAATCCTACAAAGAAAAAGTTTTCGAAATCACTGGTTAAAACCGTGAAAGTGAATTAAAACTCTATCTCTGAGTTTGGTTGGAGTTTACTGCGCTTACTAGTTACTTTTGAAAATCGCAGGTTTGAAACATAAAGTTAAATGGAAATTCTATCACCATGGTTTATTTTTCACAAGCTCAACAATGAAAACCATTAAGAAATCAAAATGGCTATTCGATTATCAGCATTTTATGAGGAAGATTATTTTTAATATCATGCTGCTCAACAACGCAATTAAATCAAATGTGTTTGATAATACACTGGCTTCCAAAAATTAAGCAAGGACGGTAAAATAAAAAAATGGAAAAGTAAAGCTTTGATTAAATCAAAATTATACGCGAAGGTGTTTATGCATTTAAGAAAACAAGAATTATGTACAAAGATGAAAAAAATATTTACTTTTCGTAAGTTACATGATGACGTTACATTTGGGTCATTAACAAAATGATGTTTAAAGGCAAACAAACCAAACAAAACTTACATTAATATGGTATGTGACCATCCCGGGCCTTCTTCGGGCCTTCGCACAAACTTTACAACGATTTTCCATACTTTCAATGAGGTGATCAACCATCGCAAATGCAGAACAATGGCAATGCGTCCAATAGGGCAGTTTCTAACTCTCTGAGACAGGCTGAAGGATATAAACGGACAGAGATAGCACTCTCGAGGGCATCCCAAAGGTTTTCAATGGGAGTAAGGTCGGGTGAATACGGCGGCCACTCCATACGCGAACTGCCCTCACTTTCCAGGTATTCGTCAAAGACGTTAGCTCGATGGGGATGAGCATTTTCGTCCATGAGGAGGAAATTAGGACGAACTGCTACAGCGTAGAGTCTTGCAACGGGGTCTAGGCTATCATCGCGCTACCGCGCAGCTGTCACAGAACCTCCTTTATAGATGTGCATATCTGTGCGATATCCCATTCAAATTCCAGCCCACACCATGACGCTGCCACCTCCAAAGGCGTGATGTTCGATGATGTTCTTGGCCTGATTGCGTGTGCCTGGCTCTCTCCAGACACTTATAAGCTTATCGTCTGCTTCCAGGGCAAATCAGGACTCATCCGTGAACAGGGCGTTGCGGTCCCTGTGGATGCCTCCTCCCAATTGGTGCCAGTCTAAATTGGGTGGCACTTCCCAGCCGTCCAAACATATACCTTATACATTTCTGCTAGGTCGGACGGTCTAAGTCGAAGAAGAAGAAGTCCCACTCGGCGATATATTTGGCGATTTTTAAAATGTCGCCCCATTGATAAAATGAAGCTAAATTCATCAAAATGATACCGTATCGAAGAAAATTCAATATTTTGCATAATTAAGTACGATTTTCTACATAATCTCTGCAGTTCATTACTGCTTAATTTTTATAATTTTGAATAGGTGATCATAAGTAATTAAAAATAGTGAGTAATTAAAAAAATCAAGCACTAATTAAAAATAAGTAATTAAGAAAATCTGCTTTAGACTATGACGCCATATTCTGAACTTTGAACCGATGACGTCATCATATGTTAGATCTTAGATAAGATAAGCTCTCATTTTAGTATTGCAGTTAGTGTGCATATCGTTCATTTCTAGTTTGGATGCCGGCTGGTGAAGACCTCATTCTGCAAGTTTATTTTCATGTTTTTGCTACCTATTCTTGTATAGTCTGTGCGATGTGGTGAGCATATCCCCTAAAGTCATAAAAATATACAAAATTTTCCTATGTATTTAATGATAGCGTGGTTAAAAATTATGAATTTTAACTAAGATTTGGTACATATTTTCACTTTATGATTTCGAAGATGAATAAAATAATGTAGACATTCTCCCAAGTAGGTAAAAATTGCGATTAGCACAAACCAATGTTGTACGATTCAATGAAAATTACAAGTTCTAACCACTCCATGTCTTATCTTGTGTAATCTATTTGCACACGACACTCGATTTAGGTCACGTGATTAGTCTTATGACGTAGCCTGATAAGTCATTTCAACCTTGAGCGTTGCGTGGATAGGTTCGGTTCCTTCATAGCTGCGACAAATTTATAGTATTTTAAGATCTTAGTGTTTTAAAAATAAATCTTATACTGTGAATGTGGTACTTGGATGATACTATCTGCAAATAATGCCTAAAATTCAAAGTATGCCACACCTCGAACAGTTAATTTCTAGTGGAAATAGTGTGGAGTTGTCGGTTCCTGTCCTAGATGAAACAAAATCTGTGGATATTGTCCCAGATGTGATTAATTCACCTTCACAAAAGTTTGCAGAGGATTGGTTAGACACATATCTCATGTCTTCCATAGCCCCAGCAGAAACATCCAGCAATGCCAATTCACAAGTTTCCACCGAGGTCGGAAACTCATCTCAAGATCTGTTTTCTTGTGCCCTAACACACAGCGGAGTGTTATCCCCCACTACAGAATCTGGTTCGCCTGAATCTACTTTTTCAGATTCCATGCACGATGCACTCCGTCGTTGGCATTTAGTTTCTGGGGTCTATGTATGTTTGAAACTTCGCCATGAGAAGCTAAAAGTGCATATATAGAGATATATCTCTAACGCACGAAATGAACTAGTGCCTACGCGTGAATGGGTTACATCGTCACCTGCTACTTGGAGTGAATTTTCACAAAAATTGTGGTCGTTCAATATTCTATATGCGGATACCTCTTTCGTCAGTCGCAATAAGTTGTTCTGTTTCAATGACAATGGAAAACTTCATTTACAGAAGATAATTCAATTATATGATTCAAAATTTTGTCTAACGCAGTGCCATATTACCTTAGATAAAAATCAAATAACATGCTTAATGAATTGTGTCAACAACATTAGCATGGAACTTCGAGAAAGTATATTTCTAGAGTCGCTTCCTGCTCAAATATTAAAAATAAAGGACACGATAACCTTTCTACCATCAGTTATTTGTGACAAAAATTTTGCATTCGAACAATTAATCTCTTGTATTCATGAGAGCATGATGTATCATATAAGAAAACTTTTCAAATGTGTAGGCTGTGTTGGTCAACTTGAAGATCAAAGTTACCACGAATGTCTTTACAGCACTCCATTAGAAATGTACGACAGAGTGGCTGAACAAGTACTTCTAAATCTTGACATTAATAACATAGCAAAGAAAGTTTTGTTGCGTGGTGAAGGAGTCTTTTACTATTATGATCGAAATTTTTTCAAGTCATTCAAATCAGAGGACTATAAATGCGCGATAAGGAAATTATTTTAACTTGTTTGTTTAAATGTACAGCAAATAATGGTTAATGTCTATTTTATGGAGAATAGATTCATTATTTATCATATTTTATGGAGAATAGATTCATTTTTATCTTTCAAACTGAACTCCTTATTTACGGTCATCAACTCAGTTTTAACATGTTCTATTTAAAAATGCTATGTGCACGTAGGTTATGTGTCTATACATTCAAGTATAACAGGTTTACTAATACCGCTCTTTAAAATAAAATACAAAAAAAATTAAAAATAAATTTATTCAAATCATATCAAATGTTTACAGTGTGAGTTTCGTAATGAACGATATTTACACTTTACAGAGATTAATTTATAAAATTTATGTTCAGTGTTAAAATTCTGAAATTATATATCCTTATTCATTAAAAATAAATGCTAAGTTATGTTCCATTCTCTAAAAGTATGAAGATTCATAAAGAATATGGTGTTTCAATCTCTAAGAATAGGTTGGCCACACAGTTAGTTACCGTAAGCCTTAGGGTTGATCGTGTGGTCTGGGCCTTCCAATCTCTAAGAATAGGTGAAAATTCAGCCCTAGTGTCCTAAAAGTCTACGAAGTTGGGATTTATTTCGTAGGAAGTGTAAAATCTTGTCTCAGTTTCGCCCTGTCATTTTCCACGTGTTGTTAAATATGTATGTTCAAATGTGGGCATTCATTAAGAATTGAATGGTTTCATGGTGCACCTATACAGCCGCGAAGTCTTGTCATTCCTATTTGTATGTCAATAATGTCTCGTATATTAAGATATCAAAAACTCATTAAAGTGTTAAATGCATATCTTTCATATTTTAATATTATTACAATGTACTACACTTGACCTAGAGGGTCAGTCTTTCATTTAAATTCAATGTTGACAATCGCATGTCCTTAAAAAACGTTAAGTGATATTCTATTCCCTTAAAATTCATGACAGTTTTAAAAATATACCGATTTAAGGGCTTTAGATGTTGCTGCAACATTAAAAACATATCTCTTATTCAGTAATTATCCACTAAGAATTGTGCAATTTTTGCAAATTTCATTAAAATATCATAATTTTAAGCACTAAAGGAGTCTTACGGCCTATGTAACATTAAAAAAAATTCACTCTGAGTTCCCCAAACATATGCTAAGAACCAAACAATTCACTAAAATCATGGAATTTTAGGGTCTTAGACCTCTTGGAATATCGAAAACACATACTTCTAATTCCTCGAACATGTGTAGAAAACCCCGACCACACGACCAACCCATAGGCTAATGGTAGCTTTCTGTGTGGCCGGCCTCGAACATGTGTGGAGTAATTTTTGCTAAATTTAATTTAAATGCCATAATTTTAAGCGATGAAGGAGTCTTAGGCCTTGACTAAGATTAAAAAAAAAAGCTCCTAGTTCACCAAGCATTCGCTAAGAAGCAAACAATTCGGTAAAATAGTAAAATACACCCATGTCTGTGAAAATGCTCGATTCGTGTTCCTTAGCTCGTTAAATTCTAAACCTCGGTGTTAAAATTACATCCATCACTTTAAAAAATGGTTAAATCGTATACAATGCACTATATCGTTAAAATCATGGATGAGATACAGTATTTCACTCTTTACAGTTAAATTTTCCTCATTTTTATAACTCAATTAAAATTCATTAATATCCCAGCGTCAAAAAAAAATAATGATCACACTGTGTATTCCGTAAACATTCGATTCTTCATATTGAAACCTATTATTGAATTAAAAAAAATAATCACTATTTTAACACAGAACATGATAGTCGTTCTTAAAATTCAACTCATTTTTATAACTCAATTAAAATGCATTCAATCATTAGTAACTTAGCGGGAAAAATGAACGATCGTCGCTAACATCATTTAAACCCTAACACTGAAAATTTGTCACAAAATTCACTCATTAGTGTCTTAGCGTTAAAAAAAATTATTCAGCAACGTACTTAACATAATTAAACCGATCCATTCATACCGAAATTATCCAAGTACCTTAAAATTCATTAGTCCTCTATTCAATTAAAATTCACCCACTCAATGGTATCTTAGCGCCATTTTTTTCTAATGTATAACATGCATGTATCATTTAAAAAAAAAATAGAAAATCGAACATACCCTTTCTTTGTAGAAATGGATCGTGTGATTTTCCAATACATTACAGGCTATTTTCTAAACTAGAAATGGCATACACACATTTTTTTAATGTATGACATACATGTACCATTTCTACATAGAAATGGATCTTGCTATTTTCTAATACATAACATTTTAGATGACTTTAAAATAACCCAGTATACTCTTAAAAATAATATGGATTCCATTTTTAGAAGACTTTGGTAAGAACATCCATGTCGCAATACATATGCAAGTCACATCTGAGCGCAACATTAGCTTGTGAAGATTTCAGTACTTTGCATTTTCTTATTTTAAAAATATCTCCCAAGTTTTACATTCACTGATAATTCAGTACACCTATTCATTTTAACTACTTCCTTAAATATACCAAAGTGTTGAATTTCCCATACATTTGAAAAGAAATCAATACAGCCATTTTTCATAGCTAAAAACAGTCGAAACGGATTCAGCAGGTTCTGATACTTGTCATAAAAAAAAGTCGCGTGGCACACACAATCATTCTGAAAATTGTCGACTCATGTTCAGTAAGTAGTATAACATAGCATTGAAATCTCACATGGTGCGTGAAAATAGACAACAGTTAAAGTTTCGCGTTTCATAGCATTTTTATGAATATCATTAAAAAAAATTTAAAAAAAATCGGACAGCATTTCTAGTAAAATTCAAAAAAAATTGTCGAAACGTGTTCAGCGAGTAGTAAAAACAATCCCTAAAATCTCGCATGCTTTCAAAACATAAACCTTGGCTGATACACCTCTTCTAAAAGGGTCAAATCCTGTTCCCAACTTGTGGTAACATCAAAAATGCGATATGCTAGTTCACTATGGAGTGTTAAAAATCTCCCGATACTTCATTCAATGGCTTACCCCAAAAATCATTTGATTAAAATTAATAAAATTCAATAACACACACCCCGTCCTTAAAATTCAAGGATCTCGATAATTCAATACCACCTTAACGTAAATAAATCCGCGATACTAAAAGAAGAAATAAATAAAAAGAGTTTAAAATCATAAGATGTAAAGATATAAATAAATAAATAAAAATTTTCAAATAAGAAAATAACGCACGAAAGTCATTTCAAGTAAGCGAAATAAATAAATAAATAAAAGTTTAAAAAAAAATTAAATTTCAGCTTGTTTTGAAATTTTTTTATATAAAATTTAAAAATTATGAAAGTGTTAAGCAAACAGTTAAAAAAAAGAAAAATTTAAACAAATTAAACAGCAAAAATGTTTAAGAAAGGTATTGAAAAAACAAATTATAATAAGAGAGAATCTCAATAAGAAATGGGAAGGCTAAATAAAATTTAAATAATATAATACAGTAAAGTGATTTAACATATTGAATAATGTTATTATAAAAGGGGATAAATGCAGTCAAGTGATAAGAGGCACATAAGGATAACTTTGATATTTAATACAAGTTAACTCAAGGCACCAAAAGGAATAAAATTTAAATAGGGGATTATAATATATAAATTATATTTTATAGAGGTGAATTTGAGTTTAAGAAGAAAAAGCGAGCTATACAATGCACATAATGTTATAAGCCAATGTGCAGCATTCCATTATAGAAAAGTGGGCAGCACAAAATGAACATAATAAATAAAATAATAGCAAGATATATAGATTTTAAATAAATTAAGTCAACGTTTATATACACGTCGAATGGGATAATAAAAGGTTACGATACTTGAGTTTCTGTCCTTTGTTTAACGTGCCTTCATTTCAAACCACGAGCGTAGACTACGGCATACGTCTTCAAAATGTCCGGTCATTCTTAAAGTAAAGTTGAGATGTTCTATTTCCCGCTTGTAATTAGTCATTGCAAGCGTTTAAATAGGAATCGAAAGGAGTCAGAATTATCTTTTTTTCACGTCGACGCCTAAAGGAAATTTTGAACGCTTCCTGTTACGAACTTCCGCTGGAGAAAAAGGGGTCCTCTACTAATCAATCAATTAACTGTGAACAGTCAGGGGATCGGTTGTTTACGTTCTGTGCTAAGAATGGTAGTTAAAGGGAAAATGTCAAATCAATATTGTCATTTTCGTTTGCAATGTTAAAGGTACTTAAAAATCTTATGTATAAAGCATGTTTTAAATGACTGAATTTATAAGAAAGATTTGATTGTTGTTAAGAAGTATGTACCATTGTGAAAGTTTGAGCAAAATATGTAGTATGTGATGAAACTATCAATAAGGAAAATTGGTAGATTAGTAAGGAAATAATTGTGTTAAAATAATATGCTGTGTAATTGGTAAAGAAATGTGTAATTTTTCTAAAAGTATCAAGAGTTAGATACATAAGTGTGCAACATTGCCAGGTGCATGTGCATATGTTTAAAATATTTTAAAATATTAAAAATTTAATTTTGCTTCAGTTGAAAGCTTGATACATTTGATGAGTACATAACTTTGATATATAGTGTATAATATGTGTTGACAAACTTTTGTGATCAAAACAAGACTGTGTTTAAACTGCAATTCTATCACGAATTTCCTGCCCAAGAATATTCCAATGTTCCGTATATGTTTCAAAATAATGGCTAGATCTATTGATGTGTGCAGTGCAATCAGAAATACGAGACGGAGCTAAACACTCTGAGTTATGGCTGGTACGAGTTACTGATGCAAGCATTATGGTCTATGTTCAAAACAGACTAGAAGGTATGTGTTCCTCAAATATGATATCTGGTCCTAACTTCATTTTAGGCAATTTAAGTGGTATCACATGGTCTCTCCGCCAGAATAACAAATAATAAGAATAATTGTTGTAATTAAATAATTGACTATTTTATGTTGTTAATAAATATTTCATTGTTAAAGTTAAAATGGTGTGATCCATTTAGTATTATAATAATCAATTATTATTTTTCAGAACTCGCGCGAAAGATAATAATTGGAGGGTTAATAGCGGCATACATGCAATGTACAATTTAATAATGGGTCCACTAATACGAGCAATTTACAGCCATGTTAAGATAGAGATAAAGAAATAGATATAATAATAATAATTAAGCTAAAAGTCCAACTTTAAATGCATTGTTCCCTCGGGAAGCAACTACGTTTTTAAACCAAGTGAGCAGATATCCGTCATTTGCCAAGAAGCATCGAACCAGCAACCCATTTTCGGCAGCGTCAACACAAATCTAATGCTCCAAGAATCCCATTCGCTAACCCGTAGCGGTTCTCATCTTAAAGCTAAATACGTTATATGTAACTAAAATTCAACATTGGACTGTATCGCCTATTGAGGATTATCAATATAATTGTTAATTTAAAGTTGTGTAAAATATAACTTATTTAGATACTTTGAAATATTATTGCATGTCGTCATCCGGAAAATCTCTAAATGTACTACTAAACGTTATTCACTGCATTATACAAGGAAATTCATGCTTTGCACACATCAGTTATTTCCTTTTACTTCATATCAAAAAGTCTTCCCTGACATGAATGAATATGATAAGTTAATTGGAGTGCCATCAGGTCGACTTTCTCATACCAGAATCTATTTTTAAGTAGATTATTACTACAGTTTTTCAAATATTTCAAAAGAAAATTTGAAACATCTGTATCGTTGTTCCACATGATAACAATTATGGCATACCCTCATATTAAAGTCCTACAACAAAAGGGGATAATGATGTCACGAACACAAAAATTGTATTGTAGCTCTTATTCACTACATAGATTGTAAATGTTAAGTTTAATGATCATTGATCCATAAATACGTATAATTTTTTATACGACGCGTTCTTTTCTTTGATACAATATTTCACATATTAAAATGAGAAACATCCTTTCTTAATTCATTTGTAGGGAGGACTTGGAGTTTCAAATGGAAGTCCACCTAACTCACTTGTGGTAAGTAAAAGTGAAATCTCAATAAATTCCATATATCATGGATGGATAGATGAATTTTCTCTTTTACATTATATTATTTCCTTTTTATTCATTTCTAAAAGCCTTCCCTGTCATGAATGAATGTGATTAATTAAATGCAGTTTTCTCAAATCGCCTTTTTCATACCAGAATCTATTTATGAATAGAGTGTTAACATTTCTATTCTATTTTTTTTTCAAATTTTACAAGAGAAAACTTGAAACATCTGCATCTTCTTCCAAATGACAACAATTTCAGCATCCCCTCATTTTAAAGGAGGTGAAACAATTCTTTCGATTAATAACAAATTTGACAATGCACCCATCGGCGGTTAACTGACCCGCCACAAAAGGGGATAATGATGTCACAAACACAAAAATTGCACTGTAGAACTTTTTCTCTACATAGATTGTAACTGTTAAGTTTCCTGATCATTGATCCATAAATATGCATAACTTTTTATTTTACGTGTTCTTTTCTTTGATTTAATATTTCACATATTAAAATGAGTAACACTCTTTTTTAATTCATTTTTAGGGAGGACTTGGGAGTTTAGCTGCAGATCTATCTGGCTTAGTTGTAGTAAGTAAAAGTGAAATCTCAATAAGTTCCATATATTTGGAGAAGGTAGTGGGATTTTCCCTTAACATTATATTATTTCCTTTTACTTCAAACCGAAAAGTCTTTACTGACATGAATGAATGTGATAAATTAATTGGAGTGATCTCAAGTCGACTTTCCAATACCAGAATCCATTTTTAAGCAGATTGTTATTATTTATTTTCAAATATTACAAAAGAAAATTTGAAACATTTGTATCGCTGTTCCAATGATAACAATTATAGCATACTCTCATTTTATAGGCCTGCCACAAAAGGGGACAAGCAGGATCAATCATGCTTAAAGCATTGATTATGAAACACTTTCCAACTTCAATGCAATTTTATTTAAAAAAGTCGAAAATGCAATACATTCCTCGGTAATATTTTAAAACTTATCACAATACTACATTGATTTATTATATTTGAAAACTTAAACCTTCATTGAAAAAAATGAACTTCATTCAAATGACGGCATTGAAATATAAATTGCCTGGTTTAAATATCTCTAAAATGCAATACATTCCACGGTAATATTTTTAAAACTATAAGAATACTACGATAATTTATTATATTTGCAAACTTCATCGAAAACAACTGAAATAAATTCAAATGACGTCATAGAAAAAATAACACGCCTGGATCTCTCTATAAAAGCAGGATTTCATTCATAACTTTCTCCATTTCATTCATCACAATACTATAATAATTTATTTTATTTAAAAATTAAGACCATGGAGCTACAATTCATAAACTTTATGCTTAAAACTTCATCGAAAAAAACCGTCCTTCTGTTTATAAAATCAATTAATATTTCATTCATATCAGCCATGCAGACTCCATGGACTGAATTGTTTTGTGTTAAAGAAATACAGTAATTCTAATACAACTCATTCTACATATTTTGCTGTTTACATTTTACATAGGTGAAAAATAGGCTTAGTTGTAGAAATAATCAAATTTGAATGAGAATTTAAACTCAAATATATTGTCATTGTGTTGTTTTAGTATGTAGATGTACAGAATTTAAGCAAAAATAAAGTAGTTTTAGGACGGATACAACACTCAATATGAATTAAAAAGAACTTTAAAAAATCACGATTTTGAAACAAGATGGATGCCATATATCATTTTGAATTGGGTCATGTGATCGTTTCATATCATGGTCACGTGATCGTTTCATATAAGATGTGCAATTATTATTTTAATTTTTATTTAAAAAACTACTGAATATATTTCGCTGAATTTTTTTTATATATTTTATGAAACAATTTGACTATTACCTAACATTTTCGAAGCAATTTGTGAACTTTAAATCCGCTTAAAAAATGTTTGAAAAATTAGGTCCCATAGGGCTCAATGTATTTCATTTCTTCAACCCGGGTTCAATCCAAAACTAATTGGGTGATATTATTCATTTATATTCCCATAGGTCCTACAGACCGTCTGAACAACATAGTAAAATTTCATTTTGATTAAGTCATTTTTACGGCAGTTATCGTGCTAACGGACAGACAGACAGACAGACAGAATGAGCAAAGTCATAAACACTTTTCAACTTTGTTGTAAAGTGTTAATAATGATGTCATGAGCACAAAAATTGTATTGTAGCTCTTATTCTCTACATATATTGTAACTGTTAAGTTTCCACATCATTGATTCATAAATATGTATAATTTCTTATACGACGCGTTCTTTTCATTGATTCAATATTTCACATATTAAAATGAGAAACATCCTTTCTTAATTCATTTGCAGGGACAACTTGGAGTTTCAAATGGAAGTTTACCTAACTCACTTGTGATAAGTAGACGAGAGGATTTATTCTCAATAAATTCCATATATGTATTATGGATGGATAGTGGAATTTTCCCTTTTACATTATATTATTTCCTTTTTATTCATTTCTAAAAATCTTCCCTGTCATGAATGAATGTGATTAATTAATTGGAGTTTTTTCAAATCGACTTTTTCATACCAGAATTCATTTCTCAATAAATTGTTAACATTTCTATTTTAATTTTTCAAATTTTAAAAGAGAAAATTTGAAACGTCTGTATTTTGTTCCAAATGATAACAATTACAGCATACCCTCATTTTAAAGGAGTTGAAACAATTCTTTCGATTAATAACAAGTTTGACAATGCACCCATTGGTGGTTAACTGACTCGCCACAAAAGGGGATAATGATGTCACAAGCACTAAAATTGTGCTGTAGCCTCTTTTTCTCTACGTAGATTGTAAATGTTAAGTTTCGTGATCATTGATCCATAAATATGTATAAATATTTATTCGACGCGTTCTTTTCTTTGATTCAATATTTCACATATTAAAATGAGTAACACTCTTTCTTAATTCATTTTTAGGGTGGACTTGGAGGTTTATCTGGAGGTCTGTCTGGCTCAGTTGTAGTAAGTAAAAGTAAAATCTCTATAAATTCCATATATTAGGGGAGGAAAGTGAGATTTTCCATTTAACAATATATTATTTCGTTTTAGTTCATTCCGAAAAGACTTCACTGGTGTGAATGAATGTGAGAAATTAATTGGAGTCTATTCAAGTCGACTTTCTCATACCAGAACCCATTTTCATATAGACTGTTAACTTTTCAATTTTTTTTCTCAAATTTTACGAGAAAATTTGAAACATCATTATCGTTGTTCCAAATGATTAAAATTATAGCATACCTCAGTTTAAAGACCCGCCACAAAAAAGGATAATGATGTCACGAACTCAAAAATTGTATTGTAGCTCTTATTCTCCACATAGATATTAACTGTTAAGTTTCCTTATCTTTGATCCATAAATATGTATAATTTTTTATACGACGCCTTCTTTTCTTTGATTCAATATTTCACATATTAAAATGAGTAACATTCTTTTTTAATTCATTTTTAGGGAAGACTAGGAGGTTTAGCTGGAGGTCTGTATGGCTCAGTTGTAGTAAGTAAAAGTAAAATCTCAATAAATTCCACATATTAGGGGAGGAAAGTGTGATTTTTCCCTTTAACATTATACTATTTCCTTTTACTTCATTCCGAAAAGACTTCACTGACATGAATGAATGTTTGAAATTAATTGGAGTGTTTTCAAGTCGAGTTTCTCATACCAGAATCCATTTTTATATAGACTGTTAACATCTCAATTTTTTTTCTCAAATTTTGCAAGAGAAAATTTCAATTATCATTATCGTTGTTCCAAATGATAACAATTATAACATATTGCCCTCCATTTTAAAGGGCTTGAAAAAATCCTTTAAAATGGACAATATGGACGATAAGTTTGACAATATAGACTCTCGGGGGTTGTGTCCCCCGCCACGAGAGGATCTAACGATGTCAGGAACACAAAATATGTATTGTAGCTCTTTTTCACTGCAATGATTCTGTTTAGTTTCGTGATCATTGAGCAATAAATATTTATACATTTTTATACGATGCGTTTTATTTCTTTGATTCAATATTTCAAACAAAAAATGATTAACACCACTTCTAATATCATTTGTAGGGACTCCTTATAAATGTATTTGGTTTAATTAACGGAATTTTGGTAATTGAAATAAAAGTGAAATCTTAATAAACTCTATATTTTAACACTACACTGCATACAGATGCACATATGAATCAATCCAAATTTTAGCTGAATTCGCATTAAAAATTCAAGAAATAGTTTGCTTTCTTTACATATTCCCTATCCATAATACCGTCTCTAATTAATGGCTGATAGACTCTGAAGATTGCACAAATGCTTCCCTTTATGTATATTTCTAGTAAGTCATGCTTTCTTAAGATTTTCTTTCTGATCCCTATGTTTACTTATTAAGTCTTATGACAGTAATAATTTCCAAGAGCTTCAAAGTATTTATTCTACGAAGTCCAAGGTATGCACTTATTATTTCAATATATTGATTTCACTTAAAATGAATTTTAATATTAAACATTTCAATTTTCGTGTTTGATTCATATATGTATCACTATACATTCGAAGGTAGGTTTAGAATCATAGCACGCAATAGTGCGTGCATATGAATTTATTTAATTTTTTAAAACAAAATTAGTGTTATAATACCAAGTGACAGAAGACCACGATTTCTTCTTTTTCATCTTTAGGATATTTATATCCTGCGAGCAACTGTTATTCAATTACTAACGATTTACCCTGAAAATATAACATTATAGAATATTTAAATCATTACTGAATTTTTAATTATTTTAATATTATAATTAGCAATACTAATAATTTTAAAAGATGGCATGTAACAAAGAACATATCATTTCAATGGTATTAAAATTATTTACCCAAATACTCATATAACAGGAATTGGTAAGTATATTGTCCAAATGAGGAAGCAACCAATAAGTAGCCTGCAGAATTTTGTAAAATAAAGGAAATGTCCTTTAGCTCACATTCCTTTCATCTGTGTTAAACAGGATTATGTAATGCACTAATGTCAAATACCAAAGTACAGTGAACAATTATTTATCGTTTTTATAAATTATCATGTCCCATTAAATTTAAACAAAGACAGGATGCTTTAAAATGTCTCCATTCAATATAAGCATCGTAATAATAACATTCATTAAAATACCTAAAATTAAAATTTAAAATTTTAATTTTAATGTAAAATTAATTTGTATATTTCCTTTTAAGTGTCAATGAAAATTCAACATTTTGCATAATTAACAATGATTTTCTACATAATATCTGCCGTTATGTGAGAATTAAAATATATTTTTTATAAATTTGTTTACAAACTGGACCAGGATACTTTAGTTTTCAGATCCACCTGTGAAGATATTTTTGTATATCGAGCGCAGAGATTCTTATATATATTTAGAAGAACTATTTGAAATATTTTATTAGAATAGTTTAAAAAACAAAGCCATTTTATATACTATAGGAATACTCACATAATTGTGAATGTTTAGTTTCTTTTAGTATATTTTCCGTATGAAGAAAGACTATACTGCTGGTTTTAAATTAAAAACAAAAGTTTAGTTATAGTTTGACACGAAAATTAACAGCTTACACCCAGGTTACATAGGAGATATCTGCTCTATAAGAAAAGAGTAAAACATAAAAAAAGAAAATATAATCCTGACAAAGAATAAAAATATATTGCCTCTTAGACACGAAAGTAAAGTTAAATTAAATTAAATTGTTCTGCTTTTAAGAGGTGAGAACGTGCTGGATAAAGGGTTCAACCAAAATGTGAGTAAAATAATTAAAATAGATTCTGAGGCAGCAAATAAAAGAAATTTAAACTGTTATGAACGTGATCACCCTCGGTGGTTAACACCCCTCCACAAGAGGATCTGACGATGTCAGGACCACAAAAATGTATTATAGCAATTTTCACTACAATGATATAAACTGTTTAGTTTCGTGATCATTGAGCGCCATATATATATATATATATATATATATATATATATATATATATATATATATATATATATATATATATGTGTGTGTGTGTGTGTGTGGGTGTGTGTTGGTTTTTTTATTTAAATTTATAATATATAAAGATAAGTGGTAGGGTAGTGAAATAAAAATCACTTACCTTTATTACATCTTTTTGTTGGTAGCGTCTCTTTCCTTGAGCTATTTATTATTTAAATAAGATGACAGGACTTTCCGCACTGATGACTACTTCTATAATAATTTTAAATTATATTTTAATTATGTATTATTAATTTACAAAATATTATATGCAGATGATATTATATACATTGATTTCTTGCAAGAGCTCGACTATTAACATCAGACTCTGTGAGAGGAATGAGTTCAGTGAAGATGAATGGTTGCAGGAAGTTGGCGAGAAAGTGAAAATCACAATTTGTTTTTTATCGCTCAAACGGCGATTCATCACAGATATCCAACACTCCTACTTGATGTGAGCCGTATTGAGACCAATTCGGTTTCTAAGTGTCTGAAATTGTGGTCTTCCAAGTGGTTTTGTGAATATATCTGCCACCATTTCATTGTTTCTGCAATACTCTATTTCTATTTGTTTCTTTTCTTGAAGATCCCTTAGGTAGTGATGTTTTATGTCTATGTGTTTTATTCTTGAACTGCTTTTATTGTTTTGTAATAATATGATGCAGGATTTATTATCTTCAGTGTTATAGGTAAAATTTGCTTCAGTACGAGATCTTCTGTTAGTCCAATTAACCATTGTGCTTCTTGTGCTGCATTTGCTGCGGCCAAGTATTCTGCTTCTGTGGAGGATAAAGCAATGTAATTTTGCCTTTTTGAATTCCATGATATTGAATTATTTCCAATTTGGAATATGTAGCCACTTGTTGATTTTCTTGATACCTTATCATTTACCCTATCGACATCGGTGTATCCTTTAAGGACTGGTTCTTCGTTTTTGGAGATTAGGAGTTTAAGATCTTTTGAAGTTATTAGATATCTTATTACTTTTTCTATGGCTATCCAATCTTTTTGTCTAGGTTTTTTATTTCGTTTGCTTAGTAAGTTGACAGAGTTTGCAATGTCTGGTCTAGTAATTGTGGCTATGTATAATAATTCCCCTACTGCTTTCCTAAATATGGTATTATCTTCTATGATATCATCATCATCATCCATTTTGCAGTAGTCTGTGTTCATTGGTGTATAGATTGGGTTTGAGTCTTGTAGAGAGAAATTTTCTGCAATATCTTCAATCTTGCTCTTCTGAGATAGTGCAAAATCTTCATTATTTGATCTTTCAATTTTGATTCCGAGATAATAGCTAACTTCTCTTAAGTTTTTGACTTCAAATTCCTTTTTTCAAGTTTCTGATGATTTCTTTAATTGCTTTTTCATTTTTATTTGATATAAGGATGTCATCAACGTATAAGATGATATATAAGGTTGTTCATCATTTCTTATGAAGAGACAAGGATCTGCTTTACACTGTTTGAATGAGTTTTCTTGTAGTTTTTCTCCAATTTTTAAGTTCCAAGCTCCTGCTGCTTGTTTGAGTCCATATATGGCTTTTCCTAGTTTGCATACTTTATTATCTTGTAATTTGTTGTAACCCACTGGTTAATCCATATAAATTTCTTGTTCTAAATCATCATGGAGGAATGCTGTTTTTATATCAATGTGATGAATTTTCATATCGTTATGTACTGCTGCGTCCAGGAATGTTCTTATCATTGTATGCTTTACGACTGGTGCGAATGTTTTGTCGTAATCTGTGCCGAATTTTTGACTGAAGTTGTTTGCAACTAGTCTGTCTTTGTATCTTTCAATTTTTCCATCTGCATTCAGCTTCGCTTTAAATGTCCACTTGCATCCTATGGTTTTCCTTCCTTTGGGTAAATCTACCAATTATCATGTGTCATTTTCTTCTGGAGAATTTATTTCTTCTTTAGTTGTTTCAAGCCATTTTATTCTTTCTTCTGGTTCCAAAGTTTGCATTTCTTCCCCGTCTTTTGGTTCAATGACTTTTGTACCTTCAGTATAGTAACCAAGTCTTTCTGGAGGTTGTCCTTTATTTACCCTTTCTGATCTCTTTGGTTCTTTAGTTTCAGATTCATGAATTTCTGTAATAGGAATTTCTACCTTTTCTTCTTTTATTTCTTCTATGAACCTTACTGTTCTGCTGATTATTATGTTATTTTCCCCTACTTTTATTCGGTAACCTTTGCTCCTATTGTTATATCCAACAAAGATTCCATCGATGGCTTTGTCATCGAGTTTTCCTCGCTTTATTTTATCTATGTAAGCCAATGCTTTACAGTCAAATCTTTTAATATGGGATAGATAGGGTTTTCTTCCCGTCCACAGTTCGTGTGGTGTTTTCTTGTTTGGTTTTGTGGGCAAGCAATTCTGTAAATAGTTTGCAGTGTTAACTGCTTTACCACGTATTCTCATGTTGACACTTATCAATCTATATACCGTCAGCTAGTTTTTCAGAAATTAACTGTTTTATGGCATCATTATTTCTATGACCAAGTTTTTTGTGCCATGTTTCTATGCAATTTTTATGCAATGTTTCTATGCAATGTACAAAATTTATTTTCTCGATTTTTTATTTATGTTAAAGATTTTATAAGCTTTAGATGGTTCATTTATCGAATTTTCTGTTATTCGATAGTACTCATCTGTTAATTTTCCTCTAATGAAATCCGGAGTTAGTTCATCTTCCGGTCTCGCTTCAAGAGCGGCAATAAGTCCGTCGTAACTTCTTGGTACAGAACATAGTAGTAGTACTGAAATATGAGAATTACTTGTATTTTCACCAATAGCTAGCAGCTTATCAATTAGCTCTAACATGTTTACAATGTGCGTGTTCATGTTACCGCCTTCTTCCAGCTTAGTGTTGTAGAGTTTTTTCAGTAAAAAGAGTTTACTTGATGAGAGATTTACTTGATGAGAGATTTGACCTTTCATGAATTTTTCTGAGAGCTTCCCATGTAGCTTTAGCAGTGGTTTCATATTTAACATGAATAATTTGATTATCTTCAATATATAAATTTATTAGTGCGCGTGCCTGTTGGTCGGATTTTTGCCACTTTGCCGTTATCGGATTGGGCGATTGATCTTGTATGATACTATACAGATCTTCTTTTATGAGATACTTTTCCATTTTAAACTTCCATGTGGCATAGTTAGTTGCATTTAATTTTGTAATATGAGTACTGTCGTTTATGAGAGACATTTTGTTACAAATTTTAATATTCTCCAGGGTATTTATACGCGAGACGTCAGTCTCATAATCTGTTGGTTTTTTTATTTAAATTTATAATATATAAATATAAATGGTAAAGTAGTGAAATAAAAATCACTTACCTTTATTACAGCTTTTTGATGGTAGCGCCTCTTTCCTTGAGCTATTTATTATTTAAATAAGATGACAGAACTTTCCGCACTGATGACTACTACTATAATAATTTTAAATTATTTTTTAATTATATATTATTAATTTACAAAATATTATATACAGATGATATTATATACATTGAGTTCTTGCAAGAGTTCGACTATTAACATCAGAGTCTGTGAGAGGATTGAGTTCTGTGAAGATGAAGGGTTGCAGGAGGTTGGCGAGAAAGTGAAAGTCACAAATTGTTTTTTATCGCTCAAACGGCGATTCATCGCAGATATCCAACAATATATATATATATATATATATATATATATATATATATATATATATATATATATATATATATATATATATATATATATATATATATATATATATATATATATATATATATATATTATATATATATATATATATATATATATATATATATATATATATATATATATATATATATATATATATATATATATATATATATATATATATATATTTATATATATATATATATGTATATATATATTTATATATATATATATATATATATATATATAAATTTATATATATATACGACGCGTATTATTTCTTCGCTTCAATATTTCAAACAATTCAATGATTAAAACCATTTCTAATACCACTTGTAGGGTCAAATTATAGATGGATCTCGTTTACTTTACGAAATTTTGGTAAGTGAAATAAAAATGAAATCTTAATAACCTCCATATTTTAAATATACCTCCATATGTATCAAATTAATTTTTAGCTGAATTTGCATTAAAAATTCAGGAATTAGTTAGCTATCTCTACTTATTCCACATCCATAATACCGTTTCTAATGAGATAGCCTCTGAAGATTACACCACTGATTCCCTTTACGTATATTTTTAGTGTCATAATTCCTTAAGAATTCCTTGTTGATCCTCATGATTACATATTAAGTGTTTTGGCAATAATTTTTTCCAAACGCTTCAAAGAATTTATTCTAGGAAGATCAAGGTAATCACTTTTTTTCTATATATTAATTTATTTTAAAATGAATTTTCATATTATACATTTCAATTTTTGTGATTGATTCATACATGCATCACTATGGATTAGAGGGTACTTTTAGAATCGCAATACACTGTAATTCATATGAATCCATTTAATTTTTTTTAAACAAAATTAATATTATAACACCAAGTAACTGATTGTATCTTGTACTGATCCATATACCCTGCAATACTTATTCAATAACTACTTAGGAAATTGTTAAATAGAGACATAAATTATTCATATATTCCACACTTTTTATCAGAAGAACATCATTTCTAATTTTTCATCTTTAGGATATTTATATTCTGCGGGCAACTGTTATGCAATTACTAAATATTTACTCTGCAAACGTAACTTGGCAGAATATTTTGATTATTATTGATTTTTTAATTAAAATATTATAATTAGCAACACTAGTAATTTTGAAAGATAACATATAACAAAGAACATATCATCTGTATGGTATTAAAATTATTTTCTCAAATACTCGTATAAAAGCAATTGGTGAGAATGTCGTCCTAAAGTGGGAGCTACCAAGGAGTAGCCTGCAGAAGGATTATGATGTAAAATAAAGGAAATGCCCTTCCGCTCACATTCCTTTCACCTGTGTTAAACAAGACATTGTAATACACCAATGTAAACAACCAATGTACAATTAATAATTTTTTATTGGTTGTATAAAATGGGATGTCACATTATGTCTCAACAAAGACAGGAATGCTTTAAAATGTTTTCATTCAATATAAATATCGCAATAACAATAACATTCATTGAAATGTCTGAAACATAAGCAAAAACTTTAATTTTAATTAAAAATTAATTTTTGTTTTTCCTTTAAGTATCGATTAAATTTTCAATATTTTGCATAATTAAGTGCGATTTTCCACATAATATCTGACATTTTGTGAGAAATAAAATACATTTTTATCTGAATTTGTTGACATACTGGACCAGGATATTTTATTCTTCAGATACACTACTGTAAATATTTTTGTATATCGAGCCCAGTGATTCTTATATATTTTTAGCAGAACTAACTTAAATATTTTATTAGAATATTTTGAATAACAAAGCCATTTAGTATACTATAGTAATTTTCACATAATTGTGAATGTTAAGTTTCCTTTTAGTATGTATTCCGTATCAAGAAAGACTATACTGCTAGTTTTGAATTAAAAACATAATTTTAGTTGCAGTTTCAGATGGAAATTAATAGCTTACACCCAGGTTACATACGAGACCTCTGTAAGAAACGCGTAAAAAGAATAAGAAGATGATAAGAAAACGCGTAAAAAAATGACATAAAATAAAAACAAATGTAATCCTGACAAAGAATAAAAATATATTGACTCTGAGCCACGAAATTAAAATTAAATTAACTTGTTCTGCTTTTAAGGGGGAGAACGTGCTAGAAAAAGGTTTCGAAAAAATGTTAATAATAAAATAATTAAAATAAATTCTGAGGCAGCAAACATAAAAAATTTAAACTATTATGAACTTGATCTCCCTTTAAAGAAATGAGAATGTAGGGAAAGAAGAGTTCAGTTGAATTTTAAGTCAAATTTAGGAGGTGTGAAATATCAGTTTAATTGTACAATACAGTCCTGAAGTGGGTGGTTTCTATGATGGTTATGGCTTCCTGGATTCAGGACAAGAAAACTGAAGTATATCTGAACCTACCCCAGTGCATAAAAAGAGGAAGGGTGGCGGTTACAATCCAAAGACTGGTGCCGGGCATGAATCAGCTGAGTCAGTCGAGAGCGTCATCAGATCGGTTCGGCCGACAGAACTATCACCGTTAGACCTGGCGCACACAGGCTTTGTTAAAATGGGCTTGGCCAACACAATCTTGACTTAGCAAGTTAAACTCTTCTTGGAACGGTCGATATCAGGACGGTAACTTGCGTTCATCGCGTGCTTATAACGAATAGAATTAGGATTTGCTGGAATTAATCTTGTACAGGTAGTTTATGGCGTAAAACCCGGCAAACCCGGGCTCCGACTTAATCGATCTTGACGAGGTGCTTGCCGTTTAAAGTAGGAAATAAGCTTGCAAGTATGACAAATAGAAATTGTGGTGCCAGTAATTTGCACGACCTACGTCTCGGTCCTAAAAAAATTAAATCGAAACACGTCGCAGGCTTCTTACACAGCGAGCGAAGGGTGAAAGAACATCCGGAAAGAACACCACTTTGCAAAGAGTATAGAACCGTCAACCATTTCACAGCAGCATCAATTCAAATCTAATGTTCTAAGAATCTCATACGATAATCTGCAACGGTTCTCATATTGGAGCTAAAGACGTCAAATTTAACTAACATTCAGCATTGGATTATATCGCTTTTTGAGGATATTATCAATATTGATAATTGTTAATTTTTTGTTGTGTAAAATATAAGGTATTTGGGTACTTTGAAATAGTATTAAATGTTATCCTCCGAAAAATTGCTAAATTTACCATTCAACGTTATTCATTGCATTGTTTAAAGAAATTCATGTGTTGCACACATCAGATTTTTCTTTTTACTTCATAACAAAAATACTTCCCGGACATGAATGAATGTGGTAAATTAATTTGAGTTCGCCCAAATCGATTTTCTCATACCAGAATCCATTTTAAAATAGATTATTATTTTTTTTTCAAGTATTACAAAAGAAAATTTGAAGCATATGTATTGTTGTTCCAAATGATTACAATTACAGCGTACCCTTAAATTGAAGGTATTGAAAAATATTTCGATTAATAATAGGCATGACAATGTACCCATCAGAGGTTAAATGATCCACCACAAATAGATGTCACGAAGACAATTGTATTGTATCTCTTTGTCCTCTACATAGATCGTAAATGTAAAATTTCCTGATCATTAATCCATAAATATGTATAATTTTTTGTCCGACGCGTTCTTTTCTCTGATTCAATATTTCACATATTAGAATGAGTAATAACCTTTCTTAATTCATTTGTAGAAAGGACTTGGAGGTTTAAATGGAAGTCTACCTAACTCACTTGTGGTAAGTAAAAATGAAATATCAATAAATTCCATATATAAGAGGAGGAGAGGAGGATTTTCCCTTTAAGATTACATTATATTTGATGTCACGTAATTTTATTGTATCACTTTTTTCTCTACATAGATTGTAACTGTTAAGTTTTGTGATTATTGATTCATAAATAAGCATAATTTTTAATGTGACGCGTTCTTTTCTTTGATTCAACATTTTACATATTAAAATGAGCATCAAATTTTCTTAATTCATTTGTAGGGAGGATTCGGATGTTCAAATGGAAGTCTACCTAACTCACTTGTGGTAAGTAGAAGTGAAATCTCAGTAAATTCCACATATTAGTGGAGGACAGTGGGACTTTCCCTTTAACATTATATTATTTCCTTTCACTTCATTTCAAAAAGTCTTCCCTGACATGAAAGAATGTGATAAATTAATTGGAGTGTGCTCATGTCGACACACATTCTCATACCAGAATCCATTTTTGTATAGAATGTAAACTTTTCTATTTTTTTCCAAATTTTACGAGAGAAAATTTGAATAATTTGTATCGTTGTTCCGAATGATAACAATTATAGCATATTGCCCTCCATATTAAAGGGCTTGAAAAAATATTTTGTTAGATTCCAAGTTTGCCAATGTACATTCTCGGGTGTTGTCTCCCCCTCCATGAGAGGATCGAACAATGTCCCCAACAAAAATAATGTATTGTAGCTGTTTTTCACTACAATTATACTGTTTAGTTTCGTGACCATTTATCCATAAATATATATAAATTTTTATATGGCGCGTGTTATTTCTATGCTTCAATATTTCAAACAATAAAATGTTTAACACTTTTTCTAATATTATTTGTAGGGACAACTTAAAGATGGATCTGGTTTACTTAACGGAATTTTGTTAAGTAAATTAAAAGTGAAACCTTATTAAACTCTATATTTTAAACCTACACTTCATACTGATGCACATATGAACCAAAGCAATTTATACCTGAATTTGAATTAAAAATTCAAGAATTAGTTTGTTTTCTCTACTTTTTCCATATCCACAATACCGTCTCTAATTAATAGCTGATAGACTCTGAAGATTGCACAGTTGATTCTCTTTATGTATATTTTTAGTAAGTCATATTTTCTTATGAATTTCTTTATGATTCCCATGTATGCATAAGTGTTTTGGCAGTAATTTTTTACAAGCTCTTTAAGTAACTTACTCAACGAAGTTCAAGGTATGCAGTTTTTATTTATATATATTAAATTCACTTAAAATAAATGTGAATTTTAAACATTTCTCTTTTTGTGTTTGATTCATGTGTGAATCACTGTACATTATAGGGTAGGTTTAGAATCATAATGCATAGTTGTGCATTTGAATCCATTTAATTTTTTTATACAAAATTAGTGTTATAATACCATGTAACAGCCTGTATCTTGTACTGATTCATATACCCTACTATGCTTATTAAATAACTACTTAGGATATTGTTAATTAGAGACATAAATTATTAATACATTCCATACTTTTTATCAGAAGACCATGATTTCCTATTTTTCATCTTTAAGATATTTATATTATAAGATATTTATATTATAAGATTTACACTGCGAATGTAACTTCACAGAATATTTAGATTATTATTGAATATTTAATTTTTAAAATACTATAATTAGCAATACTAATAAATTTGAAAGATATCATATAACAAAAGACATATTATGTCAATAGCATTAAAATATTTATTCAAATACTCCAATAACAACAGTTGGTGAGAATTTCGTCCTGAAGTGGGAGCTACCAAGCAGTAGTCTGCAGCTGGATTATGATGTAAAATAAAGGAAATGCCCTATAGCTTTTATTCCTTTTACCTGTGTTAAACAGGACAACGTAATATACCAACGTAAACTAGCAATGTAAATTTTTTTTTAAAGTATAAAATGTTGTGTACCATTATGTGTCAACAAAGACAGGAATGGTTTAAAATTTTTCCATCCTACATAAATATAGTAATAATAGCATTTATTG
Organism: Amaurobius ferox; assembly: GCA_951213105.1. Classification (NCBI taxonomy): domain Eukaryota; kingdom Metazoa; phylum Arthropoda; class Arachnida; order Araneae; family Amaurobiidae; genus Amaurobius; species Amaurobius ferox. The sequence continues at coordinate 81,468,300 of OX578150.1, forward strand.
AAATGTCTGAAATTTAAATTTCAAATTTTAAATTTAATTAAAATTAAAATTTATATGTTTTATTTTAAGCATCGGTGAAAATTCAATATTTTGCATAATTAACTACGATTTTTTACATGATATCTGCCGTTCTGTGAGAATTAAAAAATATTTTTTTTTAAATTTGTTTACAAACTGAACCAGGATACATTATTCTTCAGATCCACCTGTGAAGGTATTTTTGAGTATCGAGCCCAGATATTCTTATACATTTTTAGAGGAACTAAATGAAATATTTTATCAGAATGTTTTGAATAACAAAGCCATTTTTATACTACAAGAATTTTCACATAATTTTGAATGTTGATGTTAAGTTTGTTCTTAGTATATTTTCCGTTTGAAAAAAGGCTATGCTGCTAGTTTTGATTTAGAAACGAATCAAAAATTTTGTTATAGTTTGACATGAAAATTTACAGCTTACACGAATGTGTGGAGAGCTCTGTTCAATAGAGAAGGAGTAACACATAAAAATAGATATGTAATCACATCAAAGAATGAAAATATATTGCCTCTGAGACACGAAATTAAAATTAAATTAACTTAAATTGTTCTGCCTTGAAGAGGTGAGAAAGTGATACACAAATGGTTCAACATAAATCTGAATAAAAAAGTAATGAAAACTGATTTTGGGGCAGCAAACAAAAGGAATTTAATATATTATGAACTTGATCTCACTTGAATTTAAAATCACAGTTGAATTTAAAGTCAAATTTAGAAGGTGAGCAATATCAGATAAAGTTTAAGTTTACAATGAAGTCCTGAAGTGGGTGGTTTCTATGATGATTATGTCTTTATGGGTCCATGACAAGAAAAATTGAAGTATATCTGACCCTACCCCAGTGCATCAGAGGAGAGGGGGAGGTGGCGGTTACAATGAAGAGACCGGTGCCAGGCATGGATCAGGTGAGTCGGCCGAAAGGGTCATCAGATCAGACCGACCGGTAAAAACTATCACCAATAGGGCTGGCGCACACAGGCTTTGCTAAAATGGGCTTGGCTCACACGGCCTTGACTTAGCAAGTTCAACTCATCTTGGAACGGTCGATGTCATGACAGCAACGGGCGTTCATCCGGTGAATCTAAGTCCAAATTTAGGATTTGCTGGAATTAATCTTGTTCATGTAGTTTATGGAGTAAAACACTTTAAATCAGCCCTCGAGCTTAATCGATCATGGAGAGGTGCTTTCTATCTCAAGAAAAAATATACTTGCAAGCTCAATAAATGAAAATTTTGGTGCGAGTATTTTGCACGATCTACGTCTCGGTTATAGAAAAAACAAAATCCAAATATCTGGCGGGCTTCTTATACAGCGAGCGCAAAGTGAAATATCTGCCGAAAGCTACTGCGTGTTCAAAACAAGTGAGGAGATCTTCATCAATTAGCAAGCAGAATCGAACCGGCAACCGTTTGTCGGCAGCGTCAATTCAAATCTAATGCTCCAAGAATCCAATTTGCTAAACGAAACTGTTCTCATCTCAAGGCTAAACGCGTGAAATATAACTAAAATTCAACATTGGTCTATATAGTTTACAGATATTATCAATATTGATAATTGCTAATTTAGAGATGTGTATTATATAATTTATTTGTGTACATTGAAATACTATTACATGCCGTCATCCGAAAAATCCCCAAATATACAAATCAACGTTATTCATTGCATTGTATAAGGAAAGTCATACGTTGCACACATCAGATATTTTCCTTTTACTTCATGCCAAAAAGTCTTCCCTGACATGAACGAATGTGATAAATTAATAGGAGTGAGATGAAGTCGACTTTCTGATACCAGAATACGTTTTTAAGCAGATTGTTCTTATTTTTTTTTCAAATATTACAAAAGAAAATTTGAAACAAAAGGGAATAATGATGTCACGTAATTTCATTGTATCACTTTTTTCTCTACATAGATTGTAACTGTTAGGTTTGGTGATTATTGATTCATAAATAAGCATAATTTTTTATGTGACGCGTTCTTTTCTTCGATTCAATATTTCACATATTAAAATGAGTATCAACCGTTCTTAATTCATTTGTAGGGAGGATTCGGGGGTTCAAATGGAAGTCTATCTAACTCACTTGTGGTATGTAGAAGTGAAATCTCAATAAATTCCACATATTAGTGGAGGACAGTGGGATTTTCCCTTTAATATTACATTATTTCCTTTCACTTCATTTCTAAACGTCTTCGCTGACATGCATGAATGTAATAAATTAATTGGAGTGTGCTCAAGTCGAATTTCTCATACCAGAATTCATTTTTATATAGACCGTTAATAATTCTATTTTTGTTTTCAAATTTTGCAAAAGAAATTTTGAAACCTTTGTAATTTTTATGCCAAATGATAACAAGTATAACATATTCCCCGCCATTTTAAAGAGCTTGAAGAAATCTTTTGATAGATTCCAAATTTGCCAATGTACACACTCGGGGGTTAAGTCCCCCGCCACGAGAGGATGTAACGATGTCACGAACACAAAAAATGTATTGTAGCTATTATTTCCTGCAATACATGGTAATGTTTAGGGAAAATATTAGAATCATGTCGAAAATCGCAACTCGAGTTTTTTACGGATCTACACGTTTCGAGACCTCTAGAATACGAAATAACTATTTTTAGCGTGGCGTCTGTGTGTCTGTGTGTCTGTCTTTGTGTTTGTCTGTCTGTGCAGTTTTTGCATCCACTCTTACTGAAATACTAATGAACCTAATTTCATAAAATTTGGTAGGTAAGTCACTTGTGGACGAATCTAGTGCTGATTAGTTTTGGGTACGATTCGAGATAAAAGAACCCGCCTTTTCTTGCGAAGTGGCCCGCAAAAGTTCTTAACCACCAAAGTTGAAAAACTAATGAACCGAATATCACAAAATTCTGAGTCACCCTGGTGCTGATTAGATTTTGGTACAATTCGGAAAAAAATAACCTGCCTTTTTGTGCAAAATGAACCACAAAAATCGCCAAAATTTAAAATAAAAAGCTAAGTATGCTCAAATATATCCACCAAATGCTTGTTTAATACGTAATTTTTAACGAAGAAAAGGATAAGATCAACCTCGTTACGCTAGTACTAGTCGTTCCCTAGATAATTTAGTTTTTTTCGTATTTTTTCTACGCCACCTATGATAATAAGTCCAGTTATCAAATGAGAACGAAAATTGAATTAAAAGTGAATTAAATTTAATTAAAATAGAGAGAACATGAATATAATATCAGGTATGCAGGGTAAGTCATGTGCTGCCCACATCAGATTTTTTTTCACTACAACGATATACACTGTTTAGTTTCTTGATAATTGAGCCTTAAATATATATACATTTTTATACAATGTGCTTTATTTTTTTGATTCACTATTTCAAACTATAAAATGATTAACACCATTTCTAATATCATTTGTAGAGACAACTTACAGCTAGATCTGATTTACTTAAAGGAATTTTGGTAAGTGAATAAAAGTGAAATCTTAATAATCTCTATTTTAACCCTACACTGTATATTGATGCATATATGAATCAAATCAAGTTTTAGCTCTATTTGCATTAAAAATTCAAGAATAAGTTTGCTTTCTCTACTTATTCCATATCCATAATATCGTCGCTATGTAATGGTTGATGGATTCTGAAGAAAGCACAGCTGATTCACTTTATATTTTTAGTAAGTCTTACCGGCTTAAGAATTTCTTTCTGATTCCCATATTTACTTATTAAGTGTTTTGGCAGTAATTTTTAAAAGATCTTCAAAGAATTTATTCTTCGCAGTCCAAGGTATACAGTTTTTATTTCTATATATTGGTTTAACTTAAAACGAATTTTAATATTAAACATTTCAATTTTTGTTATTGCTTCATATATGTATCACTATGCATTATGGGGTAGGTTTAGAATACACAGTAGTGCATATGAATCTATTTAATTTTTTAAACAAAATTAGCGTTATAATACCAAGCAACAGCTTGTATCTTATAATGATTCATATACCCTGCAATGCTGTTTCAATAACTGCTTAGGATATTTTTAATTAGAGACATAAATTATTCATACATTTCATACTTTTTATCAGAAGACCGTGGCTTCTTATTTTCATCTTTAGGATATTTATATTCTGCGAGCAACAGTTATGAAATTACTAAAAATTTATCCTGCAAGTGTAACTTTAGAGAATATTTAGTTTATTACTGAATTTTTAATTCTTTAAATATTATAATTAGCAATACTAATAAATTTGGAAGTTGGCATATAACAAAGAACATATCATTTCAATAGTATTGAAATAATTTACATTACACAAATACTCCTATAAAAGGAATTGGTGAGTATGTTGTCCAAAAGTGGGAGCTACCAAGCAGTAGCCTGCAAAACGATTATGATGTAAAATTAATAAAATGCACTTCATCTCACATTTCTTTCACCTGTGTTAAACAGGACAATATAGTATACCAATGTAAACTACCAATGTACAACAATTATTTATAGGTCGTACAAAATGTTGTGTACTATTATGTCTCAAGAAAGACAGGAATGGCTTAAAAATTTTTACATTCAACATAAATATAGTAATGCTAACATTCATTGAAATGTCTGAAATTTAAATGTAAAATTTTAATTTTAATTAAAAATTAATTTACATATTTTCTTTAAAGCATCAAGGAAACTTCAGTATTTTGCATAATTAAGTATGATTTTCTACATAATATCTACCGTGTTGTGAGGATTAAGACATATTTTTTCTAAATTTCTTTACAAACTGAGCAAGGAAACTTTATTCTTCAGATCCACCTGTGAAGATATTTTTGTATAACGAGCCCAGAGATTCTTATATATTTTTAGAAGAACAAAATTAAATATTTTATTAGAATACTTTGAATAACAAAGCCATTTAATATATTATAGGAATTTTCACACAATTGTGAATGTTAAGTTTCTGTTTAGTATATTTCCCGTATGAAAAAAGACTATACTGCTGGTTTTGAATAAAAACAAAAATTTAGTTATTGTTTGACATGAAAATTAACAGCTTACACCCAGGTTACATAGAAGATCTCTATTCCATAAAAAACGAGTGAAACATAAACAAAAACAAATGTAATTATGACAAAGAATGAAAATATATTGTCTTTGGCAGACGAAATTAAAATTAAATTAGATTAACTTGTTCTGCTTTTAGGAGGTGAGAACGTGCTAGACAAAGGTTTCAATAAAAATATGAATAAAAATATAATTAAAATAGATTTTGAGGTAGCAAGCAAAATAAATTTAAAAATTTATGAACTTGATATCCCTTTAGAAGGTGTGAACGTAAGAAAATAAGAGTTCAGTTCATTTTAAAGTCAAATTTAGGTGAGAAATATCAGTTTAATTGTACAATGCAGTCCTCAAGTGGGTGGTTTCTATGATGGATATGGCTTCCTGGATCCATAACAAGGAATTGACGTATCTGAACGTACCCCAGTGCTTCAAAGAGGAAGGGAGGTGGCGTTTACAATCCAGAAATCAGTGGCGTGCATGAATCATCTGAGACAGTCGAGAGCGTCATCAGATCGGTATCAGCCGACAAAGCTATCACCGTTAGGGATGGCGCACACAGGGTTTGCTAAAATGGGCTTGGCTCACACGGTCATGACTTAGAAAGCAAGTTAAGCTCTTCTTGGAACGGTCGATGCCCGAAAGGCAACGGACGTTCATCGGATGGCTCTAACGGCTAAAATTAGGATTTGCTGGAATTAATCTTGTACAGGTAGTTTATGGAGTAAAACCCGGCAAATCCGGGCTCGGACTTAATCGATCTTGACGAGGTGCTTGCCGTCTAAAGAAGAAAATTTGCTTGCAAGTATGACAAATGAAAATTGTTGTGCCAGTATGTTGCACGACCTATGTCTCGGTCCAAAAAAAAATCGGAACATGTCTCAAGCTTCTCACCCAGCGAACGCAATGTGCAAGAACATCCGGAAGCTACTACATTTTCAAACCATGTTACGAGATCTCCGTCACTTTGCAAAGAGTATCGAACCATCAACCCTTTTACGGCAGAGTCAATTCAAATCTGATGTTCCAAGAATCACATTCGATAATCTGCAGCGGCTCTTATCTTAAGGCTAAATACGGCTCTTAAAGCTAAATACGGCTCTCATCTTAAAGCTAAATTACATGTTGTCATCCGGAAAAACGCCAAATGTACAATTCAACGTTATTCATTGCATGGTATAATGACATTCATGTGCTGTACACATCAAATTTTTCCTTTTACTTCATGTCAACAATTCTTCCCTGACATGAATGAAAGTGATAAATTAATTGGAGTTCGCTGAAATCGAATTTCTCATATTGGAATCCATTTTTAAGTAGATTGTAATGTTTTTTTTCATATATTACAAAAGAAAATTTGAAGCAACTGTATCGTTATTCCAAATGATTACAATTACAGCGTACCCTTATTTTAAAGGACTTGAATAAATACTTTGTATTAATAGCAAGTTATACAATGTACCAATCGGAGATTAACTGAACCGCCACAAAAGGGGATAACGATGTCACGAACACAAAAATTGTTTTCTGTCTTATTTTTCTGTACATAGATCGTAATTGTTAAGTTTCCCGATCCTTGATCCATAAATATGTATAACTTTTTATACGACGAGTTCTTTTCTTTGATTTAATATTTCACATATTAAAATGATTAAAACCTTTTCTTAATTTAATTTGTAGGGATTACTTGGAGGTTTAAATGGAAGTCTACCTAACTCATTTGTGGTAAGATAAAGTGAAGTTTCAATATATTCCATATATTAGGGGAGGATAGTTGGATTTTTCCTTTAATAATATATTATTTCCTTTTACTTTACTTCGAAAGTCTTCCCTGACATGAGTAAATGTGAAAAATCAATTGAAGTGTGCTGAAGTCGACTTTCTCATATCAGAAACCATTTTTATCTAGACTGTTAACTTTTCCATTTTATTTTGTCAAATTTTACAAGAGAAAATTTGAATCATCTGTATCGTTTTTCCAAATGATAATAATTACAACATACTGCCCTCCATTTTAAAGGGCTTGAAAAAATCTTTTGAGAGATTTCAAGTTTCCCAATGTACACCCTTGTGGGTTTTCTCCCCCACCGCGCGAGGATCTAAGGATGTCATGAACACAAAAAATGTATTGTAGCTGCTTTTCACTACAATGACTACCACCGCTAGGTCTGGTGCACATAGGCTTTTCTAAAATGGGCTTGACTCACACGGTCTTGACTTAGCAAGTTAAACTCTTCTTGGAACGGTCGATATCAGGACGGCAACGGGCGTTCTTCGGAAGACTCTAACGGCAAGAAATTGGATTTGCTGGAATTAATCTTATGCAGGTAGTTTATGGAGTCAATCCGACAAATCTGGGCTCAGACTTAATCGATCATGGCGAGGTGATTGCCGTTTAAAAAACAAAATATACTTGCAAGTTCGGCAAATGAAAATCGTGGTGCCAACATTTTGCATGACCTACGTCTCGGGAGTCGAGATCCACTCCTCTGTTCTAAAAAAAAAACAAAATCGAAACATATCGCGGGCTTCTTACCCAGCAGCGCAAAGAGAAATATACATCCGGAAGCTCCAAGGTTTTCAAATCATTTAAGGAGATCTCTTTCACTTGGCAACGGGTATCGAAATAGCAAACCTTTTTCGGCAGCATCAATTCAAATCAAATGTTCCAAGTATCTCATTCGCTAATCCGCAGCGGGTGTCATCTTAAAGCTAAATACGTCAAATGTAACTAACATTCAGCATTAGACAATATCGCTTGTTCAGGATATTATCAAAATTCATAATGGTTAATTTAGTGTTGATTAAAATATAATTTATTTGGGTACTTGAAATAGTATTACATGTCTTCATCCGGAAGATCTCCAAATGTACAAATCAACGTTATTCATTGCATTGTATAATGAAATTCATGCGTTGCACTCATCAGATTTTTCCTATTTCTTCTTATCAAAAATTCTTCCCTGACATGTATGAATGTGATAAATTAATTGGAGTTCGCTCAATTCGACTTACTCATACCAGAAACCATTTTTAAGTAGATTATTATTATTCTCCTTATCAAATATTACAGAAGGAAATTTGACTCATCTGTTTCGCTGTTCCAAATGATTACTATGATAGATTGAATCATTTTAAAGGATATGAAAAAAATATTTCGATTAATAACAAGTTTGACAATGTACCCATCGGAGATTAACTGACCCACCACAAATGTTGATAATGGTGTCACGAACACAAAAATTGTATTGTATCTCATTTTTCTCTACATAGATCGTAAATGTTAAGCTTCCTGATCATTGTTCCATAAATGTGTATAATGTTTTATACGATGCGTTCTTTTCTTTGATTCAATGTTTCACATATTAAAATGAGTAACACGCTTTCTTAATTCATTTGTAGGGAGGACTTGCATTAAATAGAAGTCTACCTAACTCACTTATGGTAAGTAAAAGTGAAATCTCAATAAATTCCATATATTAGGGGAGTACAGTGTGATTTTTCCTTTAACATTATATTATTTCCTTTTACTTAAATTCAGAAATTCCTCCCTGACATGAATAAATGTGATAAATTAATTGGAGTGTGCTCATGTCGACTTTCTCATACCAAAATCCATTTTTATATAGACTGTAAACTTTTCTATTTTTTTTTCAAATTTTACAAGAGAAAATTTGAATTATTTGTATCGTTGTTCCAAATGATAACAATTATAGCATATTGCCCTCCATATTAAAGGGCTTGAAAAAATCTTTTGTTGGATTCCATGTTTGCCAATGTACGTTTTCGGTGGTTATCTCCTCCTCCACTAGAGGATCTAACGATGTCACGGACACAAAAAATGTATTGTAGCTGTTTTTCACTACAATGATACAGTTTAGTTTCGTGCTCATTGAGCCATTAATATATATAAATTTTTATACGACGCGTTTTATTTCTATGTTTCAATATTTCCAATAATGAAATTGTGAGACCAGAAATTGATCTCCCACTTTGATGAGACAGTTTTATGAGAATATTTATTGAGGTCAAAACGGCAAAAAATACTGCCAGTCTGGAAGGCACCGGATTTTACAACCCATGAATCTATAGGTCAGAAAACCATAAATTTAGGAGTGCCAAGACAAGGGGACCGTGCTGGCCCGTACGAGGATGTGGAATGATTCTATTGGTTAAAGGATAAAACAATGGAGAAAGTACTTGTTACGTCACATTCAATGCTTCAAATGAAAGCAAGGGGGAAAATGACGCCCCCGAGAAAGAGGAGAGCGACAGCCTGTGACCCGAGAATCAGACAGAGATACTAACATGACTTGAAACAGATATAACTTGTACAATATGACTTAACAGACACGACTTGTATTATTAGCATGGTGACTTTAGATGGTGACATGAATGTATGATTTGTGCAGATAAGAGAAAGCAATAAGTGTGGGTCTGCGCGCCATGAGTAAAAGTTATCGTCGATATCACGAGTCGGTGAAAGAATACTGCGAGTTATTTCGGTGAGATTATCGGCAACTTACATGGCAGTGACAAAACCCAAGACAGAGTTGGAAGTATGAGCCCATCATTAATCAAAGGTCATAGATACATTTTAAGTAAATTTAATAGTACTGGTCCCACATAGCCCCACCGCTACAATAATTAATAAGAAGAATTGTTGTTAGGCATTTAATTAATAATATGATAAATTGTTCTAATTGAGTAGTTAAAGATTTATGTTTTTTTATAAAAGTATTGTTAATGTTAAATTGGTGCCATCCTTTGGGTAAAATATTAATTAATAATTCCTTCACTGGACTCACGCAAAGGTTAAATAATTGGAGGGTTATTGCAAAACACAACGCACAACGTAATGATAATAATGATAAATAATGTTAATCATAACTTAATTTTCTTTATTTTTCTATTGTGTCCCACATTTGGTTTCAGTGACACTTCAGTGCGAGTTCAAAATTTTAAATGAGAATTTTAATAAATAATACTGAGGTTGATAAAAATAATTTAAATAAAGAGATGAATAAATTTTATGGAGGACCATGTGATGACCAGATATTTGCATTGTTTAAAATAAAATATGCACAGTCACTATGGAAATGAAAAGAATTTGAACATATTTGAAATGATTGAAAATAATGTTGAGAAATTGATCAATATTAAGAATAATAATTTGCATGCTGAAATGTTTTATGTGTAGTATTTTTAAAGTGTATTTCATGCTATTAACTTTAAGTAGGATTTTAGAAGGGAAAATGTTTGTTTTAAATGCCTTTGAGAGGAAGTAGAAATTCTAGACGACAAAAGTATCCGGATATATCACAAAGAGAAATTATTGAAAATCCGAGAGTAAAACTGGAGAAATTTGGATTAATTAAGTTAATGCCAGTTTTTAATGGGGGGAAAGACGAGGATGTCCAATTTTTTATTGCACAGTTTAAAAATATTGCTGGAATGACCGAATGGTCGGAGGAAAATAAAGTCGTAATTTTAAAAACTAGGTTAAAGGAGAAAACCCTTGAATTTTTGTCAAAAAAAAAGGAATTGCAGAAAGCAAATAACATGGGAGAAATCAAACAGATATTGATTAAACAATTTAAATCATCACTTGCAATGCTGCAAAAGCTGACAAATTGAAATAAAAATAAAGTGACGCCAGTAATGAAAGTATCTGAATTAGCGTTACAAATTTCAAATTCGACAAATGAATTTTTAGGGAATTACGCAAATAATGAAATGTGTTAAATAAAGAACAATTTAATGTTCTCAAAATTTATAGTGTCTGTCAAACAAGATCTTGCTTTTGAAATTAGAAAACTAAATATTCAGAATTTTGAAAAGGCAGTAAAATACGCAGAGCATTTGGAGCAAATTTTTGAAGATTGCGACAGTACAGAAGTTAATGCAATTTATCGCAATGAAAATATGGGCAAAAATTTTAATGATAGACAAATGGAAAGGCATTTACAAAATTCAAAATTTGAACCTGAGCAAGTAATATATGAAAAATCAGAAAATGAAATGATGCATTGCATAGGATGCGGAAAAAGAGGCCACTATTTTTCTACTTGTTGGCACAACCAAAACGTACAAAAAAATTATGGAGTAAAAAATATGGGAATAAAAGAAGTGAATTTAGAAATGATCAAAATAACGAATTTAGAAATGATCAAAATAACGGATTTTGAAATGGGCAAAGTAATGGATTTCATAATACGCAAAATAGCGGATTCAGAGAAAGAAATACGTAAAGAAATGAAAGGGCAATTAGTCAAACGTTTGCGAAAGAAATATTTCAGAGGCAAGAAAGAAACCGTAGCGTCACTCAAAATCGCGGTAATTTAAACTGACCGAGGGTCTTTGGCCTAATCAAAATTTAAAAAAAGACTAAAGTCCCAAATAAGGAATACAGGCGACAACGTGAAAATTACATATGGTTACGTGAGTAGACATGAAAATTATGAAAGGGAGATTCGCACGCGAAGCCCAGGTCCCAATTTTAAATCACATAAAAATAAAACACAAAAAAATAAAAATGAGAGTCAAAAAATAAATAGTATGGAAAGCATGCAAAAATATACCCATGTCCCCTGTCCGAAGATTGAGATGTTGGATATTGCAGATATACTGGCGTAGACCGGATGGATGAGGTTCGATAGTCACTTCGTCGAAAGTCTAAAATGTGAGGCAAATATTAATAAAAAGAAAATTGAGGAAAATACATGTGTAGAAAATAAGAAAATAAAAATCATGAAAAATAATGAAAATGCAGGAGTTAAAGAAATTAATAAAAATTAAAATGATGCGTGCAATGCAAAAATAAATTTAAATGATGAGTACAGAAATGAAGTAAACTCAAAATCGACTCAGATCGATAATAAAAAGTATGATGAAATTAAGGAAACTAGTTGTAATGTTTCGCAAATTGATACACAAATTCTTGAAGGTAGTCATGTTAATGACTATACTTTTTCAATGAAAATAATAACTTTTTTGATGAAAATAATAAAAATGTTTATACAGAAAATGATTTTAAAATTGTGACTAGTGCAAAAACGCCAATTGTCACACAAGATAAAGTAAAAGGCATTTTTGAATTTAATGAAAATATTAAAAATGGTTTTTATGACAGTTAAAAAATCGCACCGGTCGATAAGGCTAATTTTCCTAAAAAGGAAAAGAAATGATTTTGCTGAAAAAGAATGTGTTAATAAAGAGTCAAATCTTGACGTCCAGGTCTGTCACGCTCGTATGAAGGAACGTTTTGCAGCCAGGTCATTTGATTGCAGAACAATTCGATGTTGACCAGGAAATTCAGGATAAAGAGGTGATCTTTATCCCCACAAAACACGTAAAAGTACTTTTTCCATTTGGTGCAATTCGAACTGTAATAAAAAATAACAAAATTGATATTGTGATAAGTAATCAACAGAAGGTTAAAATTACGTTAAATAAAAATATGAGAGTAGGAGTGATTAAAAATTTCAAAAGAATTACAAATGAAGAAATGCAAATCGGAGATACCGTATTTTTGAAAGAGGAAAATATACCCAATATGCTTCAAGATAGATTTCAGGGACCCTTTCGAGTAATAAAACTTGGAGAAAAAATAAATTTTACCATTTGAAATAAATATAGCATGAAAGATGAACGAATTGAAATTCACGCTACCCAATGTTATATAGAACGAAATGTACAAAGTGCTGAAGAATTGAGCAGCATAGAGGGGAGCATAGCATTATGCAGCATAGAAGGGAAAATACAGATGTCAAAATTATGCAAAATCAAAAAGTTGATAACAATTTTGAAAATATTGATCATAAAATTATGCAAAATGAAAATGTTAAATGTCAAAGAGTACATAATGCAAATGGAAATAAAATGTTTGTAGAAATTCAAAATGAAAGTGGAAATAATAATTTTCAAGAAATTCAAAGTGAAAGTAAAAATCATGAGGTAGAAAAAACTCAGAAATCATTTGAAAACAAAATAATGGATGTTTTAGTTAGTGAAAATGTTAATTTTGAATGTGTTCAAAATACAAATAAAAGTCATAATAATGAAAATATTCAGAAATCAGATAAAAATAAAATAATGGATGTTAATAGAAATCAAAGTGTTAATTTTCAAGGAATTCAAAATGAAAATAGAAATCCTAATAATGATAAGCAAAATTCACTTGAAAATAAAATAAGGGGGTTTTGCATAATGAAAGTCAAAATGGTAATATTCAAAATATTCAAAATGAAAATGGAAATGTTAATTTTCAAAAAAAGCAAAATTCAAATAATGCTAATAAATGTATTCAGAAGGAAAATGACAAAATAATAAGGGAAATTAATCACAATGAAATTGAGGGTAATGATTTTCTAAAAGAAAATTCAAAATAATTGAAAGTCAAAGCAAATATAAAGAGTACGTTATTCAAAAATTAAACTTCTTAAATGAGATACAAATTCACAACACAAATGAAGGTCATAGTCATGAGCAAAATGAGAGAAAGCTGGATAAAAATTCTGTCATTAGATCAAAATTATTTAGAAATTCAAAATTTGCTGATGATTGGTTCTTGTAGAGATTGGTCTTGCTGATGATTGGTTCTTGTAAGAATTGTAAAATGAGAGAGAGATAAAAAGCAAATCAAAATGATTCTAAGGAAAATGATCTGATATGGAATGAATTTTAAAAATAAAAAAAAAATGGATAATGATATGAAATGTTTAAAAGCAATAATGAAGGAATTGTTTAAAAATGAAAATGGTATAAATTTCAAAGAAAATAAAAATAGTTGTACAAAAATTTGCTATCCAAAAATTGTATAATAATGATGCATAGAATATAAAATATAAATAAGTCAAAAATTGTTCTACATGAGATAAGCAGTATTGAGCATTATTGGTTATGCAAATAAATCTATAAAACTTAAAGGTAGAATCAGATATGTTACCTAATAAGGTAGATGAAGGATGAGAAGCTGTAGCCAAATCCAGGCAAGGACAATGTTGTGAAGGCAGATAATGTTGAAACTTGTGAAGAGTCTTGAGGCTTAAAAATTGTAATACATAATTAAGTAAAATGGAAAAAATGGAAATGAGCTGAAAATGAAAGTATTAGAGATTAGTCATTAATGTTACAAATTTTATGCCAAAAATTTTAGTAAAGGCATAAATAATCGAAAATTTTAAATCAATTTGAATTTAAAATATTAAACTATGAGCAGTAAAATAGCTGTAAATCGCCCGTTGCAATGAAGCAATCGAGGACACGATATATAGTGTAGGAATATTCAAATGTAAAAATGCAATTAAAACTGCTAAGTAAATAAATGTTCAGGAATAATATACATTATATAAGCAATTTAAATAGCTAAATTAATCCTAAAGTGACAGGATAAATGAAATAAAATTTAGTTAAAATTTTGTTTAAGTGAATAAATGAATAAATCAACAGAAGGTGTAAAAGAAGGTTGAAATTAAAAACTAATTGAAGAATATTGAGTGCGAAATATAGCATTTTTGTTGTTCATTTACAACGTGAGGAAATATTACAATAATCTTGTGTATATAAATAAATGTGGATATGAGAATAGAATGTAAATAAATATAGATATGAAAATAACATGTAAATATTGATGAGGAAAATTGTACGATAATAAATATAATTGTGAAATGCATATGAAATGAATATAAATAAATACGAAATGAATAAATAAATGTTATAAAGTAATAAAGAACTTAGATGTTAGTAGGGAATATAAATAAAAAAAATTAAAAGTGTCGATGAGATACGACAGCGACGGAAAAGCGTTTGTAAACAAAATTCATCTACCCAACTAGCATACTTCCGTTTTCAATTCGTTGAAAAATCGGAAATCAGTTTCGTTTTTATTTTGTTGAATATGTAACGAAATAAAAACGAAAATATGTCTCGGCGCTTCCACTATTTTGCAACCAATTTTTAAAACGTTATTTCTTCGTTTTACACACATAACTTTTGTATGGCGATTTACTCGAGAACGATATGCATCGCAAAAGAAACGAAAAAGTAACGTGTATGTAACGAAAGTTAACGCAAATAAAGAAAATATGTAACGAAATATAGAAATGCAACGGACGTAAAACAAACGAAAATGTAACGGAATGGCCGCAAAACAAATGGAAATGTAACGGAACGGACGTAAAACAAAAGAAAATATAACGGAACGGACGCAAAACCAACGAAAATATATCGAGAAAGGTTAGGCAAAAGAAACCAGTATGTAACGAAAGTTAACGCAAATAAAGCGAATATGTAACCGAAATCTAGACATTAAAAGGATATATTTCCTCCAGTCTTTTGTTTCAGTTTGTCCATGTTAGCACATGGGAGTAGGGGAATTAAACCTCGGGCAATGCCAGTTTTGGGGATTTTTCGCTGCTATTATTTGCAAGGATAGATGTTGAGAAATTCAATAGAGTAACTAGCTGCATTTCTAATATTTTTGAGCATTCCATCAATTTTACAAAAATTTTAGAAACACTGCTCTAATTATTTTATCGATGCTTTAAAAAGGTGCAAATTTTCTTCTTTTTAGCATTTATGCTTTGCAAAAAACACCGGAAAAAATCCTAAAAACTAAATGATATTTAGTACTATTTCCCATATGCTATCATGGAAAAACTGAAACCAGCAGTTGCAAGGAAAATATCCTCTTAATGTATGAGTAACATACTAAACTGAGTAACGTAACGAATAAGCAAATATTTTTTAAGCAAAAAACATCATTTAGAATAACTTTTATGCTCTGTTAAATAATATTTCACATTCTAGAAGAAAGAAATCCACTAAAATTGCATTTAAAAGGTTTACAAAACGTATCTTGCGTTTTTTCGCTGGAAAATCTTTACATTGTGGGAGAATATATATGTTCCAAGTTTCAAATTAAAACATTATTCACATGCAATTTAATTAATATATTAGTGTTAACACTATTGACTTTTTCATATAAAGAAAAATCAATATATATATTTTTTTCAAATTTAAGATATTGGGAGTGTATAGGACCTTTCAATCTTATTTAATTACATTTATCTAACTAAAATCATTTAAAGTAATAAGGAAAACTTTATAAGTTGAATAATCATCACCCTTTGCTGTCCACGCCTGTCATAAACACAAATGTAAAGACATGACCCCCAAAATTACACTTGTTGTTTTGGGGGTTTGAATGTTTTCATCTTTCTCTAGTTCCATTTTAAAATCTACTTCTGAACTACATAGACTGAGGTCAGACTTTTTAGCTGTCAATGCTATTGAAAAGGTGTTCCAATGTTAAATACATATTTAGCCATGTGATGAGACATTCATTGTATAATCCCGATAGCACAGGGCTAAATAAAACAATACCAGTTTCATTTTAACTTTTTGAATAAGATAATTTTAAGTTGTATTTCATAAAATTTTCAGTAATAAGTTATCAAATAATGACATTATAAATGGCTCTTTAAAAAGAAATTAAAGTAGCAATTTTAAGAACATTTTACAAGTTATATTTATATTTTTATTTAGATGTAATTGAAATTTCTGATAATTCTGTTAATTGTTTATTTTAAACCATACTGTATATTTTGATTTGTCCACTTAAGAGTCTCAACTAAGAATTCTGTTTTCACACATAATTTTTCAGTGTATAATGGACTAATATAAAATGGACTAATATATATGGAATTTATAATAGACTAATATATATGGAATTTATAATAGACTAATATATATGGAATTTATAATAGACTAATATATATGAAATTTATAATAGACTAATATATATATGGAATTTATAATAGACTAATATATATGGAATTTATAATAGACTAATATATATGGAATTTATAATAGACTAATATATATGGAATTTATAATAGACTAATATATATGGAATGATGATGCAATTTTTTTTTAACTTTTTTTTTTGAGAAGTCGATATTATGAGATATTCCCAACTTCTTGATTCAAACAACTTACCTGTACGGCTACCATTTTGTGAACCGTAAAATTTTTAAGCTTATATTTTTGTGATATTTTATAAAAAAATATTATCCTCAATAGTTAATGAACAATATTTGTATATGAGACATATATATTGTTTATTTATTGAGAAATTAAGAAATAATCTATGCATTCCATTTTCTCAGTATGAAACAGCAGCCGCAAAAACAAATGTTTTACAATAAACAAAATTCAGATTTTTTTTAAATAAATTTTGCAGCATTAATGACTTTTTAATTTTTCACTTATGTATACATGTAGTGTATATGAAAATTATAGTAACTAATGTCTGAGGTTGCGGGTTTAAATTATTGACCTCCGAGCAAGCTTCTGAAATAGATACTTTATTTAAAAACATAACATAACTTGTACTTCAATTGAAAAGTATTTAAAACATGGCTGAAAAAGCGAAACTACAACTTTTATTCAAAAATAACCTTCAAGGAGTAATAAACTTCAAACATATGTATTTATTCATAGGCTTGATAAAAGAGTTTCCATTTGAAGTCAGTAGGTTCAGAGAGATTGAAAAAGTGAAAATCACAAGGAGATAGATCTAGACTGTACGGATGTGTTGTCCTGAATGTTGAAACACAGCACGTGCTGTAAACAGACTGCTATATAATACAGTAGGCTCTCTGATGACTATTAACAGCTCAAAGGATCCATCGACAGCACACTTTGCGGTAGCCTAGGCTCCATGTGATAATTCAAACAGTTCCATGACTCCGCCATCATCTTTTTCATGTTACTTTCATTATATTTCTAAACAATTAACAAAATCATAAATATCTTTAAAAATAAAGTCTCTTTACATATTAGAGATTATTACACAATTAATCATGTACATATTATTTGAGTATTGTTTATTTAAACATCAAGGATTTTTCTCAAAATATAAAATTTAGATCTTAAAAGAAGAGTATAAAAAGGTCCCGCGTGGCACTGCCAGTTGATGCAGAATTTTGCAATTTCTGTCGTACGAAGCGGACAAAAGATGTCACAAATAAGGCAACTGTAAATGTTTTTAAAGAGACGAATTATTGGAATGCTGGAAGCCGGTCGATCACAAAACCGAAGTATCTCGAATTCTGAATGTGCCTCAGTGTGTGATCTCCAGACTGTGGCAGAGGTTCCAAACCCCTGGAGATGTTACCCAATGACCAGTACCAGGCCAGTCAAAGGTAACAACCACTCGTCAAGACCAATATTTGGTGATAACTTCACGACGTCAGAGGAACCGTTCTGCCAGACCATTGGGTTCAGCCCTGACAGCCGCCACAGGAGTCACTGTTTCGAGAAAAATTGTTTACAAGAGACTCAAACACGTTGGTCTCTATGCTAGAGGACCAGAAGTTTGCACCCCCTGATGTCTACACAGAAATGCGTGCGTTTAGAGTGAAATTTGGAACAACGACAGTGGAGTGGACAACAGTGTGGCAATGTTTTGTTCAGTGACGAGTCCAGATTCAGCCTGCAAACTAATTCTCATCGTATTATGATTTGGAGAGAACGTGGAATGCATTTTCACCCGGGAAACATCACGGAAAGACATAGTTTTCTCATTTGGCGGAGACATGGTCTCTACAGACATGATAGACGGCGGCACAGTCCTCCACATCCTTGTCACTGGGTCAGTTATCGGACAAAGATACAGAGACGAAGTCCTTGAGCCTACTGTTCTATTGTTTTGAGGTGTTGTTGGTCCTGATTTCACACTCATGGATTATAATGCTCATCCTCACTGTACGGTCTTGGTTGATGACTTCCTTCAAACTAAAGATACCCAGCATATGCAGATGCCAGCAACTCTCCTGATCTGAATCCAATAGAGCATGTGTGGAATGTGTTCATGCGACTTCTTGAAGCCCTCCACTACCCACCAAGCTCTGTTTCTTGATTGAAAACAGCTCTTCGTGCGGCTTGGAACTCTTTGAGCACACAACTCATCCAAACCCTAATCGAAAGTATGGGAAATTGTTGTGTAGCATGTGTGGCTGCACGGGATTCCCACACTTCGTATTAAACTGCAGCATCACATTATTTTAATCATTCTGTTTCACTGAGGTTGACACTCTTATTATGACCCTTTTTCCTTCAACTCTTTTTTTTGGATAATAAAAGTCGTTATTATCCTTGTTCTGCATTGTTTTCTTCTTCTATAACCCTATTACACCTGCATACCGCATTTTCCTTCTATTCCGATGTAGATTTCTTGACATTTTCTCATAAACAGCAACTATGCTTAACTTTTGGATATTTCTTAGTGCATATTTAGTGCATATTAGATTAGTGCATATTTCTGTATAAAATCTAATCAGTGTATATAAACCAAGCCGAGTACATAATGCTACTACAAAAAATATGACTAAAACAGTAAACCTTTATATAAGCAGAATAATAAAAAATCAACCAAACAGTACAAACCATCGCCAGATGTGTGAATGCTGAATTATCACCAGCAATCAAATAACATGGTTATGAAGGGCATTGTTAACAATGAAAGATAACCACATGACAGAGTTGAGTAGTATAAAAAATACATGTATTTGACGCTCATTTGTATTTTGCATTTCAAATTGAAAAAGTAAAGCAATTTTTTAATGTATCGAAAATACATTTTAAGAGTATTTTGTATTTTCAAAGCACTCAAAATACATTTCTTTAGATTGCCAAATATCGTGTTTAAACTGCAGACAAATCATTCGTAACAGAGAAAATGGCTAATCTGCATTTTGTCTAGGTATGGATTTCATTTCTAGGAATTAATCTAAACACATCTTTTTTCAGCCTGGTGCTGATAAAGACGCGTGTGATGTTTAGTATCTTTGGACTGTAGTTCAAAATTTTCAGCTCTTTAACTTCTCACAATTTTGATTAGTTTTGCAGCATAATCCAACAATTTAATTGCTGGCTCAGTCTTTCGCGTGCATGTTGTTTGGAAATCGAAAAAAGTAACAATAGAAAATGCATAATAAAAAAATAACATGTTGAGATATGAAATGTAGATTCAGAAGTTTTTGGGGAAAGAAACACTAATATCAGGTCACCATCCCCCAGAAAAATTCAACCACATGCGAGCATCGAATGATGGATAGATGTGATGATATCACTATCACAACATCTACAGCTTAAGGGTTACAAATTAAGACTAACTATGTAAGAGTGAATGCTCATTACTTTACTGTTACCTAAAAAAATATACTGTAATATATGCATCCATAAAAAATTAATCTATAATCACAAAACTTGGCATGTAAATATCGTTTGAGGAGATATGCAAATGATTAGATTTTGGGATAAAAAAAATAATGCTTTATTAAGGAATGGTTACAAAAATATGGCACTTTAGTAAGTAGTAAATACTTAACTTTAAAGCTATACATGACGATATTCAGTGCGGCATGAAGTCAATTAATTTGCTTATGTCCCTTTGCGGAAGATTCTCTCACAAATGTTGTAACTAGTCAGCTAATTCAATGGCATTATGAGAAGGCTGTAATTGCTGTTCCAGCACTTCCCAGAAGTATTCTATCGATGATATATCTGAGAAATCAGATGGCCATGAGAAGATATTAAACCATCAAAGGCATTCTTGAGAAAGTTGTGCAGTATGTGGAAAAGCATTGTCCTGTTGGTAAATGGAACCTAGGCAGATTGACAACATGGGCAGAACAATCGGCTGCAGAATATCAATGTACAAAAGAGCCATTTTATTGGCTTAAGGTACAATTAGAAGAGATCGGCTGTCCTATGAGATGGCTCCCCCAGACTGTCACACCACTTCTGATGACCATGTGTTGCTCAGAAACAAATGTGGGATCGGAACACTGGCCAATCCTCTTCCACACTTGTATGCAGCAGTCATCAGGACTGAGTGAGAAGTGGGATTTGCCGCTAAAGATATCATGCCTCATTTCCAGGCTGACGGAACTGACCACCAATCAAGATAACTCTATGTATGTTGAGTGGTCAGTGGGAGGTGCCTTAATGGACATTGAACGCATTCCTACTTCTGTCAATCGCCTCTGAACAGTACCTTTTGATGCAGAATGCATAGAGTATGGTAAATGTCTTTGAATGGCTGATAGCAATGCCATTGGTATGGACGTGGCTTCTCTCCTGACTGTACGATCCTCTTGAGCAGTTGTTTGTATGGGGAATTCAAAGCCTCTGTGTCGATTACATGTTCCGCCTCTAATCCACTATTAACTCTGAGTAACTATCATATCACCCAAACCAAGATGATGATTGATAAGTCTGTTAGACCAACCAACTTTTCTAAGATCCATGATACGACTTCACTCTAAAACTGACAATTGTTCGTAGTGTCTTAGAGTATGTCTCAAAGACATCATGGTACTCAATTTTCAGTATCGAAGCAGAAAATCCACTTAAAATTGCCTGTGAGTGAGAACACCGGTCATATCATATACGGTCCGGTCAAAGAATTATTGCCATGCATGTTACAGAAGCCCTATAACACTGTTAGCACTGACAGTTTGATCATTTGCATAACTCATAAAACAGCATTTGCACGCAGAGTTTCGCAGCTGTAGATCAATTTTTATGCATGCATATATGTTTTTGCGACAGGGTAACAGAAATTAATTACTGGCTGTATAAGAAATTACACGGCTGCCACAGAAAGAATGCAATGAAAATAGTAATTGTGTAAATAGCAGCTATTTTAGTTATTGATATATTTCAGTAGTGTACATTAAAGTAACATCAGTGATAAAAACATTAAAAACACAATTTTGTAAAAATCTCAAATTTACACATTTTCATAATAATGCAAATATTAGTATTTTTTTCTAAGGAATTAAAAAATATTTGGCACTTCTTATCAAAAATCAGAAATTTTAGACCTTTTTATAATCCCAAATTTAAACAGTCTTTTTCAAAAATCATGAATTTTAGCATTTTTTTTTATAAAAAGTGCAAAGTTTAGCATTTTTTTGTGAAAATACTGGATGTTTGGGGGTTTTTCATAAAAATTACAAATTTTAATGCTTTGGTATAAAATCATGAGTTTAGCATTTTCCAAAAAAATTCTGACCTTTAACACTTTTTAAACAACAAAAATTGTCAATTTTAGTGTTATTTCATAAAAATCATGAATACGTTTTAGTAAAAATCACAAATTTTGTGCTCTTTTATAAAAGTTGTGGATGTCTAATCCCCTCACACTAATATTAAAAACACTAATTTTTGCATTTCGAGTTGAACCATAATATAAAATGGCAAAAAATTTGTTTCACATGTTTTAGAAACTTAAAACCTATTTTTATTCTGGAATAATAAGCATATTTTCATATTACATTACGGAATTGCTTTCTCAGCAAATGAAGAACAAACATGTATCCTCTAAATGAAGCTGTATACAATGTTCTTTAATTGGTTGATTTGCAATATATCTGGCATATCAGCTAGTAAGCATTGATTCTATTGTATCAGGGTTTCGAAACTTTTTTGGTCATGGAACCCTTTCGGTGGTATTTACATTGCTAGTTTCGCTTCAATTTCATCATCTTCTTCTGTAGATGACTTAACAAGCTCTTCCAATTCTGTATTTGTTAACACTTTTTGATCGCATTCAATATGTTCTTTCATTTCTTCTTCAATACTGTCAGCAAATCTTTCTCTACCAACTTGTCTTGCTGAATGAATGATTTTCATAACTTTTCTCATTGATTTCCGGGAAACCTTTAAAATCCTGCAGGCATTTACAGGGATAAGAATGAACCCATTCTTGTAGTTTTCATCAAATATCTTTCCAATTTAATGTAAAAAATTATTTGGAAATATTTTTTATACTATCTTTCATTTTAGTTTGTTAAATTTTCTTTTAATTTTATATAGTTTACTCGGGACAAAAATAAACAAGAAAGATCAATCATGCTTAAAGCATTGATTATGAAACACTTTCCAACTTCAATGCAATTTTATTTAAACATGTCTAAAATGCAATACATTCCTCGGTAATATTTTAAAACTTATCACAATACTAGATTAATTTATTATATTTGAAACCTTAAACCTTCATCGAAAAAAATTAACTTTATTCAAATGACGGCATTAAAGTATAAATTGCCTGATTTAAACATCTCTTAAATGTTATACATTCCTCGGTAATAATTTTAGAATTATCATAATACTACGATAATTTATTATATTTGAAAACTTCATCGAAAACAACTGAAATCCATTCAAATGACGTCATAAAAAAATAACACGCCTGGCTCTCTCTATAAAAGCAACATTTCATTCATAAATAATTCCCCCATTCATGTCATTCATCACAATACTATAACAATTTATTTTATTTAAAAATTAAGACCATTGAGTTGCAAGTAAGTAAACTCTATGCGTAAAACTTCATCGAAAAATATCGTCCTTCTCTTGCTAAAATCAATGAATTCATATCAGCTAAGCAGACTCCATGGACTAAATGATTTTGTGTTAAAGAATTACAGCGATTCTAATACAACTCATTCTTCATATTTTGCTGTTTACATTTTACATAGGTGAAAAATAGGCTTAATAGTAGAAATAATCAAATTTGGAAGAGCATTTAAACTGAAATATATTGTCATTGCGTTGTTTCAGTATGTAGATGCACAGAATTTAGGCAAAAATAAAGTAATTTTAGGACGGATACAACACTCAATATGAATTAAAAAGAACTTTAAAAATCACGATTTTGACACAAGATGGATGCCATATATTATTTTGAAGTGGGTCATGTGATCGTTTCATTTCATGGACACGTGATCGCTTAATATAAGAGGTGTTATTATTATTTTAATTGTTATTTAAAAAAACAACTGAATATATTTCGCTGAATTTTTTTTTATATATTCTATGGAACAATTTGAATATTGCCTAAAATTTTCGAAGCAATTTGTGAATTTTAAATCCGCTTAAAAAATGCTTGAAAAATTAGGTCCCATAGGGCTCAATGTATTCCATTTTTTCAACCCGGGTTCAATCCAAAACTAATTGGGTGATATTATTCATTTATATTCCCATAGGTCCTATAGACCGTCTGAACAACATACTAAAATTTCATTTTGATTAAGTCATTTTTACGGCAGTTATCGTGCTAACGGACAGACAGACAGACAGACAGACAGACAGACAGACAGACAGACAGACTGACAGACAGACAGACAGACAGACAGAATGAATGAACAAAGTCATAAACACTTTTCAACTTTGTTGTAAAGTGTTAAAAATGGGGGATCAAAGTGGTGTTTGGGGGTAACTTTGATCCCTTTATGTTTTTTACATGTGTGTCAAATAAGAACTCCATTAAGGTTAATGTCTAATATGGTAGCTATAATTATAAAGTAGAATGGGGTTAATGTTATATTGAAAATTTAACCCAATTTTTGCGGCGTTACAAATTAAATTCATGCGCATTCAATACAGACAAATGAAATTTAAATTTAAAAAGATTAAGCAAATATATTTTAAAACTTTTAAGAACTTTCTAAACCTTAAATAATGAAAGCATTCGCTATTACAAATTTTCTACAAAACAATGTGTATTAAACGGTTAAATTCTTAATAGCAGCAAAAGTTTATAGTGACAATGTCATCTACAAGCAGATTATCTGACACACAAAAATCATTCACATGTGAGAGACAACATGGTTGACACCTTGAAGATCAGAAAAATCAAAACCTTTATTAGCTACAACTTTAATAAATGTCTTGGGCTTTTATTTAGATGTGCCACTGGGTTCTCATTCTTTCATTTTTCGTTAAAAAAAATTTTTTCAATACTGCTACAGTCTTCTTTGTAGGTTTAACAGTCAATGACTTACAGGTACTTGGCATGTCAGCAGCAAAAACTGCTCTGTAAGAGCTCACAATGATCTTCCATTTATTGGGAACAGGAGCAATCAAATTTTTTTGCAAAAATTTTAACGAACACAGCACATTGACCCAAGCATTGAGGGAATGATGAATCACTTTTGAGAAAATTGTAAAAATTTGAATTTATGATACATGCATATAATTTCCCTAAAATGTACAACACATAAAGAAAGCATCTTATTGCACTATTTTTATTTTGCTTATTTTGTTCCTACTACAGAGAATGTAAATGTGTCTGAAAATGAATGTGTCTGAAATTTAAATGTAAAATTTTAATTTTAATAAAAAATTAATTTATATATTTTCTTATGAGCATCGATGAAAATTCAATATATTGCATAATTAAGTACGATTTTCTACATAATATCTGCCGTGTTGTGAGAATTAGGAAATATTTTTTCTAAATTTGTTTACAAACTGAACCAGGAAACTTTATTCTTCAGATCCACATGTGAAGATATTTTTGTATAACGAGCCCAGAGATTCTTATATATTTTTAGAAGAAAATATTTTATTAGAATATTTTGAATAACAAAGCCATTTATTATACTATAGAAATTTTCACATACTTGTGAATGTTAAGTTCATTTTTAGTAGAATTTCCGTATGAAGAAATGCTATAGTGCTTGTTTTGAATTAAAAACGAAACAAAAATTTAGTTGTTGTTTGATATGAAAATTTACAGCTTACGCCCGAGTTGTATAAATGTGTGGAGAAATCTGCTCGATAGAAAAGAGGTATGTCATTAAAAAAAATGTAAACAGGACAAAGAATGAAAATATATTGCTCTGAGACACGGAATTATAATTAAATAAAATTAACTTGTTCTGCCTTTAAGAGGTGAGAACGTGTTAGAGGGGGGAAAGAGAGCAAAGTAAAAGAGTTGGTGTTAGAACGTGAAAGGTTTTAACAGAAATGTGAATAAAAAATATAATTCAAATAGATTCTGGGGCAACAAACAAAAGAGATTTGACCTATTATGGACTTGATCTCACTTTAGGAGGTGAGACCGTAAGAAAAGAAAAGTTCAGTTGAATTTAAAATCAAATTTATGAGGTGAAAAACATCAGATAAAGCGTAATTGTAGAATGCAGTCCTTAAGTGGGTGCTTTCTATGAAGGTTATGTCTTCATGGGTCCATGACTTGAAAATTGAAGTATATCTGAACCTACAACAGTGCATCAAAAGAGAGGGGGAGGTAGCTGATACAATCCAGAGACCGGTGTTGGGTATGTATCATCTGAGACGGTCGAGAGCGTCATCAAATCGGTCCGGCCAGCAAAACTATCACAGTCAGGTCCGGTTCACACAATCTTTGTTGAAATGGGAATTGATGTATATCTAAACCTACACCAGTCTATCAAAAAAGATGGGGAGGTGGAGGTTACATTCAAGTGACCGGTGCCGGGCATCAATCAGCTGAGTCGGTCGAGAGTGTCATCAGATCAGACCGGCCGGTAAAACTATTACCATTAGGACTGGCGCGCACAGGCTTTGCTAAACTAGGTTTGACTCACACGGTATAGACTTAGAAAGTCAAATCCTTCTTGGAATGTTGGATGTCAGGACAGGTAGTTTATGGAGTAAAGCCAGGCAAATCAGGACTGGAGCTTAATCGATCATGGCGAGATGCTTGCTGTCTCAAGAAAAAATATACTTGCAAGTTCGACAAATGAAAATTGTGGTGCGAAAATTTTAGTCGACCTACGTCTCGGGAACCGAGAGGTACGTCTCGGTCCTAGAAAAAAACAAAATCGAATTTTCTCGCGGGCTTCTTATCCAGCGTACGCAAAGAGATAGAACAACCAGAACCAACAACGTTTTCCAACCAAGTGAGGAGATCTCCGTCAATTGGCAGGGAGTATCGAACCAGCAATCCTTTTCCAGCAACGTCAATTCTAATCTAATGCTCCAAGTATACCATTCTCTAGACAGCAACTGCTCTCATGTCAAGGCTAAATACGTCAAATGTAACTAAAATTCAAAATTGGTTTATATCGCTTAATGAGGATATTATCAATATGGATAATTGTTAATTTAGAGTTTGTGTAATATATACCTTATTTGGGTACTTTGAAATAGTATTACATGCCGTCATCCGGATAGTCCTCAAATGGGCAATTCAACGTTATTCACTGCATTATATAAGGAAATTCATGCGTTGCACACATCATATTTTCTCCTTTTACTTCATATCCGAAAGTACTCCCTTACATGAATGAATGTGATAAATTAAATGGAGTGCTTGCTGTCAAGTCGACTTCCTCATGCCAGAATCCCTTTTTAAGTAGATTGTTATTAGTTTTTGTGAGACCAGAAATTGTTCTCACATGAGACACTTTTACTTGTGAAAATTTATGATGCCCAGAACGGCAAACAAAACTGTAGTCTGGCTTGCACCAGGGTTTATGAGGACTTGAACTTTAAGGTCAAAAGACTATAAATTTAGGGGTGCAATACCAGAGGGGCTGAGCTGGGCCATACTAAATGTGCAATAGTGCAATTGGGTAAAAAGAACCAATGAGCGCCAAAGAAGTAAAGGCGGAGCTCGCCCCCCCCCCCCGCCTCCCCACCGAAGGAACCACAACCTGAGAGAGAACGAGATGAGATGTAGACGAAAAGACATGTAGATCAGACTTTGACGAAACAGTTGGATTTTGACTTAGGAGACGATTATGAGTTTTGACTTAAATAGGAAATGCGTGCAACGACTGCGACGTTATAACTTGGGTTGAGGCTTGCCTGCCATTATGATAGAACGACAATACTACAGAAGCAGAATATTGCGTAGAAATTCCCAAATAAGGGAGATCTAGGATGTGTTCAGTGCAACCAAGTATTTGCAAGCATTATGGTCTGTTGCAAAGGCCCAAATTGAAGGTATGTGTTCCTGAAATATCCACAGGTTATTAAGTACGTTAGGCATATGGTTCAGGGTCTCACGTACTCCCCTCTCACATGCTATCTTAATAAATAATTAATAAGAAGAATAGTTAATGTATTGAATTTAATGGTTATTTTATGTCTTAAATAAATGTTATTGTTAAGTTTAAATTGGTCTAATCTTTTCATATTAATTAATAATTATTTTCAGGACTCACTCAAAAGGTAAATTGGAGGGTTAATAGCGGCACAACATGGCAATGAACATTAAATAATAATTCCACTATATATGAATTTACGGTAATATTAAAATAATAATTATCTTTAATGAATTTAAGAATTAAAAGTGTAACTTCAAGTTTTATTTAATTTCGGTTGCCACAGTTTCCAAATATTGCAAAAGAAAATTTGAAGCATCTGTATCATTGATGCAATTGATTACAAAAATAGCATACACTGATTTTAAAGGACTTGAAAGAATTATTTCCATTAATAACATGTGTGGCAATGTAGCTGTCGAGGGTTAACTGACCCGCCACAAAAGGGGATAATGATGTCACGAACACAAACATTGTATTCTATCACTTTTTTCTCCACATAGATTGTAACTTTTAAGTTTTCTGGTCATTGATTAATAAACATGCAATTTTGTATTTAACGAGATCTTTTTTTTTATTCACTATTTCACATATTAAAATGAGTTACACCCTTTCTTAATTCATTTATAGGGAGGACTTGGATGTTCAAATGAAAATCTATCTATCTCACTTGTGGTAAGTAAAATTTATATCTCAATAAATTCCTTATATTAGGCCACGATAGAGGGATTTTCGCTTTAACATTATATTACTTCCTTTTACTTCATTTCGAGAAGTCTTCCCTGACATGAATGAATGCGATAAATTAATTGGAGTGTGTTCAAGTCGAAGTTCTCATACCAGAATCCATTTTTATATAGAGTGTTAATATTTCTATTTTTTTTTTCAAATTTGCCAAGAGAAATTTTGAAACATCTGTAATGTAAGTGTACCAGTAGTGGACTACTTAAGGGCATTCAATCAATTATCATTGAAACTTTAGGGAAATATAGCAGAAATATATTTTTTTTATCATTGGTTAAACTCTTATCTATAATTATTATCACATCAAATTGCAAACAAAATATTGTTATCAATTTTTTAAATAAAAAACTTTAACTTCCTTTATATTCCAGTAGTGGGCATATTAAATTTTTGATGTACCTATAATGCTCCCACGAAAAGTGGGCCACTCAAATAATGTATGAAATTTGTTGAAAGTTTTATTTCGCTATATATTATCATTAATATAATTTCTAAAATATATGTATAAAAAATGTACCTAATTAAAAGCGAATGTAGTTTAAAATTTAGACTACAATTTTTTTATTCCCAATTATTTACAAAAATTGAAGAAGAAAAGGAACTTTTTGGGTTCTCTTTTTCTTCTGATCTGCAATCATTCCTTTCTTCCATTTCAATTTCTTTTCTTTTTCTTTCAGTTTATTTTTTCTCTCTTTTTCTGCGGCTGCAGCAATTTTAATATCTTCTTTATTCTTATAATATTGAAGCATTTGAGGAGAAGTCGCAACTGTAGCAAGCTATTCTCGTCTTCTCTTTTTCTTTATCTTGTCACCCTCCCCCTCTGGTGAGAAAAGAACTCTCTGGATGGTACATTAGAGATGGTACATTAGAGATGGTACATTTTTAGATGGGCCTGCAGTAGGATGGACAGTATTTAACGACATTGGATGCATTGAATCTCAAATAAGTTCAATTGAGCCTTCTTGAATATTAAGATCCACCTCAGCAGATTCAACGGTACTTTCATCAAGCTCCAGCTCAACAGGCTCTTCACTGCATGTCGCCTCAATAGAGTTGACTGGTTTCTCCCTAAAAAAACGGTTCCATGTTCGAAGTTTCCTTTGTCTTCAACCATACATAGTATAGGTCTTTTTGCTCCACAGGGCCTTTCCATTCTCCTTTACTTTGTAAGAATGTTTCTAACTTCACTTTTCCAATTTTTTCTTCCGAAATTAAAAAAAAAACATTTCTCTCTTCTTTATCGGTGATACTGCCACTTTCTTGGATCTTATCTCAGTTGCAACAATGACTTTCTAACCACTACCAACTCCTAGGTCCACCACTGGAAGAATTTAAAAAGTAATGACCCAAAAGTGGGCCTCCCCTCAAAATTAATAGCTTGTTCATTTTATGCCTTTTAAGAATAATTTACAAAATATTAAGTATACAATGAAATAGAAATATGACATTTTAAAACCAAATTAAATAAACTTTCAGAGAAAAAAAATTTAAATGAATACTTGCCTCTTGAGGAAAGCAATAAGAATGAGCTAGAAATATCCCTTTGTGTGATCACCCCTTTGTGTTTCACTTCAGAAAAGCATATTTCCACCTCAAAGACTAGCAGGTTACAGAGATTGTGCCTCTGTCAGATAACTGTATATATATATAATATATATATATATATATATTATACATATAATATATATATAATATATATATATATATATATATATATATATATATATATATATATATATATAAATTATATATATATATATAAAGGTTTCAACCAATCAGCAGTTGTTCTGTTACCTTACAAGTATGACCTGAAAACCTTTTTTCCACTTTGAAAACAGGTGGCCCACTACTGGTACATGGCCCACTACTGGTATACTTAACCTATCTTTGTTCCCAATGATAACAATTATAGCATATTACCCTCCATTTTAAAATGCTTGAAAAAATCATTTGATAGATTCCAAGTTTGCCAATCTACAGCCTCGGGGGGTTATCTCCCCCTCCACGAGAGAATCTAAAGACGTCACGAAAGCAAAAAAATGTATTGTAGCTATTTTTCAATGCAATGATACTGTTTAGTTACATGATCATTGAGCCATAAGTATATATAAATTTTTATACGACGCGTGTTATTTCTATGTTTCAATATTTCAAATAATAAACTGGTTAACATCATTTCTAATATCATTTGTAGGCACAACTGATAGATGGATCTAGTTTACTTACCGGAATTTTGGTAAGTAAAATAAACGGCAAATCTTAATAAACTCTATATTTTCACCCTACACAGCATATTTAAGCATATATGAATAAAGCTAATTTTTAGCTGAATTTGCAATAAAAATTCAAGAATTAGTTTCCTTTCTCTACTTATTCCATATCCATAATAACGCCTCTATTTAATGACTGACAGACTCTGAAGATTGCACAGCTGATTCCTTTTATGTATAATTTTAGTAAGTCATAATTTCCTAAGAATTTCTTTCTGATTCCCATGTTGTTGTTGTTGAAACCCAGACCGTCCGACCTACCAGAAAGGTGTAAGGAAACTGTTCTGATTCCCATGTATACATATTATGTGTTTTAGCTGTAATTTTTTTCGAGCTCTTCAAAGAAATTATACAATGAAGTTCAAGGTATGAAGTTTTCATTTATATATATTGATTTCACATAAAATGAATTTTAATATTAAACATATCAATTTTTATGTTTGATTCATATATGAAACACTATGCATTATAGGGTAGGTTTCGAATCGTAATACACACTAGTGCATCTGAGACCATTTAATTTTTTTAAACAAAATTAGTGTTATAATACCAAATAACATCCTGTATCTTGTACTGATTAATATAACCTACAAAACTTAATAGATAACTGCTTAGGATATTGTTAATTAGAGACGTAAATTATTCATATATTCCGTACTTTTAATCAGAAGACCATGATTTCTTATTTTTCATCTTTAAGATATTTATATTCTGCGGGAAACTGTTATGCAATAACTAAAGATTTACACTGAGAATGTAACTTCACAGAATATTTAGATCATTACTGAATTAATTACTAAAATACTATAATTAGCAATACTAATAAATTTGAAAGATATCCTACAACAAAAAAAATTATTTCAATGCCATTAAATTATTTACACAAATACTCGTATAAAAGCAATTGGTGAGAATGTCGTCCTAAAGTTGGAGCTACGAAGCAGTAGCTTGCAGAAAGATTATGATGAAAAATAAAGAAAATGCCCTACAGTTCGCATTCTCTTCACCTGTGTTAAACAGGACAATGTAGTATACCAACGTAAACTAAGACTGTACAATGGGAAATTTTGTTTCGTTTGTATATAATGTGGTGTCCCATTATGTATCAGCACAGACAGGAATGGATTAAAATATTTCCATTTTACCAAAATATAGTAATGATAACATTCATTGAAGTGTCTAAAATCTAAGTTTAAAAATTGAATTTTAATTAACATTTAATTTATATATATATATATTTTAGAGCATCGATGAAAATTCAATATTTTGCATAATTAAGTACGATTTTCTACATAATATATGCCTTTCCGTGAGAATAAAAAATATTTATTCTAAATTTGTTTACAAACTGAACCAGGATACATCATTCTTCAGATACACCTGTGAAGATATTTTTGAATATTGAGCCCAAAGATTCTTGTACATTTTTAGAAGAACTAAATTAAATAATTTATTAGAATATTTTGAATAAGAAAGCAATTTATTGTACTATAGGAATTTTCATATTATTTTGAATGTTAATTTTCTTTTCAGTGTATGTTGCGTATGAAAAAAGTCTATACTGCTAATTTTGAATTGTAAACGAAAAAAAATTTAGTTATAATTTCACATGAAAATTTACAGCTTGCACACAGTTTACATAAATATGTGGAGAACTCCGTTCGAGAGTAAAGGAGTAAAACATAAAAGAAACATGCGTAATCATGACAAAGAATGAAATTATATTGCCTCTGAGACACGAAATTGAAATTAAATAAAATTAACTTGTTCAACCTTTAGGAGGTGAGAATGTGCTAGACAAAATGTTCAACAGAAATGTGAATAAAAAATATCTAAAATAGATTCTGAGGCAGCAAACAAAAGGAATTTAACCTATTGTGAACTGGATCTCACTTCAGGAGGTGAGAACATAAGAAAAAAAGAGTTCAGTTGAATTTAAATTCAAATATAGGACCTGAGAAATATCAGATAATATCTAATTGTACAATACAGTCCTGAAGTGAGTGGTTTCTATGACGGCTATGGTTACTTGGGTCCATGAAAAAAAAGAAATTATGTATATCTGAACTTACCCTTGTGCATCAAAAGAGAGGGGTATGGTGGCGGTTACTATCCAAAGACCGGTGCCGGGCATGAATCAGTTGAGTCGTTCGAGAGCGTCATCAGATCGGTCCGGTCGGCAAAACTATCACCGTTAGGTCTGTTGCACATAGGCATTTCTAAAATGGGCTTGACTCACACGGTCTAGACTGACCAAGTTAAACTCTCCTTGGAACGGTCGATATCAGGACGGCAACGGGCGTTCTTCGGGAGACTCTAACGGCAAGAATTAGGATTTGCTGGAATTAATCTTATACAGGTAGTTTATGGAGTCAACTCTAGGCTCAGACGCAATCGATCATGGCGAGGTGATTGCCGTCTAAAGAAGGAAATATACTTGCAAGTTCGGCAAATGAAAATCGTGGTGCCAACATTTTGCACGACCTATGTCTCGGGAGCCGAAATCTACGTCTCCGTTCTAAAAAAACAAAATCGAAACATATCGCGGGCTTCTTACCCAGCAGCGCAAAGTGAAAAATACATCCCGAAGCTACAACGTTTTCAAATCATTTAAAGAGATCTCATTCACTTGGCAAAGGGTATCGAACCAGCAAACCTTTTTCGGCAGCATTAATTCAAATCTAATGTTCCAAGTATCTCATTCGCTAATCCGCAGCTTGTGTCATCTTAAAGATAAATACGTCAAACCTAACTAACATTCAGCATTGGACTATATCGCTTGTTGAGGATATTATCAAAATTCATAATTGTTAATTTAGTGTTGATTAAAATATAATTTATTTGGGTACTTGAAATAGTATTACATGTGTTCATCCGGAAGATCTCCAAATGTACAAATCAACGTTATTCATTGCATTGTACAATGAAATTCATGCGTTGCTCTCATGAGATTTTTCCTATTTCTTCTTATCAAAGATTCTTCCCTGACATGAATGATTGTGATAAATTAATTGGAGTTCGCTCAAGTCGACTTACTCATACCAGAATCCATTTTTAAGTAGATTATTATTATTCTTTTTTTCAAATATTGCAAAAGAAAATTTGACTCATCTGTTTCGCTGTTCCAAATGATTACAAAAATAGAATAGAATCGTTTTAAAGGATTTGGAAAAATTATTTCGATTAATAACAAGTTTGACAATGTATCATCGGTGAGTAACTGATCCACCACAAAAGGGGTTAATGATGTCATGAACACAAAAATTGTATATATTTTTTCTTTATGTAGATCGTAAATATTAAGCTTCCTGATCATTGTTCCATAAATATGTATAATGTTTTATACGACGCGTTCTTTTCTTTGATTCAATATTTCACATATCAAAATGAGTAATAACCTTTCTTAATTCATTTGTAGAAAGGACTTGGAGGTTCAAATGGAAGTCTACCTGACTCACTTTTGGTAAGTAAATGTGAAATCTCAATAAATTCCATATATGGGAGGTTAGTGGGATTTTCCCTGTAACATTATATTATTTCCATTTACTTTATTTCAAAAAGTCTTCCCTGACATAAATGAATGTGATAAATTAATTGGAGTGTGCTCAAGTCGACTTTCTCATACAGGAATCCTTTTTTATATAGACTCTTAACTTTTCTATTTTTTTTCACATTTTACAACAGAAAATTTGAATCATCTGAATCGTTGTTCCAGATGAGAACAATTAAAGCATATTGCCCTCCATTTCCATTTTAAAGTGCTTGAAAAAATTTTTGATAGATTCCAAGTTTGCCAATGTATACACTAGGTGTTGTCTGCCCCGCCACGAGAGGATCTAACGATGTCACGAAAAAAAAAATGTATTGTAGCTGTTTTTTACTACAATGATACTGTTTAGTTTCGTGATCATTGAGATATATATATAAATTTTTATACGACGCGTTTTATTTCTATTTCTCAATATTTCAAACAATAAAATGATTAACTCCATTTCTAATATAATCTGAAGGGAAAACTAATACTTGGATCTGGTTTGCTTAACGGAATTTTGGTAAGTAAAATAAAAGTGTGAATCTTATTAAACTCTATATTTTCACCCTACAATGCATACTGATGCATATATGAATCAAACCATTTTTCAGCTGAATTTGAATTAAAAATTCAAGAATTAGTTTGATTTCTCTGCTTATTCTATGTCCATAGTACCTTCCCTAATTAATGACTGATAGACCCTGCAGATTGCACAGCTGATTTCCTTTATGTATATTTTTAGTAATTCATTCTTTCTTAAGAATTTCTTTTTGATTACCATGTATACATATTATATGTTTTGGCAGTAATTTTTTCCAAGATCTTTAAAGAATTTGTTCTACGAAGTTCAAGGTATGCAGTTTTCATTTGTATATATTGATTTAACTTAAAACGAATTTAATTATTAAACATTTCAATTTTTGTGATTGATCCATATATGAATCACTATGCATTATAGGGTAGGTTTAGAATCGTAATACACAATAATGCATCTGAATCCATTTAATTTTTTTAAATAAAATTAGTGTTATAATACTAAGTAACAGCCTGTATCTTGTAGTGATTAATATACCCTACAAAAATTAATAGATAACTGCTTAGGATATTGTTAATTAGAGACGTAAATTATTCATATATTCCGTTATGGCATGCAACGCGGATTCAATTATTGGCCATCTGCCAAGAATTGAGTACAGCGCAGCAGATACGCATTCTTGCTCCGGCTGATAAAAGGAACATGAGTTCTTCGCTGAGAGTAGCTGAGAAGTGAAGGTTGTACTTGCACGAGTTTTATAATAAAGAAGAAGGATGACGATTGAGCAGTCTTGTGATCATTGATGCGAAACACCACAGTGGTGACCCGGTAAGGTCATGTAGATGTTTCCATTCTAAAATGTTTCGTATCAAATCCACTGATAGACTTTAGAATATTTCTTTGTGGAAACCCCAGGTCTTCCGACTCATCCAGAGGACTTAGAGTAGCAAAATGGACGACCGGGAATATTTCTTTGTGTCGAAATTGATAAATTTCACTTTACCAAAACTCAGAGACCTTCGAGTGGAAAAGCTCTTATGTATAAGTTCGGACTAAAGATAGCCGAATAATTTTAATATTCTCATCAATTTGTCATGGCGTTTTCAAATGCGGTTAAAATTCCGCCGTTCAATTTCAGTGATCCTGCATTGTGGTTCATAATATGTGAAAGTACTTTCGAATTGGGCACACCTAAAGCTGTGACTGAAAGTAAAACCAAATTTAATTATGTCGTGTCACATTTGCCTCCAGAAGCTGTTACAATCATTAGAGATATAGTTATGAATCCTAACAAGGACGACCCATACCTTCATGTAGAAACAGAACTTATTAAACGCAGCAGTGAATCCTCCCACCCAAAAATTAGGAAACTACTTACAGGAGAACAACTTGGTGATCGCAAACCTTCGGACCTACTACGGAGCATGAAATCTCACGCTGAAAACTATAAAGTACCCGATGAACTAATGTTAGAATTCTTTCTTCAGAATTACCCTCGCAAGTACAAACTATTTTAGCAGCTATTACGCCTCTGGAATTGAACGCTGTAGCAGAAATAGCGGATCGTGTAATTGAAGTGACACCGATGTCATTGAGTGCTTGTTGTTCTGTTTCATCCTTAAATTCTATTGAAAATAGATTACTTGCTGAAATAGAAAAATTACATTTAAGGATAGATAATCTTTCTCGTGGCAGAAGCCCCAGTCTCAACCGAAACAGGGCTTCACGACAAAGAAGCACATCTGAAACTAAAAATAACGAAAATTGTTATTATCATAAAAAATTTGGCAAAAAGGCTTTAAGATGAATTTCTCCCTGTAAAGACCAAAAAACTCGAGAAGAGGCAGGTGTAAAGGCGACTAGCGCCTTGCCTAAGAATTCTCGTCGTTTTTATATGTGACAAACGCACTAACGTAAAAATTTTGATCGATACGGGATCAGGCGTCTCTATCATTCCAGCTTCAAAATTACAAAGAAGAAACACTTCCCAAATGACTCTTTCGGCAGCTAACACTTCACCTATTCCTGTGTATACATCTCAATGTATTTCCTTAGATTTTGGCCTGAGACGTATTTTTAAATGGTCATTTTTAGTTGGAAATGTTTCTACTCCCATTATAGGTGCAGATTTTTCATACAATTTTAATTTGATACCAGATCTGTCTAAACAAAAATTGATTGATTCAGAAACTAAAATAAGTTCTCATTGTACATTGAGTGTAAGTGACATCCATTCAATTAAAACTGTATCAGGTGACAGTATTTTTACCATAATCTTTTAAAAGAATTTCCGGAAATAACCAGACCACCTCGTCCGGATCAAGCAGTAAAACACTCAGTAGTTCATTACATTGAAACTATTGGACCTCCCGTAACTTCTAAAGCACGACGTCTGGCACCTGACCGTTTGTGCATTGCAAAGGAGGAATTTCAAACTATGATTGAACTTGGTCACATGCGTCCTTCCAAAAGCAATTATTCATCCCCATTACAAATGGTACCTAAAAAGGACAGTACTGAATGGAGACCTGTAAGTAACTATCAAGCACTGAATGCTCAAACAGTAAAAGATAATTATGGAGTACCCAACATTCTAGATTTCACTTGGAACCTCCATGGAGAAGCAACATTTATTCACACATAGATCTTATCAAAGCCTATCATCAAATTTCTATTAATCCAGAAGATGTGCATAAAACTGCAATCACAACGCCCTTCGGATTATTTGAAAGCACTCGTATGCAGTTTGTACTCTGTAATGCAGCTGCTACTTTCCAACGATTTATGGATGAAGTAACACGTAATCTTCCGTTTGTATACGCTTTTGTCGATGACATATTAATAGCTTCGAAATCGCCAGAAGAACATATTACCAAACTAAAAACTTTATTTGAACGGTTTAAACAATACGGTCTGAGTGTAAAACCATCAAAATGCAAGTTTGGACTTTCATCAATTGAATTCTTGGGATTCAGAGTTTCAGCATCTGACATTGTGCCACTCACAGAACGTGTAGATTGTATAAAAAAATTTCCGAAGCCTACAACTATCACACAACTAAGACGATTCCTTGGATTATTTAATTTCCATCGACGTTGTGTGCCAAAAGCTGCTCACATACTAGGCCCATTAAATAAATTTTTAGAAGGTATCAAAAATAAAAGAAGTCTAAACATACTACACAAATCAAAGCTCAAGATTTGCTTCAACGGACTAATTCTGCTGAAAAATCATTTTTAAACGCCAAAAATGCTTTAGCTACCGCAACTCTTCTGCATCATCCTATTCCTAGTGCAAAATTAAGTGTGTGGGTTGACGCTAGTGATATAGCTGTTGGAGGATCTCTCATGCAACTCAACGGGAACAAATGGGAACCTATTTCATTTCTATCAGTCAAACTTTCAAAAAGTAAAAAAAATTGGTCCACATATGATCGTGAACTATTGGC
Source organism: Amaurobius ferox (assembly GCA_951213105.1). Classification (NCBI taxonomy): domain Eukaryota; kingdom Metazoa; phylum Arthropoda; class Arachnida; order Araneae; family Amaurobiidae; genus Amaurobius; species Amaurobius ferox. The sequence continues at coordinate 81,506,781 of OX578150.1, forward strand.
AATATACACATCAGTCAAATGATTTAGACACATGCTAGAAGGTCGGGATTTTGTTATTTTCACTGACCAAAAACCCCTAATTTATGCCTTCAAACAGAAACCAGATAAATGCTCGCCTCGACAACTGCGTCATCTAGACTATATTTCTCAATTCTCGACAAACATTTGTCACATAAAAGGTACTGAAAACATAGTAGCAGATGCACTTTCACCTATTGAAATTGACAACATTTCATCTTCGATTTTAAATTTCGAAGATTTTGCCTCAGCTCAAGCAACTGATCCTGAGTTGAAAATGCTACTCAACAACAATTCTTCACTCCGAATAGAAAAAAGGTTTTTTCCAATTGCAAATTCTGAGTTGTTCTGCAATATGTCAACGGGACAACCTCGACCTTTCGTTCCCGAGTCATATCGAAAAATCATTTTTAATCAACTTCACGGACTTTCTCATCCCGGAATTTCTGCGACTACTAAGTTGATTACTGCCAGATATGCTTGGCCGGATATGAACAGATATATTAATAACCAAGTTAAATGTTGCATTACTTGCCAACGATCAAAGGTGCATAAACACACCAAAACTCCGATTGGCACATTTGCTTTACCAGACGCACGTTTCGCAAACATACATCTCGACATAATTGGCCCACTTCCACCATCTAATGGTAACAATTATTGTTTAACAATAATCGACCGCTTCACGAGATGGCCTGAAGTGGTACCAATTCCAGACATAAATGCTGAAACTGCGTGTAAAGCATTATTTTCTGCCTGGATTTCGCGTTTCGAAGTACCAGCAACCTTGACAACAGATCAAGGAAGACAACTAGAATCCTCCCTTTTCCAACAACTTAATACAATGATGGGCACAAATCGCATTCGTTCTACAGCATACCACCCTATTTCAAATGGGATAATTGAAAGTTTCCACAGACACCTAAAATGTGCATTAAAAGCACATGAAAATGCCAATTGGACAGACACACTTCCTATCACACTTTTAGGAATACATACAGCTCTCAAAAATGACATCCAAGCCTCTTGTGCTGAATTGGTATATGGAAAGACATTAACTTTACCGTCAGACATGTTTTACGATGCCATACCTAAACAATTGTGTGATTCAACGTGGGTGACAAATTTACGAGAAAAAATAAGAACACTCAATCCCGTAGCTACATCAAGGCATGGAAATAATTCCATTTTCGTCCACCCATCTCTGGAAAAATGCACCCATGTTTTCCTTCGCACAGATTGTACGAAACCACCCTTAAGTCAATCATACACGGGACCTCACAGAGTAATCGAAAGAAATAAAAAAAACTATGCAAATTGAACTTAAAAAGAAAAAAAAATTGTATCTTTAGATCGAGTAAAGCCCGCATACCTCCTATGTGAAGATGCAGAAAAACAGAAGCCTCTTATAACTTCTAATACAACGAATGACAATTCGAAATATGCCATCAAAACCAAGAGAGGTAGAACAGTACGGTTTTCCGTAGGACTTGTACAATACATGTAAAATCAATGTAGATTCAATGCGTACTCCTAAAAATAATTTAATTTGTGTATTTTTTTGTATATATTGTATATATTGTGTATATTGTATATATTGTGTATATTGTATATTTGAGAACGTTTCTCGTTACCCCTCGTTATGCAACGCGGATTTAATTATTGGCCATCTGCCAGGAATTGAGTACAGCGCAGCAGGCTCCGGCTGATAAAAAGAACAAGAGTCCTTCGCTGAGAGTAGCTGAGAAGTGAAGGTTGTACTTGCACGAGTTTTATAATAAAGAAGAAGGATGACGATTGAGCAGTCTTGTGATCATTGATGCGAAACACTACACCGTACTTTTTATCAGAAGACCATGAGTTCTTATTTTTCATCTTTAAGATATTTATATTCTGCGGGCAACTGTTATGCGTTTACTAAAGATTTACACTAAGAATGTAACTTCACAGAATATTTAGATTATTACTGAATTAATTCTTAAAATAATATAATTAGCAATACTAATAAATTTGAACGAAATCATATAAAAAAAAAACGTATTATTTCAATGGCATTACAATTATTTACTCAAATACTCGTATAAAAGCAATTGGTGAGAATGTCGTCCTAAAGTTGGAGCTACGAAGCAGTAGCTTGCAGAAAGATTATGATGAAAAATAAAATAAATGCCCTACAGTTCGCATTCTCTTCACCTGTGTTAAACAGGACAATGTAGTATGCTACCGTAAACTAAGATTGTACAATGGAAAATTTTGTTTCGTTTGTATATAATGAAGTGTCCCATTATGTATCCGCACAGACAGGAATGGATTAAAATGTTTCCATTTTACAGAAATATAGTAATGATAACATTCATTGAAATGTCTAAAATTTAAATTTAAAAATTCAATTTTAATTAACATTTAATTTATATATATATTTTTAGAGCATCGATGAAAATTCAATATTTTGCATAATTTAGTACGCTTTTCTACATAATATATGCCGTTCCGTGAGAATAAAAAAATATTTATTATAAATTTATTTACAAACTGAACCAGGATACTTTATTCTTTAGATCCACCTGTGAAGATATTTTTGTATATTGAGCCCAAAGATTCATATATATTTTTAGAAGAACTAAATTAAATAATTTATTAGAATATTTTGAATAAGAAAGCAATTTATTAAACTATAGGAATTTTCATATTATTTTGAATGTTAATTTTCTTTTCAGTGTATTTTGCGTATAAAAAAAGTCTATACTGCTAGTTTTGAATAATAAACGAAACAAAAATTTAGTTATAGTTTGACATGAAAATTTACAGCTTGCACACAGTTTACATAAATATGTAGAGAACTCCGTTAGAGAGTAAAGGAGTAAAACATAAAAGAAACATATGTAATCATGACAAAGAATGAAATTATATTGCCTCTGAGACACGAAATTGAAATTAAAAGAAATTAACTGGTTCTACCTTTAAGAGGTGAGAATGTGCTAGACAAGATGTTCAACAGAAATGTCAATAAAAAAATAATTAAAATAGATTCTGAGGCAGCAAACAAAAAGAATTTAACCAATTGTGATCTCGATCTCACTTTAGGAGATGAGAACGTAAGAAAAGAAGTGTTCAGTTGAATTTAAATTCAAATTGAGGACCCGAGAAATTTCAGATAATGTCTAATTGTACAATGCAGTCCTGAAGTGGGTGGGTTCTATGACGGCTATGGTTACTTGGTTCCATGACAAAAAATAATGATGTATATCTGAACTTACCCTACTGCATCAAAGAAGAGGGGTAGGGTGGCGGTTACAATCCAGAGACCGGTGCCGGGCATGCATCAGATGAGTCGTTTGAGAGCATAATCAGATCGGTCCGGTCGGCAAAATTATCACAGTTAGATCTGGTGCACATAGGTTTTTCTAAAATGGGCTTGCCTCACACGGTCTTGACTTAGCAAGTAAAACTCTTCTTGGAACGGTCGATATCAGCACTGCAACGGGCGTTCTTCGGGAGACTCTAACAGCAAGAATTAGGATTTGCCGGAATTAATCTTATACAGGTAGTTTATGGAGCCAAATCCAGCAAATCTGGGCTCAGACGTAATCGATCATGGCGAGATGATTGCCGTCTAAAGAAGGAAATATACTTCGGAAATATACTAAGTTCGGCAAATGAAAATCGTGGTGCCAACATTTTGCACGAACTACGTCTCGGGAGCCGAGATCTACGCCTCTGTTCTAAAAAAAAACAAAATCGAAACATATCGCGGGCTTCTTACCCAGCAGCGCAAAGTGAAAAATACATCCGGAAGCAACAACGTTTTCAAATCATTTAAGGAGATCTCCTTCACTTGGCAAAGCGTATCAAACCAGCAAACCTTTTTCGGCAGCATCAATTCAAATCTAATATTCCTAGTATCTCATTCGCTAATCCTCAGCGGATGTCATCTTAAAGCTAAATACGTCAAATGTAACTAACATTCAGCATTGGACTATATCGTTTGTTGAGGATATTACCAAATTCATATCCAGATCTCCGAATGTACAAATCAACGTTATTCATTGGATTGTATAATGAAATTCATGTGTTGCACTCATCAGATTTTTCCTATTTCTTCTTATCAAAAATTCTTCCCTGACATGAATGAATGTAATAAATTAATTGGAGTTCGTTCAAATCGACTTACTCATATCAGAATTCATTTTTAAGTAGATTATTATTATTCTTTTTTTCAAATATTACAAAAGAAAATTTGACTCATCTGTGTCGCTGTTCCAAATGATTACAATAATAGAATAGTTTCATTTTAAAGAATTTTAAAACAAAAACATGAACACAAAAATTGTATATAATTTTTCTCTACATAAATCGTAAATGTTAAGCTTCCTGATCATTGTTCCATAAATATGTATAATTTGTTATACGATGCGTTCTTTCTTTGATTCAAAATTTCACATATTAAAGTGAGTAATAATCTTTCTTAATTCATTTGTAGAAAGGACTTGGACGTTCAAATGGAAGTCTACCTGACTCAATTTTGGTAAGGAAAAGTGAAATCTCAATAAATTCTATATATGAGTGGAGGATAGTGGGATTTACCCTGTAACATTATATTATTTCCATTTACATTATTTCAAAAAGTCTTCCTTGACATGAATGAATGTGATAAATTAATTGGAGTGTGCTCAAGTCGACTTTCTCATACAGGAATCCTTTTTTATATAGACTGTTAACTTTTGTATTTTTTTTTTCACATTTTACAACAGAAAATTTGAATCATCTGTATCGTTGTTCCAGATGAGAACAATTAAAGCATATTGCCCTCCATTTTAAAGTGCTTGAAAAAATCTTTTGATGGATTCCAAGTTTGCCTATGTATACACTCGTTGTTTTCTGCCCCGCCTAACGATGTCACGAATAAAAAAAAATGTATTGTATCTGTTTTTCATTACAATGATACTGTCTAGTTTCGTGATCATTGAGACATATGTATAAATTTTTATACGACGCGTTTTATTTCTATGTCTCAATATTTCAAACAATAAAATGATTAACCCCATTTCTCATTTGTAGGGAAAACTAATAGATGGATCTGGTTTGCTTAACGGATTTTTGGTAAGTAAAATAAAAGTGAAATCTTATTAAACTCTATATTTTCACCCTACAATGCATACTGATGCATATATGAATCAAACCAATTTTCAGCTGAATTTGAATTAAAAATTCAAGAATTAGTTTGCTTTCTCTGCTTATTCTATGTCCATAGTACCTTCCCTAATTAATGACTGATAGACCCTGCAGATTGCACAGCTGATTTCCTTTATGTATATTTTTAGTAATTCATTCTTTCTTAATTTCTTTTTGATTACCATGTATACATATTATGTGTTTTGGCAGTAATTTTTTCCAAGATTTTTAAAGAATTTGTTCCACGAAGTTCAAGGTATGCAGCTTTCATTTGTATATATTGAATTAACTTTAAACGAATTTTATTATTAAACATTTCAATTTTTGTGATTGATTCATATATGAATCCCTATGCATTATGGGGTAGGTTTAGAATCGTAATACACAATAATGCATCTGAATCCATTTAATTTTTTTAAACAAAATTAGTGTTATGATACCAAGTAACAGCCAGTATCTTGTACTGATTAATATACCCTACAAAAATTAATAGATAACTGCTTAGGATAATGTTAATGAGAGACGTAATTTATTCATATATTCCGTACTTTTTATCAGAAGGCCATGATATCTTATTTTTCATCTTTAAGATATTTATATTCTGCGAGCAACTGTTATGCAAGTACTATAGAATTACACTGAGAATGTAACTTCACAGAATATTTAGATAATTACTGAATTAATTCCTAAAATATTATAATTAGAAATACTAATAAATTTGAATGATATCATATAACAAAAAACATATAATTTGAATGGCATTAAATTTATTTACTCAAATACTCGTATAAAAGCAATTGGTGAGAATGTCCTCCTAAAGTTGGAGCTACGAAGCAGTAGCTTGCAGAAGGATTATGATGAAAAATAAAGAAAATTCCCTACAGTTCGCATTCTCTTCAGCTGTGTTAAACAGGACAATGTAGTATACCAACGTAAACTAAGACTGTACAATTTACAATTTTGTTTCGTTTGTATATAATGTGGTGTCCCATTATGTATCAGCACAGACAGGAATGGATTAAAATGTTTCCATTTTACATAAATATAGTAATGATAACATTCATTGAAATGTCTGAAATTTAAATTTAAAAATTCAATTTTAATTACAATTTAATCTATATATTCTCACACGGCTTGACTCACACGGTCTTGACTCAGCAAGTGAAACTCTTCTTGGAACGGTCGATATCAGGACGGCAACGGGCGTTCTTCGGGAGACTCTAACGGCAAGAATTTGGATTTGCTGGATTTAATCTTATACAGGTAGTTTATGGAGTCAAATCCGACAAATCTGGGCTCAGACTTAATCGATCATGGCGAGGTGATTGCCGTCTAAAGAACGAAATATACTTGCAAGTTCGGCAAATGAAAATCGTGGTGCCAACATTTTGCATGACCTAGGTCTCGGGAGCCGAGATCCACTCCTCTGTTCTAAAAAAAAAACAAAATCGAAACATATCGCGGGCTTCTTACCCAGCAGCGCAAAGTGAAATATACATCCGGAAGCTACAACGTTTTCAAATCATTTAAGGAGATCTCCTTCACTTGGCAACGGGTATCGAAATAGCAAACCTTTTTCGGCAGCATCAATTCAAATCTAATGTTCCAAGTATCTCATTCGCTAATCCGCAGCGGGTGTCATCTTAAAGCTAAATACGTCAAATGTAACTAACATTCAGCATTAGACAATATCGCTTGTTCATGTTTATTATCAAAATTCATAATTGTTAATTTAGTGTTGATTAAAATATAATTTATTCGGGTACTTGAAATAGTATTACATGTCTTCATCCGGAAGATCTCCAAATGTACAAATCAACGTTATTCCTTGCATTGTATAATGAAATTCATGCGTTGCACTCATCAGATTTTTCCTATTTCTTCTTATCAAAAATTCTTCCCTGACATGTATGAATGTGATAAATTAATTGGAGTTCGCTCCATTCGACTTACTCATACCAGAAACCATTTTTAAGTAGATTATTATTATTCTCTTTTTCAATTATTACAGAAGGAAATTTGACTCATCTGTTTCGCTTTTCCAAATGATTACTATGATAGATTGAATCATTTTAAAGGATTTGAAAAAATAAATTCCATTAATAACAAGTTTGACAATGTACCCATCGGAGATTAACTGATCCGCCACAAAAGGGTTAATGATGTCATGAACACAAAAATTATATATATTTTTTCTCTACATAGATCGTAAATGTTAAGCTTCCTGTTCATTGTTCCATAAATATGTATAATTTTTTATACGACGCGTTCTTTCTTTGATTCAATATTTCACATATTAAAATGAGTAATAACCTTTCTTAATTCATTTGTAGAAAGGAGTTGGAGGTTTAAATGCAAGTCTACCTGACTCAATTTTGGTAAGTAAAAGTGAAATCTCAATACATTATAGATATGAGTGGAGGATAGTGGGATTTTCCCTGTAACATTATAATATTTCCATTTACTTTATTTCAAAAAGTCTTCCTTGACATGAATGAATGTAATAAATTAATTGAAGTGTGCTCAAGTCGACTTTCTCATACAGGAATCCTTTTTTATATAGACTGTTAACATTTGTATTTTTTTTTTCACATTTTACAACAGAAAATTTGAATCATTTGTATCGTTGTTCCAGATGAGAACAATTAAAGCATACTGCCCTCCATTTTAAAGTGCTTGAAAAAATCTTTTGATAGATTACAAGTTTGCCAATGTATACACTCGGTGTTGTTTGCCCCGCCACGAGAGGATCTAACGATGTCACGAAAAAAATAATGTATTGTATCTGTTTTTCATTACAATGATACTGTCTAGTTTCGTGATCATTGAGACATATGTATAAATTTTAATACGATGCGTTTTATTTCTATGTCTCAATATTTCAAACAATAAAATGATTAACCCCATTTCTAATATCATTTGTAGGGAAAACTAATAGATGGATCTGGTTTGCTTAACGGATTTTTGGTAAGTAAAATAAAAGTGAAATCTTATTAAACTCTATATTTTCACCCTACAATGCATACTGATGCATATATGAATTTAAATCAATTTTCAGCTGAATTTGCATTAAAAATTCAAGAATGTGTTTGTTTTATCTGCTTATTCTATGAATATAATACCTTCTCTAATTAATGACTAATAGACCCAGCAGATTGCACAGCTGATTTCCATTATGTATATTTTTAGTAATTCATTCTTTCTTAATTTCTTTTTGATTACCATGTATACATATTATGTGTTTTGGCAGTAATTTTTTCCAATATTTTTAAAGAATTTGTTCCACGAAGTTCAAGGTGTGCAGCTTTCATTTGTATATATTGAATTAACTTTAAACGAATTTTATTATTAAACATTTCAATTTTTGTGATTGATTCATATATGAATCCCTATGCATTATGGGGTAGGTTTAGAAACGTAATACACAATAATGCATCTGAATCCATTTAATTTTTTTAAACAAAATTAGTGTTATGATACCAAGTAACAGCCTGTATCTTGTACTGATTAATATACCCTACAAAAATTAATAGATAACTGCTTAGGATAATGTTAATGAGAGACGTAATTTATTCATATATTCCGTCCTTTTTTTCAGAAGACCATGATATCTTATTTTTCATCTTTAAGATATTTATATTCTGCGAGCAACTGTTATGCAAGTACTATAGAATTACACTGAGAATGTAACTTCACAATATTTAGATAATTACTGAATTAATTCCTAAAATATTATAATTAGAAATACTAATAAATTTGAATGATATCATATAACAAAAAACATATAATTTGAATGGCATTAAAATTATTTACTCAAATACTCGTATAAAAGCAATTGGTGAGAATGTCCTCCTAAAGTTGGAGCTACGAAGCAGTAGCTTGCAGAAGGATTATGATGAAAAATAAAGAAAATTCCCTACAGTTCGCATTATCTTCAGCTGTGTTAAACAGGACAATGTAGTATACCAACGTAAACTAAGACTGTACAATTTACAATTTTGTTTCGTTTGTATATAATGTGGTGTCCCATTATGTATCAGCACAGACAGGAATGGATTAAAATGTTTCCATTTTACATAAATATAGTAATGATAACATTCATTGAAATGTCTGAAATTTAAATTTAAAAATTCAATTTTAATTACAATTTAATCTATATATTCTCACACGGCTTGACTCACACGGTCTTGACTCAGCAAGTGAAACTCTTCTTGGAACGGTCGATATCAGGACGGCAACGGGCGTTCTTCGGAAGACTCTAACGGCAAGAATTTGGATTTGCTGGATTTAATCTTATACAGGTAGTTTATGGAGTCAAACCCGGCAAATCTGGGCTCAGACTTAATCGATCATGGCGAGGTGATTGCCGCCTAATGAGCGAAATATACTTGCAAGTTCGGCAAAAGAAAATCGTGGTGCCAACATTTTGCATGATCTACGTCTCGGGAGCCGAGATCCACTCCTCTGTTCTAAAAAAAAACAAAATCGAAACATATCGCGGGCTTCTTACCCAGCAGCGCAAAGTGAAATATACATCCGGAAGCTACAACGTTTTCAAATCATTTAAGGAGATCTCCTTCACTTGGCAACGGGTATCGAAATAGCAAACCTTTTTCGGCAGCATCAATTTAAATCTAATGTTCCAAGTATCTCATTCGCTAATCCGCAGCGGGTGTCATCTTAAAGCTAAATACGTCAAATGTAACTAACATTCAGCATTAGACAATATCGCTTGTTCAGGATATTATCAAAATTCATAATGGTTAATTTAGTGTTGATTAAAATATAATTTATTTGGGTACTTGAAATAGTATTACATGTCTTCATCCGGAAGATCTCTAAATGTACAAATCAACGTTATTCATTGCATTGTATAATGAAATTCATGCGTTGCACTCATCAGATTTTTCCAATTTCTTCTTATCAAAAATTCTTCCCTGACAAGTATGAATGTGATAAATTAATTGGAGTTCGCTCCATTCGACTTACTCATACCAGAAACCATTTTTAAGTAGATTATTATTATTCTCTTTTTCAATTATTACAGAAGGAAATTTGACTCATCTGTTTCGCTGTTCCAAATGATTACTATGATAGATTGAATCATTTTAAAGGATTTGAAAAAAATAAATTTCATTAATAACAAATTTGACAATGTACCCATCGGAGATTAACTGATCCGCCACAAAAGGGTTAGTGATGTCATGAACACAAAAATTATATATATTTTTTCTCTACATAGATCGTAAATGTTAAGCTTCCTGTTCATTGTTCCATAAATATGTATAATTTTTTATACGACGCGTTCTTTCTTTGATTCAATATTTTACATATTAAAATGAGTAATAACCTTTCTTAATTCATTTGTAGAAAGGAGTTGGAGGTTTAAATGCAAGTCTACCTGACTCAATTTTGGTAAGTAAAAGTGAAATCTCAATAAATTATAGATATGAGTGGAGGATAGTGGGATTTTCCCTGTAACATTATAATATTTCCATTTACTTTATTTCAAAAAATCTTCCTTGACATGAATGAATGTGATAAATTAATTGGAGTGTGCTCAAGTGGACTTTCTCATACAGGAATCCTTTTTTATATAAATTGTTAACTTTTCTATTTTTTTCACATTTTATAACAGAAAATTTGAATCATCTGTATCGTTGTTCCAGATGAGAACAATTAAAGCATACTGCCCTCCATTTTAAAGTGCTTGAAAAAATCTTTTGATAGATTATAAGTTTGCCAATGTATACACTCGGTGTTGTTTGCCCCGCCACTAGAGGATCTAACGATGTCACGAAAAAAATAATGTATTGTATCTGTTTTTCATTACAATGATACTGTTTAGTTTAGCGATCATTGAGACATATGTATAAATTTTAATACGATGCGTTTTATTTCTATGTCTCAATATTTCAAACAATAAAATGATTAACCCCATTTCTAATATCATTTGTAGGGAAAACTAATAGATGGATCTGGTTTGCTTAACGGATTTTTGGTAAGTAAAATAAAAGTGAAATCTTATTAAACTCTATATTTTCACCCTACAATGCATAATAATGCATATATAAATTTAAATCAATTTTCAGCTGAATTTGCATTAAAAATTCAAGAATTAGTTTGCTTTATCTGCTTATTCTATGTCCATAATACCTTCTCTAATTAATGACTAATAGACCCTTCAGATTGCACAGCTGATTTCCTTTATGTATATTTTTAGTAATTCATTCTTTCTTAACTTCTTTCTGATTACCATGTATACATATTATGTGTTTTGGCAGTAATTTTTTCCAAGATTTTTAAAGAATTTGTTCCACAAAGTTCAAGGTATGCAGCTTTCATTTGTATATATTGATTTAACTTAAAGCGAATTTTAATATTAAACATTTCAATTTTTGTGACTGATCCATATATGAATCACTATGCATTATAGGGTATGTTTAGAATCGTAATACACAATAATGCATCTGAATCCATTTAATTTTTTTAAACAAAATTAGTGTTATAATACCAAGTAACAGCCTCTACCTTGTACTGATTAATATACCCTACAAAAAATTATAGATAACTGCTTAGGGTATTGTTAATTAGAGACGTAATTTATTCATATATTCCGTACTTTTTATCAGAAGACCATGATTTCTTATTTTTCATCTTTAAGATATTTATATTCTGCATGCAACTGTTATGCAATAACTAAAGATTTACACTGAGAATGTAACTTCACAGAATATTTAGATCATTACTGAATTAATTCCAAAAAAATTATAATTAGCAATACTAATAAATTTGAATGATATCATATAACAACAAACATATTATTTCAATGGCATTAAAATTATTTACTCAAATACTCGTATCAAAGCAATTGATGAGAATGTCCTCCTAAAGTTGGAGCTACGAAGCAGTAGCTTGCAGAAGGATTATGATGAAAAATAAAGAAAATGCCCTACTTCGCATTCTCTTCACCTGTGTTAAACAGGACAATGTTGTATACCAACGCAAACTAAGACTGTTCAATTTAAAATTTTGTTTCGTTTGTATATAATGTGGTGTCCCATTATGTATCAGCACAGACAGGAATGGATTAAAATGTTTCCATTTTACATAAATATGGTAATGATAACGTTCATTGAAATGTCTGAAATTTAAATTTAAAAATTCAGTTTTAATTAAAATTTAATTTATATCTTTTTTTTCAGCATCGATGAAAATCCAATATTTTGCATAATTAAGTACGATTTTCTATATAATATATGCCAATCCGTGAGAATTAAAAAATATTAATTCAAAATTTGTTTACAAACTGAACCAGGATACTTCATTCTTCAGATCCACCTGTGAAGATATTTTTGTATATTGAGCCCAAATATTCTTATCCATTTTTAGAAGAACTCAATTAAATATTTTATTAGAATATTTTGAATAAGAATGCAATGTATTATACTATAGAAATTTTCATATTAATTTGAATATTAAGTTCCTTTTCAGTATATTTTGCGTATGATAAAAGTCTATACTGCTAGTTTTGAATTATAAACGATACAAAAATTTAGTTATTGTTTGATATGAAAATTTACAGCTTGCACACAGTTTACATAAATATGTGGAGACCTCCGTTCGAGAGTAAAGGAGTAAAACATAAAAGAAACATACGTAATCATGACAAAGAATGAAATTATATTGCCTCTGAGACACGAAATTGAAATTAAATAAAATTTACTTGTTCTAACTTTAAGAGGTGAGAATGTGCTAGACAAAATGCTCAACAGAAATGTGAATAAGAAAATAATTAAAATAGATTCTGAGGCAGCAAACTAAAGGAATTTAACCTAATATGAAGTCGATCTCACTTTAGGAGGTGAGAACGTAAAAAAAGAAGAGTTGAGTTGAATTTAAATTCAAATTGAGGACCTGAGAAATATCAGATAATGTCTAATTGTACAATGCACTCCTGAAGTGGGTGGGTTCTATGGTTACTTTGGTCCATGACAAAAAAAATTTGTATATCTGAACTTACCCTTGTACATCAAAGGAGAGGGGTAGGGTGGCGGTTACAATCCAGAGACCGGTGCCGAGCATGAATCAGTTGAGTCGTTCGAGAGGGTCATCAGATCGGTGCGGTGGGAAAAACTATCACCGCTAGGTCTGGTGCACATAGGCTTTTCAAAAATGGGCTTGACTCACACGGTCTTGACTTAACAAGTTAAAATCTTCTTGAAACGGTCGATATCAGGACGGCAACGGGCGTTCTTCGGAAGACTCTAACGGCAAGAATTTGGATTTGCTGGAATTAATCTTATGCAGGTAGTTTATGGAGTCAAATCCGACAAATCTGGGCTCAGATTTAATCGATCATGCAGAGGTGATTGCGCTCTTAAGAAGGAAATATACTTGCAAGTTCGGCAAATGAAAATCGTGGCGCCAACATTTTGCACGACCTACGTCTCGGGAGCCGAGATCTACGCCTCTGTTCTAAAAAAAAACAAAATCGAAACATATCGCAAGCTTCTTACCCAGCAGCGCAAAGTGAAAAATACATCCGGAAGCTACAAAGTTTTCAAATCATTTAAGGAGATCTCCTTCACTTGGCAAAGGGTATCGAACCAGCAAACCTTTTTCGGCAGCATCAATTCAAATCTAAAGTTCCAAGTATCTCATTTGCTAATCCGCAGAGGGTGTCACCTTAAAGCTAAATACGTCAAATGTAACTAACATTTAGCATTGGACTATATCGTTTGTTGAGGATATTATCAAAATTCATATCCGGATCTCCAAATGCACAAATCAACGTTATTCATTGCATTGTATAATGAAATTCATGTGTTGCACTCATCAGATTTTTCCTGTTTCTTATCAAAAATTCTCCCTTACATGAATGAATGTAATAAATTAATTGGAGTTCGTTCAAATCGGCTGACTCATACCAGAAACCATTTTTAAGTAGATTATTATTATTCTATTTTTCAAATATTACAGAAGGAAATTTGACTCATCTGTGTCGCTGTTCCGAATGATTACAATAATAGAATAGTTTCATTTTAAAGGATTTGAAAAAATTATTTCGATTAATAACAAGTTTGACAATGTGCCCATAGGAGATTAACTGATCCGCCACAAAAAAGTTTAATGATGTCATGAATACAAAAATTGTATATATATATGTTTTCCCTACATAGATCGTAAATGTTAAGCTTCCTGATCATTGTTACATAAATATGTATAATTTTTTATACGACGCGTTCTTTCTTTGATTCAATAATTAACATATTAAAATGAGTAATACCCTATCGTTATTCATTTGTAGAAAGGACTTGGAGGTCCAAATGGAAGTCTACCTGACTCAATTTTGGTAAGTAAAAGTGAAATCTCAATAAATTCTATATATGAGTGGAGGATAGCGGGATTTTCCCTGTAACTTTATATTATTTCCATTTACTTTATTTCAAAAAGTATTCCTTGACATGAATGAATGTGATAAATTAATTGGAGTGTGCTCAAGTCGACTTTCTCATACGGGAATCCTTTTTTATATAGACTGTTAACTTTTGTATTTTTTTCACATTTTACGACAGAAAATTTGAATCATCTGTATCGTTGTTCCATATGAGAACAATTAAAGCATATTGCCCTCCATTTTAAAGTGCTTGAAAAAATCTTTTGATGGATTCCAAGTTTGCCTATGTATACACTCTGTGTTGTCTGCCCCGCCACGAGAGAATCTAAGGATGTCACGAATAAAAAAATGTATTGTAGCTGTTTTTCATACAATGTAACTGTTAAGTTTCGTGATCATTGAGACATATGTATAAATTTTTATACGACGCGTTTTATTTCTATGTCTCAATATTTGAAACAATAAAATGATTAACCCCATTTCTAATATCATTTGTAGGGAAAACTAATTGCTGGATCTGGTTTGCTTAACGGATTTTTGGTAAGTAAAATAAAAGTGAAATCTTATTAAACTCTATATTTTCACCCTACAATGCATACTGATGCATATATGAATTTAAATCAATTTTCAACTGAATTTGCATTAAAAATTCAAAAATTAGTTTGCTTTATCTGCTTATTCTATGTCCATAATACCTTCTCTAATTAATGACTATTAGACCCTGCAGATTGCACAGCTGATTTCCTTTATGTATATTTTTTGTAATTCATTCTTTCTTATTTTCTGTTTGATTACCATGTATACATATTATGTGTTTTGGCTGTAATTTTTTCCAAGATTTTTAAAGAATTTGTTCGACGAAGTTCAAGGTATGCAGCTTTCATTTGTATATATTATTTAACTTAAAAAGAATTTTAATATTAAACAATTCAATTTTTGCGATTGATTCATATATGAATCACTATGCATTATAGGATAGGTTTAGAATCGTAATACACAATAATGCATCTGAATGCATTTAATTTTTTTAAACAAAATTAGTGTCATAATACCAAGTAACAGCCTGTATCTTGTACTGATTAATATACCCAACAAAAATTAATAGATAACTGCTTAGGATATTGATAATTAGAGACGTAATTTATTCATATATTCCGTACTTTTTATCAGAAGACCATGATATCTTATTTTTCATCTTTAAGATATTTATATTTTGCGGGCAACTGTTATGCAATTACTAAAGATTTACACAGAGAAAGTAACTTCGCAGAATATTTAGATCATTACTGAATTAATTCTTCAAATATTATAAATAGAAATACTAATAAATTTGAATGATATCATATAAAAAAAAACATATTATTTCAATGGTATTAAAATTATTTACTCAAATACTCGTATAAAAGCAATTGGTGAGAATGTCCTCCTAAAGTTGGAGCTACGAAGCAGTGGCTTGCAGAAGGATTATGATGAAAAATAAAGAAAATGCCCTACAGTTCGCATTCTCTTCACCTGTGTTAAACAGGGCAATGTAGTATACCAACGTAAACTAAGACTACAATTTACAATTTTGTTTCTTTGTATAATGTGGTGTCCCATTATGTAACAGCACAGACAGGAATGGATTAAAATGTTTCCATTTTACATAAATATAGTAAGGATAACATTCATTGAAATGTCTGAAATTTAAATTTAAAAATTCAATTTTAATTAAAATTTAATTTATATATATATTTTTTTAGCATCGATGAAAATTCAATATTTTGCATAATTAAGTACGATTTTCTACATAATATATGCCAATCAGTGAGAATTAAAAAATATTAATTCAAAATTTTTTTACAAATTGAACCAGGATACTTTATTCTTCAGATCCACCTGTGAAGATATTTTTGTATATTGAGCCCAAATATTCTTATACATTTTTAGAAGAACTCTATTAAATATTTTATTAGAATATTTTGAATAAGAATGCAATTTAATATATATTATAGGAATTTTCATATTATTTTGAATATTAAGTTCCTTTTCAGTGTATTTTGCGTATGATAAAAGTCTTATACTGCTAGTTTTGAATTATAAACGATACAAAAATTTAGTTACAGTTTGATATGAAAATTTACAGCTTGCACACAGTTTACATAAATATGTGGAGACCTCCGTTCGAGAGTAAAGGAGTAAAACATAAAAGAAACATACGTAATCATGACAAAGAATGAAATTATATTGCCTCTGAGACACGAAATTGAAATTAAATAAAATTTACTTGTTCTACCTTTAAGAGGTGAGAATGTGCTAGACAAAATGTTCCACAGAAGTGTGAATAAAAAAATAATTAAAATGGATTCTGAGGCAGCAAACTAAAGGAATTTAACCCATTATGAACTCGATCTCACTTTAAGAGGTGAGAACGTAAGAAAAGAAGAGTTTAGTTGAATTTAAATTCAAATTGAGGACCTGAGAAATATCAGATAATGTCTAATTGTACAATGCACTCCTGAAGTGGGTGGGTTCTATGACGGCTATGGTTACTTGGGTCCATGACAAAAAAAAACTATGTATATAAGAACTTACCCTTGTGCATCAAAGGAGAGGGGTAGGGTGGCGATTACAATCCAGAGACCGGTGCCGGGCATGAATCAGATGAGTCGTTAAAGAGCGTCATCAGATCGGTCCGGTCGGAAAAACTATCACCGCTAGGTCTGGTGCACATAGGCTTTTCTAAAATGGGCTTGACTCACACGGTCTTGACTTAGCAAGTTAAACTCTTCTTGGAACGGTCGATATCAGGACGGCAACGGGCGTTCTTCGGGAGTCTCTAATGGCAAGAATTAGGATTCGCTGGAATTAATCTTTTACAGGTAGTTTATGGAGTCAAAACCGGCAAATCTGGGTTCCAACTTATTCGATCATGGCGAGGTGATTGCCGTCTAAAGAAAGAAATATTCTTGCTAGTTCGGCAAATGAAAATCATAGTGCCAACATTTTGCACGACCTACGTCTCGGGAGCCGAGATCTACGTCTCTGTTCTAACAAAAAACAGAAACATATCGCTGGCTTCTTACCCAGCAGCGGAAAGTGAAAAATACATCCGGAAGCTACAACGTTTTCAAATCATTTAAGGAGATCTCCTTCACTTGGCAAAGGGTATCGTATCAGCAAGCCTTTTTGGCAGCATCAAATCAAATCTAATGTTATAAGAATCTCATTCGCTAATCCGCAGCGGGTGTCATCTTAAAGTTAAATACGTCAAATGTAACTAACATTCAGCATGGGACTGTATCGCTTGTTGAGGATATCATCAAAATTCATAATTGTTAATTTAGTCTTGATTAAAATATAATTTATTTGGGTACCTAAAATAGAATTACATGTTTCCATCCGAAAGATCGCCAAATGTACAAATCAACGTTTATAATTGCATTGTATAATGAAATTCATGCATTGCACTTATCAGATTTTTCCTATTTCTTCTTATCAACAATTCTTCCCTGACATGAATGAATGTGATAAATTAATTGGAGTTCGCTCAAATCGACACTCTCATACCAGAATCCATTTTTAAGTAGATTATTATTATTCTTTTTTTCAAATATTACAAAAGAAAATTTGACTCATCTGTGTCGTTGTTCCAAATGACTACAATAATAAAATAGAATCATTTTAAAGGATTTGAAAAAATTATTTCGATTAATAACAAGTTTGGCAATGAACCTATCGGAGAATAACTGATCCGCCACAAAAGGGGTTAATGATGTCATGAACACAAAAATTGTATTGTATATCTTTCTTCTCTACATAGATCATAAATGTTAAGCTTCCTGATCATTGTTATATAAATATGTATAATTTTTTATACGACTCGTTCTTTTCTTTGATTCAATATTTCACATATTAAAATGAGTAATAACTTTTCTTAATTCATTTGTAGAGAGGACTTGGAGGTTCAAATGGATGTCTACCAAAGTCACTTTTGGTAAGTAAAAGTGAAATCTCAATAAATTCCATATATGAGGGGAGGATAGAGGGATTTTCCCTTTAATATTATATTACTTCCTTTTACTTTATTTCAAAAAGTCTTCCCTGACATGAAGGAATGTGATAAATTAATTGGAGAGTGCACAAGTCGAGTTTCTCATACAGGAATCCATTTTTATATAGACTGTTAACTTTCCTATTTTTTTTTAAATTTTGAAACAGAAAATTTAAATCATCTGTATCGTTGTTCCAGATGAGAACAATTAAAGCCTATTACCCTCCATTTTAAAGTGCTTGAAAAAATCTTTTGATAGATTCCAAGTTTGCCAATGTATACACTCTGTGTTGTCTGCCCCGCCACGAGAGGATCTAACGATGTCACGAAAAAATAATGTATTGTATCTGTTTTTCATTACAATGATACTGTTTAGTTTCGCGATCATTGAGACATATGTATAAATTTTTATACGACGCGTTTTATTTCTATGTCTCAATATTTCAAACAATAAAATGATTAACCCCATTTCTCATTTGTAGGGAAAACTAATAGATGGATCTGGTTTGCTTAACGGATTTTTGGTAAGTAAAATAAAAGTGAAATCTTATTAAACTCTATATTTTCACCCTACAATGCATACTAATGCATATATGAATTTAAATCAATTTTCAGCTGAATTTGCATTAAAAATTCAAGAATTAGTTTGCTTTATCTGTTTATTCTATGTCCATAATACCTTAATGACTAATAGACCCTGCAGATTGCACAGATGATTTCCTTTATGTATATTTTTAGTAATTCATTATTTCTTAATTTCCTTTTGATTACCATGTATACATATTATGTGTGTTGGCAGTAATTTTTTCCAAGATTTTTAAGGAATTTGTTGCACAAATTTCAAATTATGCAGCTTTCATTTGTATATATTGATTTAACTTAAAGCGAATTTTAATATTAAACATTTCAATTTTTATGATTGATCCATATATGAATCACTATGCATTATGGGGTAGGTTTAGAATCGTAATACACAATAATGCATCTGAATCCATTGAATTTTTTTAAACAAAATTAGTGTTGTAATACCAAGTAACAGCCTGTACCTTGTACTGATTAATATACCCTACAAAAATTAATAGATAACTGCTTAGGGTATTGTTAATTAGAGACGTAATTTATTCATATATTCCGTACTTTTTATCAGAAGACAATGATTTCTTATTTTTCATCTTTAAGGTATTTATATTCTGCGGGCAACTGTTTTGCAATAACTAAAGATTTACACTGAGAATGTAACTTCACAGAATATTTAGATCATTACTGACTTAATTCCAAAAATATTATAATTAGCAATACTAATAAATTTGAATGATATCATATAACAACAAACATATTATTTCAATGGCATTAAAATTATTTACTCATATACTCGTATAAAAGCAATTGATGAGAATGTCCTCCTAAAGTTGGAGCTACGAAGCAGTAGCTTGCAGAAGGATTATGATGAAAAATAAAGAAAATGCCCTACTTCGCATTCTCTTCACCTGTGTTAAACAGGACAATGTTGTATACCAACGCAAACTAAGACTGTTCAATTTAAAATTTTGTTTCGTTTGTATATAATGTGGTGTCCCATTATGTATCAGCACAGACAGGAATGGATTAAAATGTTTCCATTTTACATAAATATGGTAATGATAACGTTCATTGAAATGTCTGAAATTTAAATTTAAAAATTCAGTTTTAATTAAAATTTAATTTATATCTTTTTTTTCAGCATCGATGAAAATCCAATATTTTGCATAATTAAGTAAGATTTTCTACATAATATATGCCAATCCGTGAGAATTAAAAAATATTAATTCAAAATTTGTTTACAAACTGAACCAGGATACTTCATTCTTCAGATCCACCTGTGAAGATATTTTTGTATATTGAGCCCAAATATTCTTATCCATTTTTAGAAGAACTCAATTAAATATTTTATTAGAATATTTTGAATAAGAATGCAATGTATTATACTATAGAAATTTTCATATTAATTTGAATATTAAGTTCCTTTTCAGTATATTTTGCGTATGATAAAAGTCTATACTGCTAGTTTTGAATTATAAACGATACAAAAATTTAGTTATTGTTTGATATGAAAATTTACAGCTTGCACACAGTTTACATAAATATGTGGAGACCTCCGTTCGAGAGTAAAGGAGTAAAACATAAAAGAAACATACGTAATCATGACAAAGAATGAAATTATATTGCCTCTGAGACACTAAATTGAAATTAAATAAAATTTACTTGTTCTAACTTTAAGAGGTGAGAATGTGCTAGACAAAATGCTCAACAGAAATGTGAATAAGAAAATAATTAAAATAGATTCTGAGGCAGCAAACTAAAGGAATTTAACCTAATATGAAGTCGATCTCACTTTAGGAGGTGAGAACGTAAGAAAAGAAGAGTTGAGTTGAATTTAAATTCAAATTGAGGACCTGAGAAATATCAGATAATGTCTAATTGTACAATGCACTCCTGAAGTGGGTGGGTTCTATGCCGGCTATGGTTACTTGGGTCCATGACAAAAAAAATATAATTTTTTATACGACTCGTTCTTTTCTTTGATTCAATATTTCACATATTAAAATGAGTAATAACTTTTCTTAATTCATTTGTAGAGAGGACTTGGAGGTTCAAATGGATGTCTACCAAAGTCACTTTTGGTAAGTAAAAGTGAAATCTCAATAAATTCCATATATGAGGGGAGGATAGTGGGATTTTCCCTTTAATATTATATTACTCCCTTTTACTTTATTTCAAAAAGTCTTCCCTGACATGAAGGAATGTGATAAATTAATTGGAGAGTGCACAAGTCGAGTTTCTCATACAGGAATCCATTTTTATATAGACTGTTAACTTTCCTATTTTTTTTTTAATTTTGCAACAGAAAATTTAAATCATCTGTATCGTTGTTCCAGATGAGAACAATTAAAGCATATTTCCCTCCATTTTAAAAGTTTTAAAAAATCTTTTGATTAATTCCAAGTTTGCCACAGTACTCCCTCGGGGGTTCTTTGCCCCGCCACGAGAGGATCTAACGATGTTACGAACACAAAAAATGTATTGTAGTTGTTTTTCACTACAATGATACTGTTTAGTTTCGTGATCATTGAGACATATGTATAAATTTTTATACGACGCGTTTTATTTCTATCTTTGAATATTTCAAACAATAAAATGATTAACACCATTTCCAATATCATTTGTAGGGAAAACTAATAGATGGATCTGGTTTGCTTAACGGAATTTTGGTAAATAAAATAAAAGTGAAATCTTTCATTTTACTTACCAAACTCTATATTTTCACCCTACAATGCATACTGATGCATATATGAATCAAACCAATTTTCAGCTGAAGTATCAATTTTCAGCTGAAGAACCAATTTTCAGCTGAACTGATTTTATTTATGTATATTTTTAGTAATTCTTTCTTTTTAAAGAATTTCTTTTTGATTACCATGTATACGTATTAAGTGTTTTGGCAGTAATTTTTCCGAGTACTTTAAAGAATTTGTTCTACGAAGTTCAAGGTATGCACAGTTTTCATTTGTATATATTGATTTAACCTAAAACGAATTTTAATATTTCAATTTTTGTGATTGATTTATGTTTGTTTCTCTATGATTTTAACATTTTAACATTTCAATTTTTATGATTGATTTATGTTTTCACTCGAATTTTAACATTTCAATTTTTGTGATTGATTTATGTTTATTTCATTATGATTTAGAGGGTGGATTTATGTATCACTATGATTCAGAGGGTAGGTTTATAATTATAATACACAGTAGTGCATATGAATCTATTTAATATTTTTCAACAAAATTAGTGTTATAATATCAAGAAACAGCCTGTACCTTATACTGATTCATGTACCTTGCAATGCTCTTATTCAATAACTATTAAGGTTATTATTAATTAGAGACATAAATTATTCATATATTCCATACTTTTAATCAGAAGACCATGGTTTCTTTTTTTTCATCTTTAGGATATTTATTTTCTACGAGCAACTGTTATGCAATTTCTAAAGGTTAATTGTTACGCCGCTGCCCTCCACTCTGTAGGTAAACATACTGACACAGTCTCTATGCCCACTTGGAGGACACCTCAATCGGCGAAGTAATGATCTCGCGGATTGGCGGCTCTTTTCCGTCACTAATTGACATGAGAGTGTAAAGCGTGAATGGTTAAATAAAGAGAAATTATATAATTTAAATACCTATCTATTCCTAGACTTCGTTCATATTATACATTCGTGTTCATTAGACAGCGATCGGGCCTTTCCTTTCACTAGGAAAAAGGATGGCGGGGTAGGGATAGAGAGAGAGAACGTAATTTAAGCAATACATCGCGTCACAAATCTTAGCCCCTAATTATTCCCAACAAACTAGCGCGTTTTAAAACCCATTAACAACATGGATGAGAATTCTTACCTTCACTAAGGCGGGGGTCTCTGCTCTTGGCTGTAGGGCGTCAGTCGTCAGCTAGGGATTTGCGGACTGCTTTTCACTACGCTACGTCGTCACCACTTCACATCTAACTCTACGCATCTCTAATCAAACTCTACAAGTAAGTGAGTGTAAGTCAGTAAGTCAGTCTAAGTCTAATAATGATGTGTGATATCCTCTCGGGCCAATATATATAGTACCCGACTTGTTGTTTACACTTTCTCGTTCCCACGACCTCTCGACCCCTTTGACCATCTGGCGGGTCCGTCAGCTGCTGGCGATCTCAAATGGTCGTGGGAGATTTCGCTCCCTCAGGCCATTAAAGTACCTCCATTATTGTGCGTTCACACTGACCCTTTTTCGGACAGATTTCTAAGCCATACTCTACTAAAGTTGCGCAAGGCATATTTATAGGCAGTGGAATAAATTCCCTTTTCTTACGTTATATTTTATAGCACTGGGACTCTTCCATCGCGAAGCCGCCCCGCGTTAAGTGCTTTCTTACTGAAAGGGGTGTTTACACCAAAATATCGCACCTGGCCCTGCCTTAAGCAAAAACACATTCCACTATTTGCCATCTGCCTCTGCTGTTAGAATAACAAGTCTTAGGTACGCGATATCTAGTTACGCGTTCAAGATTTTAATTCTGACCGCTGTAACAATAGTCCACCGTTCCCTTTTATAAAACGATCGACGAAGCCATTCGTCAATAAAAGCTCTCTCTCTCTCGACCATAGCTCAATACCATCCCCTTACCTGTTTACAATTAATCTTCATCTGTCACTCTTCATTTCCAGTCTGGGGAAGAACCTCTTTCTATTCGTCTTTCCTCCTGGTCCCGCAAAGGGAGGTCCATATTCTGCTGAATAGATGACGGGTGACTGCTTCTTTGTGTCCACCCTTTCTCCACCTTTTACCAGTGTGAGGAGCTCAAGATTCTACTAAAAAGAGTGATAGAAATATATATACAGGTTTTATACAGAATGAATTGGACAGTTTTGCAATTACGGTGAGAGTTTATATTGTCTTTTCATCGTGATTTCATCACATTCTCCGGCAACATTCGGAAATCACAGTCGAAACTACGAAGATGAGGATGAATAGTCCGGTGAGTAATGAAGCACTGATTTTTGCCAGCACCGTCCATCCGACAGTCCCCGCGAATGCTTGGAAGTTCCACCATCCTTTCACTTCCTTTAACGCTGTATTCTGGTATCCTGATCCCGAATAGTTTTGAGGAGCCAAGTCAATTGCTCCTTCATCAAGGCAAAATTTTATACCTTTGCATGAGGACACCGTTCGTGCTTGCAAACAGATTTTACCTTGAATGCACCTCTTTTCACTATGGAAGTGTACTGTCATCACTTGTGCTTTTGTGTCCAACGTAATTGCGCGGGTTGACACTTTAATCACTTCGAAGTGTTCCGTTACGCGCCCCGGCCGACAAGTTGAGTAGGCTTTGAACTGTAGTCTAGCCAGGGGGCACAGGCGTAACATCACGGACACTGCCTCATCTTGAAATTTGGGACATACCGTCACTATTTCAGAATATATCCGACAGTTCTGAAAATTGAGAGCTACTACTACCGGACTGGTGTTGAAGACCCAGACCGTCCGACTCGTCCAGAGGACTAAGAGCAGCTATTTGGACGGCCGGTAACGGACTGGTGTGTAGCAATGATGAACACCGTTGTCTTTGAACAGGCGTAGCCTCTAGCTCCCTCGTGGCAGGTATTTGATAGCATCCAAGCACTTCTTCCCGTGATCATTAAAATCGTAACTGATTGCACTCACCCCTTCCTCGGGTGCCACAGTATAGAGTCTGATCATTGTTCAACACCATGATCATTGATCCTGTGCACATTTATAAGCAAAATAGTCAAGAGTCATTTCAGCACTTATATTATTTAACATATAAACAAAGATAAGGATTATGACCACATAACGGGTCTGATCCTTTGTTATACCCACTTAAAGTAAGAAATCTCATCCATTTACCATTCAACAATAACTCTCTTTCTTTTTTTCTGACCCGGTATTCCCCATTTTAATTTTTTTTTTTAAATTTAGGATTACTTATACCTAGGAGCATTCAGTAGCATACTCCTAAATTCGTGGACGGATCTCTCTCTCTATCTCTCTGATTATTATATTATATTACACAATTCCATTTGATAAAATCATAAAATCACACATAAAACTTTACATATACATAATTAACATCATAACTTCACACACACACGTATCTTTACATATACCTAATTATGTACCTATATTTTCTCTACTCCTAATTCAATATCTTTAACTTAAATCTATACAATTCATATTTCAATATTCTTAACTTAAATATATCCAATTCACATTTCAATATTCTTAACTTAGATCTATCCAATTCACATTCCAATATTCTTAACTTACATCTATCCAATTCATATTTGACAAGAACATACTTGAAGTTACAATCATATATATATTTTTTATATAGTTCATACTTAGTATTAACAATCTAATACTTGTCCTTACAAAGTCAAATTATCTATGCTCATTAACTTTACGTATACTCATACATATTTACATATACTTATACGTATTCACATATATTCACGTACATTCTTTACTTTCTTATTTCATATTCTTACACTAGCTAATACTTAGTCTTAACAGTCTTATGCTTCGTTACTATCAATGTCTAATTGTATCAACAATTATCTATATATGTTTATATAATTAAATATAAACGTATATAATTCACTCTCCTCTTTCCTAATCTTAAATTAAACTTCTATAACTCGCGTTATCGATTTAAATATTAATTTAATGTTCCTCAAGTTACATAAGGCAAACCTTTAATATTAATTCTTAGCTCATAATAATTTTCCGATTAGCCTTACTTACAATTACTATTTACACATTACAGTAATCATTTATTTACACTCCTCTCAATGCTTGGCCACCATTCATTACTAATATCCAGATTCTAAGCCAAGAATTTCTCGTTAATTAACATTTAGGTATCCTAGTACTAACAGAAATGCTTTTACTGATATAACTCAGTGACCTACAGTCGTAACCCAGCCATCATTTTAATATTAACCTTTTGACTAGTTGGTATTAATCTTGATCATTCATTTCAAATTAAACTTACACTCAAATATTGTTAGTGCTCATAATGAATTATATTTATAGCTCCCTCATCATTTATCTCTTTCATAATTTTAACAAACATGACCCCACATTTTCTCAGGGTCAATACTCAAATACCTCTAAAAAAATTTTGGTAGATTCTTATTAATCTCCATTATTATGTTAATTAGCCACGATTTTCTCCCGTTACAATTTCCGTTACTCGCTCGTTCCTCTCTGTTCATTGCGTTGTGTTTAATTAAAAAAAAAACATTTCAACATTTTTAAGATTACAACTTGTCAACCTTAATCAATTGTTTTCCCATCCCTTTTCCTTTTTATTTAGCCATCCATTAGCCATCATTAACATTTTGTCATGTCATCTCTTAATTACACTTTTCGCTCATCATTCACGTACCTTGCATTACTTAAAAAAAATCTTGTCTTCCTATCACTACTCTTCATACTCTCA
Organism: Amaurobius ferox; assembly: GCA_951213105.1. NCBI lineage: Eukaryota > Metazoa > Arthropoda > Arachnida > Araneae > Amaurobiidae > Amaurobius > Amaurobius ferox. The sequence continues at coordinate 81,533,447 of OX578150.1, forward strand.
ATACCTTCTACACTCAATTCCATTCAATTTTGCATTTCTATAACAATCTTCTCTTCCTCTCGCTTAATACCCATAAGCTAAATATTTTCTAAGATCCAATACCTTCTATTCCGGTTCTCACTAACCTTCATTCGTAACCCTGCACTCTTTGACTCCAAAATATCCCTTTTATTTACTCGTTAACACTCTCAACTTACCGTCCCGAATCATTCGATACCAACATAAATAACTAAAATCGCACACTCACCCTTCTTACGTCTGTTCATATAACACTTTACCTAAAAAAGATAATACCTCTTCCTAGGTCGCCGTGAACTACCCCTTATGTTTCGTTCTTCATAAGTTTTCCTTTCCCTTTTATGCTAAACGATACGTTTCCAAAATTCCCATTCATCCCTTTTCTTTATCACCATTCTCACTTCTCCCTTTATTATACTCGTACGCTTATACTACCGCTAACCTCTTTGGCCTTTAAACATACGTTTCCCACCTCTCTTGGGGCTGGTGTAAGACGGAAGGTTCCCGAGCCTTTCCGTTATAACTTAGCCCGTTCACGAATGATTGTGCCAATTTATCTGCCAGTTTGTCTAGAAACCCTTTCTCCGAGTCACCATTCAAGTCCGGTTTGACCAAATCCATCATCTTGCGATACACCCATGTGTCATTTCCGTCTTCCTGAATTTCACTTACTTTCGGAACTGAGGGCGCTTCGGGTACCTGCACGGAAATCCCTAAAACTCTCTGTGGGGGGGGGGGGCGTAAATTAGCCGCTGGTCCCCCGCTCGTTATCGCATCGCCCCTTTTCCCAGTAGGTTGTTGCGTTCGGGACGCTCCAGTTGAAGTACTGGGTATATTTCCTGAAGTGACAGGAGGCACGGTGACTTGGTCCCCACTCGGTTCAATTCTTGCGTCAGGTAAGTATGCCGGAAAGTCATAAAATACCGTTTCTTCGTCGGATTCGACAGACTCTGGGGGAGGAGGGTAAGATTTTGGGAGTTCATTGTCCCCGCTTGCTTCTACGTTGGGTGCAATCACCTCCTTTTCAATGAGTCTATATTCCAAGTATGGCTTCCTATCCAAAGCAAGCGTTAAACGATCGATGTGCACTCTTTGTGTATCTCGCGGCCTTGCTATATTTTGGATTTCGAAGTTGACCTCGGAAAGTTGTTTAATGACTCTATAGGGTCCTACCGAAAATTTTGCTAATTTCCGCGACCGTCCTTTCCTAACAGTGGGTGTGTACAAATACACTCTTGACCCTACTTGGATATTTTTGTTAACGGCTTGATCAGCTCGGTATTTCTCTTGCAATTCACATGCTTTTAAATTATTTTCGCGCACTACCCGATATGCATGGTGTAATCTATTGCATAAAGCTTGAACATGGTCGTCATATGGGAAGTATGAGTATTTTGGTTCGGTTTGAATTATATCATGCGGTAACCGCGGATCTCTTCCATAAATTAGGAAATACGGCGTATCTCCCGTGGCTGTATGGGTGGCACTTCGGTAAGCTACAGTATTGTGGCAATTAATTGAGAAATGCAGTTTTTTTTATAAAATTCAGTTTTATTCAAGTTTTCTATGGATACATTTAAAACTAATAAGTGATATGACCTCCCCGAGACTTTATAACATCACAGACACGTTTCGGCATGGAATGTACTAGACTAGCACATGTAGTTTTAATTTCAACGTCTCTGAACCATATGTCAATAACGGCCGAAATTAGCTTGTCCATCGTCGTACAGTCAAATTTGTGAAGCCGTTTTTTGACAATAGCCCACAAATTTTCTATGGGATTCAAGTCTGGTGAATTCCCGGGCCAATCCAGTACGGTAATATTTTTTTTTGAGCAGACATTTTTGATTCGCTTCGAAGTGTGACATGGCGCGCTGTCTTATTGGAAAACGCAATCTCCGTTCGGCCACAGTTTAGCCATGGTTGGAAGCACTTTTCGGGTCAATATGACTTCGTAACTGGCACTGTTCATCATTCCCTCTACGGGAACAAGAGATTCTGTCCCCAAAACGCTGAAACAACCCCAAAACATCTTTTTGGGTAGATGCTTGGGTGCTTGATTGATGTGGTGCTGATTGAGAGGTTCTCCTTGGCTCCTTCTCACGAACATAGATCTAAATCCCTGAACCACAGAATGTGTTTCGTCAGAAAATAGAACTTTCTCCCAGTCCTTCTCAGTCCATGTTTTGTATTTCCGTGCCCATTCCAACCTTTTTTTCTTCATGCGAAACGTCAGAAGCTGCCTCTTGTACGGTCGACGTGCTCTCCGTCCGCGTTCTAACAGCCTGTATCGCACTGTTGAAGGTGCAATATCAACACCAGCTACCACCATGGACTTAGACAGGTCAAAACTGGTTAATCGAGGATTTTTAACACTCATTCGATGTAAAGTTTTGTCGTCACGAGTCGAAGTTGATCTTTTTTGGCCGCATCTTGCAGAGCGGTTGGTTTCAGCATTTCCTCTTTCCTGAAACCGCTTCCAGATCCTCCCGACACTTGCTGTACTCACTCCACATATTTTACCCATTTCCTCGAACGTCTTAGAAGTGTGTTCTCTAAGCGCAATCACTTTAGCACATGTTTCCGCCCTGATATCCATGACGCTAATGAGCTCCGCAACAACTGAGAAACTACCACTGCGGAACACCTGCCATCTGGCGGAGGAATTTGAACACCTACTACTTACCAGGTGCATACGAACACCTGCTACTTTGATAATAACTGCAATTTGAACTCTGAGCTAATTTGGAGTGCTTCTTCCTAAGCATACGTGTGATAAAACGAAAAAATGACATTTCTCAATTAATTGCCACAATACTGTATCAAAACGTGTGGTAGAAAAACGTCCCAACTGTCTTGACTATCGTCTACTAATTTTGCTAGTGCATCTTCGAGGGTTCTGTGAAAGCGTTCTACTTTTGCATTCCCAGCTGGGTGAAAACTTGTAGTTTTAAGATGTTTAATCCCAAATTTTGTTAGCATTCCCTCAAAATCATGAGACAACAGATTTGCGCCACGATCGCTCAGCACCTTATTTGGAAATCCGTGGACCGAAAATACGTGTGTCATTAGCATATTTATAAGGGTTTCTGATTTAGTGTCGACAAGAGGTATTGCTTCTGCATATCTGGTGAAATGGTCGACCACTGTTAAAATATATTTATTACCTCTTTCCGTTCTTGGTAGAGGGCCCACAATATCGACAGCAATAGTTTCAAATGGGACTTCGCATAGTGGTACACGTCCCAATTTTGCCTTGGCCCGAGGTTTAAAACCGCTTCTCCGTAAACATTCGTGACACGTCTGAACAAAATTTTTACTGTCTGCATACATATTAGGCCAGAAATAACCCCTTCTCACTTTATCATAGGTTTTCTCAAAGGTGTCCGCCATTGGTATCCGCCTGAGATTCCTGCATGGCATTTTTCTAACACTTCTGCTCTCCTATTCTCTGGAACCACCACTTGTTCCAAGTATTCTCCCCTAGTACCATTGTTTTTAGGTCTTGAGTAATGTTTTAGAATACCGAACTCATCTACATAGTAAGAGTCGTCTGACTTTCGCAATCGGGAAATTCCGTTTTTTAGCTCTTCTATGATCGGTTTTAACCTAGGGTCATTCTCTTGATCTGTCTTTAAATCGGCCACTACTTTGTCAGTCACCTCCAGTGAATTAACATCCCGAGAAAGAAAATCTGGGACAAAATTTTGGCTTCCCTTTACATACTGTATTTCAAAGTCAAATTCTGCTAAACTGCATGACCACCTTGCTAATCTTGAATTCGGATTTTTGATATTGAGAATATAAGTAAGGGGTCTGTGGTCGCTGGTAATCACAAATCTCTTCCCATAGAGATATACCCGGAAATAGTTCACTCCCTCTACGATGGCTAATAATTCTTTCTCTATGGTGGAGTATCCCAACTCATTACTTTTCAATTTACGGGACATGAACATTATGGGGAGTAAAGTGCCTTCTGCGCCTTCTTGGTGGATAGCCGACGAAATACATGAATTCGAGGCATCGCAGCCTAAGAAAAAGGTCTTTTCCGGATCCGGGAAATTTAATCTGGGCATCTCTAACAACGCTGCTTTCAGGGTATCAAAAGCCCTTTGTTCTGCCGTTCCCAATTTAAATCTTATCCCTGTCTTAGTCAAATCGGTCAGAGGTTTAGTCAATTCCGCGTAATCCTTAATATGTCTCCTGTAAAACCCACACATCCCCAGATATCGTCTGACTGCTTTTACGTTTTTGGGAATTACAAAATCCTGAACTGCGTACACATTTCGTGGGTCAGGTGAAAAGCCGTCCGCGCTAATTGTGTGTCCCAGATAGGATAATGATTTGCTCATGAATACACACTTACTCGGAGCAAACTTTATATTATGGCTCCTAAATCTTTCAAGTACAATTTTAATTTTTTCGAGATGTTCGTCTGCGTTATTTGAAGCAATTAGGACATCGTCAATAAAACAGAAAATCTTTTGCTCCCTCAACCCACATAGAATAGCATCTGCAATTCGTTGGAAACATCCCGGAGCTGCCTTGAGGCCAAATGGGATGGTGTTATATTCAAATAGTCCGTCCTCGCAAATGAACGCAGTCCTTTCACGGTGATCTTCTCTGACCTTCACCTGGTGGTATGATGCCCGAAGGTCAAGCGTGCTAAATAGTTGGCAACCTGCTAATTCACTAAATATATCCTCGACCCGTGGTGTCTGATAATTATCCATGATACAGCGTTCGTTTAGCCTTCGGTAATCAACTACTAAACGACTATCGCCGGATTTCTTTTTCACGAAATGGCAGGGGCTACTGAACGCAAATTTTGACGAACTGATAACACCCGCATGCATTAGATCTTGAATTTGTTTAGATAACTCTTTTCTTAATGCTAAGGGGGTTCGATACGGCCTGCTTTTAATTGGGGTAGTATCTGCCATATTAATTTCGAATGGAATCAGTTCACAATAGCCAATGTCTGATAAATTTCGCGCAAACGCAGTTCTAAATTCCTTAAGGACCTTCCACAATTTTTGTCTGTATTCCGATTCAACTCCGGTCAAGTTAAAGTCGGTTTCCTTTAAAGGGCCCTGATCTGACTGATCGCTTTTAATATAATCTTCGGGAACTAAATCATATGGTACGATATTTGCTACTGCCATCCCTTTATTTAGAATCATTGATTCATTCGTCCGGTTTTGAATCTCTACCTGCAACGATCCGGCCTTATCGACAATGGTAGATTTTGATGTAACCTCCAGTTTATTTCTTTTATGGGCTCCTTTCGAGGGGAGGGCATTTATCATAACTTTCCTTTTTACTTCAACTTTCGGCGACGAGCTGCGAACCGACACTAGCTTCCTCTCTCTTCCCGCTAAATGTACCTTCTGACACAATCGCCCCCTTTTCCCCCCTTCTGCCATACCAGGAGTTGAACGCGAGAAAGCGCCTATTGTGTGGCCACGAGGGGATGAGAAGTCAATGTTTACCTTTTCTCCATTCTGTGTGTTGACCAACTGATCCTCCTTCAAATCAATCACAAATCCCCCTCTTTTGAGATAATCTACCCCTATTATGCCGTCGTAGACGGCGCTCAATTTATTTGTGGTGATTACAATGGGGTGCGATATGATGCCTGTGAGTGGAGGGCAGCGGCGTAACACTGGTGCCGTGACCAGGATGTTTTTCAATTCAAACCTGGGAGAAATTATAAATGAGAATAGAAAGGAAATTTTAGGTTAGGAAAAGGATAGACTGAGGTTAAAATAAGGCAGGGGAAAAAGGGTTGAAATCAAATGAATAGCTATTGATATATAATTGCATGCGACGGATGTGTATTTATTATATGTATATTGTGTAATTTTATTATTTTATGGTAATGTGCGATTTATGTAGACTGTATGTATTCACTGTATGTATTTACTGTACCATGTTTTCGGTGTAAAAATGAGGGCGTAAGGATGGAAAGGAAAGATAGGAAAATTAAGGGATTGATAGGGGTATTAAGAAGGAGCATGAGAAAGGGGAGTTTACCTTGGATTACAAAAATGGGGGGATAATCTGATGAATTAATGGATTATGAGATGATAATGTGGATTAGGATGATAGAAGTGTGAAATGTAGTTTGGGTAAGGGGTAAACAATTGTTTATTATTTATAATTTATCTGTTATTGACATTTATGGCTGTTTATTTATGATTTTGTATATGATACTTGTGTGTAGACATTAAGAATGCAGGCAGAGAGTGGAGATAGGAGCGCAGGGGTCGGCCGTGCCCCTGTAACAAACACAATAGCGGGATTTTTAGGATTGATTCCTTCATTTACGGGAAATGAAGAATTTTTAACACCGGCCCAGTTTATCGAATGAATTGAGGAGGTGGCGCAATTAGCGGGTTGGACTGATGCCGAAAAATTGTTAATAGCAAAAGCAAAGATTAAAGGTGGTGCATCCGAATTTTTGTCGAATCATCACGATGTAAGGCAGGTGCGAGCGTTCGAAACCTTCAAAAAATATTTCTTGGAATATTTTGAAAAACAGCTCCCTCTTGCAGTCAAATTGCAACAGTTTACATCATGTAAACAAAAGCCTGGGGAGTCCGTCAAACAATATGCAGGACGCGTGAAAAACCTCGCGTTTGATTATTTACAGGGGGCAAATTTTGAGATCCCAGAAGTGGAGAGTATTGCGGACAAAACTAGACTGTCCCAATTCTTGTCCGGCTTAAATGCGAAATTGCAGAGGGCTGTGATATCACAAAACCCTACGACACTGGATAAAGCAATTGAGGTCACAATCCTCGAGGAGGCGAACGAAAGGATATGTAGCAGGGGTTCTCTCAAAAATGCGACAGAAGCAGATAGCGAGGGCTTACTCGAGGTGTTACTAGCGAAGGAACAAGCGAATGAAGCGCTGATAAACAACCTTCAGAAAAAAATTAATGAGTTAGAAGTAAGTCGTCGGACCCAGGATAGAGAAATCCGGAATCAAACCAATAGGCCCCAGGAACGAAATTTAGGGGGGCGAGTAGAAGACCGAAGGTGTTTTGTCTGTGCAAAAATTGGACATCTGATGCGCAATTGCACAGCCAGACCGCCTCTAGGGGCAGCAAGAACGACAGCTCCACGTTACGATCAGAATAGGGGTGTACAAGAGAGGAGTTTTCGACATAATGGGGCTCAGAGGGGGGCGCAAAGGGGTCGTTACCAGTACAATCCCAGGAGTGAAACGTTAAACACGCAAGGGCGTCCTGGAATAAGGGGGGACAACAGGGCGCCCGCATATCAAAGATAATGACGGAGAAAGGGCACGAGGATTTTAGTCTCCCTGTCATTTCCGCAAAGATTTCCGGAGTCCAGTTTCGGTTACTCTTAGACACGGGAGCAGTTTTAACGCTGCTGGATAAGGAAGCCTTTGCTCGCATTAAAGCGAATTACCCCATGCGAAGATTTGGAATCAGACTGACAGCGGTGAATGGAGGGGAGGTCCCACAAGATGGGTTTTATGTAATGCCTCTACAAGTGGGAACAGGCATCATATCGCACCCCATTGTAATCACCACAAATAAATTGAGCGCCGTCTACGACGGCATAATAGGGGTAGATTATCTCAAAAGAGCGGGATTTGTGATTGATTTGAAGGAGGATCAGTTGGTCAACACACAGACTGGAGAAAAGGTAAACATTGACTTCTCATCCCCTCGTGGCCACACAATAGGCGCTTTCTCGCGTTCTACTCCTGGTATGGCAGAAGGGGGGAAAAGGGGGCGATTGTGTCAGAAGGTACATTTAGCGGGGAAGAGAGAGGAAGCTAGTGTCGGTTCGCAGCTCGTCGCCGCGAGTTGAAGTAAAAAGGAAAGTTATGATAAATGCCCTCCTCTCGAAAGGAGCCCATAAAAGAAATAAACTTGAGGTTACATCAAAATCTACCATTGTCGATAAGGCCGGATCGTTGCAGGTAGAGATTCAAAACCGGACGAATGAATCAATGATTCTAAATAAAGGGATGGCAGTAGCAAATATCGTACCATATGATTTAGTTCCCGAAGATTATATTAAAAGCGATCAGTCAGATCAGAGCCCTTTAAAGGAAACCGACTTTAACTTGACCGGAGTTGAACCGGAATACAGACAAAAATTGTGGAAGGTCTTTAAGGAATTTAGAACTGCGTTTGCGCGAAATTTATCAGACATTGGCTATTGTGAACTGATTCCATTCGAAATTAATATGGCAGATACCACCGCAATTAAAAGCAGTCCGCAAATCCCTAGCTGACGACTGATGCCCTACAGCCAAGAGCAGAGACCCCCGCCTTAGTGAAGGTAAGAATTCTCATCCATGTTGTTAATGGGTTTTAAAACGCGCTAGTTTGTTGGGAATAATTAGGGGCTAAGATTTGTGACGCGATGTATTGCTTAAATTACGTTCTCTCTCTCTATCCCTACCCCGCCATCCTCTTTCCTAGTGAAAGGAAAGGCCCGATCGCTGTCTAATGAACACGAATGTATAATATGAACGAAGTGTAGGAATAAATTGGTATTTTAATTATATAATTTCTCTTTATTTAACCATTCACGCTCTACACTCTCATGTCAATTAGTGACGGAAAAGAGCCGCCAATCCGCGAGATCATTACTTCGCCGATTGAGGTGTCCTCCATGTGGGCATAGAGACTGTGTCAGTATGTTTACCTACAGAGTGGAGGGCAGCGGCGTAACATAACCCTGCAAATATAACTTTTCAGAATATTTAGTTTATTACTAAAATTGTAATTCTTAAAATATTATAATTAACAATACTAATAGCTTTGAAAGTTGGCATATAACAAAGAACATATTATTTCAATGGTATTAAAATAATTTACTCAAATACTCGTATAAAAGGAATTGGTGAGTATGTTGTCCAACGGTTGGGGCTACCAAGCAGTAGCCTGCAGAACGATTATGATGTAAAATAAAGGAAATGCCTTCAGCTCACATTCCTTTCACCTGCCTTAAACAGGAGAATGTAGTACACCAATGTAAACTACCATGTACAGTGAACAATTATTTATCGGCGGTATAAAATGTTGTGTCCTAGTATGTGTCCTAGTATTTAACAAACACAGAAATGATTTGAAATCGTTCCATTCTCCAGAAATGTCGTAATAATAACATTCATTAAAATGTCTGAAATTTAAATTTAAAATTGTATTTTTAATTAAAAATTATTATATATATTATTATATATATATTATTATATATATATTATTATATATATTATTATATATATTATTATATATATTTAAAAATTATTATATAATATCGATCAAAATTCAATATTTTGTAAATTAAGTAGGATTTTCTACATAATATCTGCCTTTCTATGAGAATTAAAAAATATTTTTTTGGAATTTTTTTACAAACGTGGACCAGGATACTTTTTTCTTCGGATCCACCTGTGAAGATATTTTTGTATATCGAGCCCCAGAGATTCTTATATATTTTAAGAAGAACTAAATTACATATTTTATTAGAATACTTTAATTAACAAAGCCATTTAATACACTATAGGAATTTTCCCATAATTCTGAATGTTAAGTTTCTTTTTAGTATATTTTCTGTCACAAGAAAGACTATACTGCTAGTCTTCAATAAAGATAAAAATTTAGTTATTGTTTGACATGAAAATTAGCAGCTTACACCCAGTTTACATAGGAGATCTCTGTTCGATATGAAACGAGTAAAACATAAAAAAAACCAATGAAATCATGTCAAACAATGAAAATATATTGTGTCTGAGACACGAAATTAAAATTAAATAAAATTAACTTGTTCTGCTTTTAAGAGGTGAGAACGTGTTAGACAAAGTGTTCAATAAAAATGTGAATAAGAAATAATTAAAATAGATTCTGAGGCAGCAAACAAAAGAAATTTAAACTATTATGGACGTGATCACCCTCGATGATTAACTCCTCCACTAGAGAATCTGACGATGTCACGAATACAAAAAATGTATTGTAGCAATTTTTTACTACAATGATATAAACTGTTTAGTTTCGTGATCATTGAGCCATAAATATATATAAATTTTTATACGATGCGTTTCATTTCTTTGATTCAATATTTCCCACAATATAATGTGTAACACCATGTCTCATATCATTTCTAGGGTCAACATACAGTTGGGACTGGAACTTTACTTAACGGAGTTGGGGTAAGTGAAATAAAAGTGAAATCGTAATGAACTCCATATTTTATCTCTACACTGCATACTGATGAATATATGAATCAACCAATTTTTTGCTGAATTTGCATTCAAATTCCAAGATTAAGTTTGCTTTCTCTAATTATTCTGTATCCATAATACCGTCTGTAATTAATGGCTGATAGCCTCTGAAGATTGCACCACTGATTCCCTTTATGTATGTTTTAGTATGTCATACATTATCAAGAATTTCTTTCTGATTTCCATGTTTACTTATTAAGTGTTTTGAAAGGAATTTTTTACAAGAGCTTCAAAGAATGTATTCTACGAAGATCAAGGTATACATTTTTTATTTCTATATGTTGATTTAACTTAAAATGAATTTTGTCCTCTCTATAACTTCCTCGTTCCTCTATAGGAAAAAGTAGGAAATCGCTGGTTGAAAACGTGAAAGTGGATTAAAATTCTATATGTGTGTTTGATAGGAATTTATTACGGGTATTAGTCAATTTTGAAAATCGTGGGTTTGAAATATTAATTTAAATGGAAATTCTATAACAATGGTTTATTTTTCACAAGCTCAATAATAAAAAGTATTAAAAAATCAAAATGGTTATTTAATTATCAGCATTTTATGTCGAAGATTATTTTTCATATCATGTTGCTCAGCAGCGCAATTAAATCAAATGTATTTGTTAATACACTGGCTACCAAAAGTTTAGCACCAAAGTAAAATAAAAGAAATTGGAAAAATAAAGCTTTGATTAACTCAGAATTGCACATATAGGTAGCAAATGTGTTTACGTATTAAAAGGAACAAGAATTATGTACAAAGATGACAAATACATTTACTTTTAGTAAGTTATATGATGATGTTACATTTGGGTCATTAACAAAATGGTGCTTAAAGGCAAACAAACCAAACAAAACTTGCATTAATATGATATGCGACCATCCCGGACTTTCCCACTAACTTTAAACTGATTTTCCATGGTTTCAGTAAGGTGATCAACCAACATAAATGCAGAGCAATAATCATTCGTCCAATAGAGCGGTTTTCAACCCTCTGAGACTGGCTGGAGGAGATAAACGTGCAGAGACAGCACTCCCCAGGGTATCCCAAAGGTTTTCAATGGGATTACGGTCGGGGAAATACTCCCACCACTCCTTAACGGAAATGTCCTCACTTTCCAGGTATTCGTCAACACTGTTAGCTCGATGAAGACAGGCATTACCGTCAATAAGGAGAAAATCAGGACCAATTGCTGCAGCGTAGAGTATCACAAAGGGATCTAGGACTATATCCCGATACCGCTCAACCGTCACAGAACCATCTTTATAGATGTGCATCTCTGTGCGATACCCCATTGAAATTTAAACCCACACCAAGACGCTGCTGCCTCTGAATGCGTGATGTTCAATGATATTCTTGGCTTGATTGCGTGTGCCTCGTTCTCTCCAGTACCTTACACTCCTATCATCTGTTTCCCGGGCAAATCTGGACTCGTCCCTGAACAGGACGTTGCACCATTCTTAGACAGTCCAATTGACATCTTGACGACATTAATTTTATCCTGACCCTCTGACTTGGACGATTAGTGGATCACAAAAACGTGGTACTCTTGCGTATAGTCCCTTCACGTGGAACCTTCGGGGCACAATATTGGAAGATATTGATTCATCAAGTGCCACTGCAACCATTGATATAACAGTAATGGAGGTCGCGAGTCGATTCCTCTTGGCTACTATAGCAATATACCGAAGGGGTGGTAACCCTCGGACGACCGGGCACAGGTCTCTGAACAACTGTTTGACTCGTTTGGAATTGTTTCCATAATCGAGAAATTACCGAATGATCAACGCAAAGAAAAAAACGACATCTTTGATTGACTCTCCTGCTTCAATGTGTTCGACAGCGCACGACAGCGCTCCCTATCTGTCATTCGTCTTCTTAAAGCCATAGAAACACGAAAATCATCAAAAATAATCCTACAAAAGTTAAAAGTACTTCGTATCAGCATATAAATGCACCTCCTCAAACCATTCAGAATGCTGTAGTCTTCAACGATTGCCTAATTAGCATATACCTGGACAGACAATCGTGATTGGCTATAACATGCGATATTTGCATACTGCCATCTACATCCGCAGCGATTTTCAGCCACACAAATTCAAATACGCTTTAGAAATATGAAAATTTGCATTGCGTGCTTAACTTTTGGAAGTCAGTGCATTTAACACTTTACAACATAGTTGAAAACTGTTTAAGACTTTGTACATTCATTCTGTCTGTCTGTCTGTCCGTTCGCACGATAGCTGCCGTAAAAATAACTTTATCAATATTAAAGTTCTAGACCCCATTACGGGACACTACTCTGCAGTTGTTGGTCCTGATTTCCTCCTTATGGACGGTAATGACCCTCACCATTGAGCAAACATCGTTGATAAATACCTGGAAAGTGAGGGCATTTCTCGTATGGAGTGGCCGGCGTATTTCCTCGATCTCATCCCCCATTGAAAACCTTTGGGATGTCCTCGGGCGTGCTGTCTCTGCACGTGTACCTCCTCCAGCCAGTCTCAAAGAGTTGAAAACGGAAATGAAATGCCCTTCAGTTCATATTCCTTTCATCTGTGTTAAACAGGACTATGTAATATTCCAATGTAAACTATGAATGTACAGTGAACAATTTTTTATCGGTTGTATACAATGTGGTGTTCCATTATGTCTCACAACAGACATTATGTCCCATTATGTGAGCAAAGACAGAAACGGTTTAATTTTAATTTCTAATTATAATTTTAATTAAAAAATTACTTTATATATTTTCTTTTAAGTATGGATGAAAATTCATTATTTTGCATAAAAAAAATACGATTTTCTATATTATCTCTGCCGTTCTGTGAGAATTAAAATATATTTTTTCTGAATTTGTCTCCAAACTGGAGCAGAATGTTTTATTCTTCAGATCCATAATTTTGTAAATCGAGCTCAGAGATTTAGAACTAAAATGTATATTTTGATAGAATATTTTTGAATAACAAAGTCATATAGTACATTAATATACCATACATTAATAAACTACAGGAATTTACACATGATTGTGAATGTTAAGTTTCTTTTCAGTATATTTTCCGTATGAAGAAAGGCTATACTGGTAGTTTTGAATTAAAAATAAAAAAGTAGTTAGAGTCTGACATGAAAATTTACAACTTACACACAGATTACATAAAAGTGTGGAAATCTCCGTTTAAAAAACAGTAAAGCATAGAAAACATATGCAATCATGATAAAGAATGAAAATATATGGCCTCTGAGACACGCAATTAAAATAGATATCAATTAACTTGTTCTGCCTGTAAGAGGTGATAACGTGCTAGATAAAGGGTTCAACAAAAGTGTGAATAAAATAAATAATTAAAATAGATTCTGAGGCAGTAAAACAGAAGGAATTTAAACTATTATGAACTTGATCTCCCTTTAGAAGGTGAGAACGTAAGAAAAAATGAATCCTGACAATGCAGTCCTGAAGTGGATGGTTTCTATAATGTTTAGGGCTTCCCGGGTCTATGACAAGAAAATTGAAGTATATCTGAACCTATTCCAGTGCATCAAAAGAGGAGGGTAGGTGGCGGTTAAAATCCAGAGACTGGTGCCGGGCATGAATCAACTGCTTCGATCGAAAGTGTCATCAGATCGGTTCGGCAAGGCAAAACTAACACCGTAAGGCCTCGCGCACACAGGTTTGCTAAAATGGCTTGGCTCACACGGTCTTGACTTAGCAAGTCAAACTCATCTTGGAACTGTCTATGACAGGACCGCAACGGACGTTCATGGAGTGAATGTAACGGTTGGAAATAGAATTTGCTGGAATTAACCTTGTACGTGTTGTTCTTGGAGTAAAAACCTGCAAATCAGAGCTCGCGCTTAATCGATCGCGGCGAGGAGCTTGCCATCTAAAGGAAAAAATTGACTTGCAAGTTTGACAGATGAAATTGTGGTGCGAGCATTTTACGCGAGATTGCACCCAAGAAAATAAAGAAAACATTATCTTTTCGTTGCAGTGGATTGCCTGCTCAAAAGAATATAGCAAGCTACGTCTCGGTCTAAAATAACATCAAAATCGAAACAACTCGCGATCTTCTTACCCAGCGAGAGCAAAGTGAAAGAACAGCCGGAAACAACTACGTTTTCAACCAAAGTGAGGAGATCTCCGTCACTTGGCAAGGAGTACCGAAACAGCAACCATTTTTCTTCAGCGTGAATTCAAATCTAATGTTCCAAGAATCTCATTCGCTAATTCGCAGCGGTTCTCATCTCAAAGCTCAATACGTCAAATGTAACTAAAATTCAGCATTGGACTATATCGCTTGTTGAGGATATTATCGATATTGATAATTGTTAATTTAGTGTTGTGTAAAATATAAATTATTTGGGTACTTTGAAATAGTATTACATGTTGTCATCTGGAAAATCGCCAAATGTACAATTCAACGTTATTCACTGCATTGTATAAGGAAAGTCATCCGTTGCGCACATCAGATTTTTTTCCTTTTCCTTCATATCAAAAAGTCTTCCCTGACATGAATGTAATAAATTAATTAGAGTGCGCTCAAGTCAAATTTCTCATATCAGAATCCATTTTTAAGTAGATTGTTATTATTATTTTTTAAATATTTAAAAAAAATTGAAACATCTCTATCGTTCTTCCAAATGATAACAATTATAGCGTACTCCTATTTTAAAGGACTTGAAAACAATCTTTTGATTAATAACAAGTTTGACAATGTAACCATCGGAGGTTAACTGACCCGCCGCAAAAGGCGATAATGATGTCACGAACACAAAAATTGTATTGTAGCTCTTTTTCACTACATAGATTGAAACTGGTAAGTTTTGTGACCTTTGATACATAAATATGCATAAATTTTTATACGACGCGTTCGTTTCTTTGCTTCAATATTTCATATATTAAAATGAATAACACCATTTCTTAATTCATTTAGAGGGAGTATTTGGAGGTCCAGATCGATGTCAACCCAGCTCACTTGTGATAAGTAAAAGTAAAAACTCGATAAATTCCATACATTACTGGAGAATAGTGGGATTTTTCCTTAAACATTTAATTATTTGGTTTTACTTCATATCGAAAAGCCGTCTTCATATTATGCAGATTGTTACTTCATATTATGCAGTTACTTCACATTATGCAGATCGTTATCATTTTGTTTATTCTTTTTTCAAATATTACAAAAGAAAATTTGAAACATCTGTATCGTTGTTCCAAATGATAACAAGTAAAGCATACCCTCATTTTAAAGGACTTGAAAAAAATCTTTCTATCAATAAGAAGTTTGACCATATACCCATCGGGGGTTATGTGACCCGCCATTATAGCGGATAATGATGTTACGAACACAAAAATTGTATTGTAGCTCTTTTCCACTATATAGATTGAAACTCTTAAGTTTCGTAATCATTGATCCATAAATATGTATAATTTTTTATACGATGCTTTCTTTTCTTTGATTCAATATTTCACATATTAAAATGAGTAACACCCTTTCTAAACTCATTTGTAGGGAGGACTTGGAGATTCAGTTGGAGATATAATTGGCCCAGTTGTGGTAAGTAAAAGTAAAATCTCAATAAATTCCGTATATTAGGGGAGGATAGTGGAATTTTCCTTTAATATTTTGTTATTTCCTTTTAACTTATTTCAAAAAGTCTTCCCTGACATGAATGAATGTGATAAATTAGATGAAGTTTGCTCAAGTCGACTTTCTCATACCAGAATCCATTTTTGTATAGACTGTTTTCATTTCTACTTTTGTTTTCAAATTTTACAAGAGAGAATTTTTAACATTTGTATCGTTGTTCCAAATGATAACAATTATAGCATATTGACTTCCATTTTAAAGGGCTTGAAAAAATCTTTTCATAGATTCCAAGTTTACCAATGCACACCCTCGGGGGTTAACTCTTCCGCCAAAAGAGGATCTAACGATGTCACGAACACAAAAAAATGTTTTTATCTATTTTTCTCTACAATGATATAAACTGTTTAGTTTCGTAACAATTGCGCCATAAATATATATAAATTTTTATACGACGCGTTTTATTTCTTTGATTCAATATTTTAAACTATAAAATGAGTAGCACCATTTCTAACATCATTTGTAGGGACAACTTATTGTTGTACCTTACTTAACGGAGTTGGTCTAAATAAAATAAAAGTGAAATCTCAATAAACTTCATATTTTAAGGGAGGATTGTTCTGTGCCCGTTTCGACATTACAGTATTGTAAATAAAAAAACTTTCTTAAAGATTGTCATTGAAAAAAAAGATTGAAAAAAATAAATAATTGTGTTATTTAAAATATTTTTAACAAAAAGTTAAGGATATAAACTATATAAATAAAACGGAAAATCTATCTGATTGTATATTTATTTCGTCCTCACGGGAGAACATCTAAACCAAATGTAATGAAATTTTGTGGGTTATCTTCAAATAGACCAATTTAAAATATCGTCCCTGTTTCGAATTTCTAAGGCCAGGAGTTGTAGAGATATTAAATAAAAACGAAACTTTAATAGGTTCTTTTCCTCTCCAACTCCCTCGTTCCTCCGAATGAAAAAGATTGGAAATTGCTGGTTTAAAACGTGAATTTGAATTAAAACTCTATCTCTTAAATTGGTTGGAGTTTATTGCACTTATTAGTCAAAATTGAAAATCGCAGGTTTGAAACTTGAATTTAAATGGAACTTCTATCACCATGGTTTATTTTTCACAAACTCAACAATGGAAATTACTAAAAAATCAAAATGGTTATTTAATTATCAGCATTTTATGAGAAAGATTCGTTCTTATATCATGTTGCTCAGCAACGCAATTAAATCATAAGTGTTTGTTAATACACTGACTTCCAAAAGTTAAGCACAGACGGTAAAATAAAAAAATGGAAAAGTGAATCCTTGATTAAATCAAAATTGTATATGAAGTTAGCAAATGTATTTATGCATTGAAGAAAACAAGAATTATGTATAAATATCAAAAAAATATTTACTCTTCGTAAGTTATACGATGAAGTCACATTTGGGTCGTTAACAAAATGATGTTTTAAGGCAAACACACCAAACAAAACTTACATTAATATAGTAAGTGACCAAGCTGGATCTTTACACAAACTTTCCCACGACATTCAATGCTTTCAATGAGGTGATCAACCATCGCAAATACGGAGCAATGACCATTCCTCCAATAGGGTAGTTTCCAACTCTCTGAGACTAGCTGGAGGAGATAAACTTGCAAAGACAGCACGCCCGATGGCAACCCAAAGGTTTTCAATGGGGTTGAGGTCGGGGAATACGCCGGCAACTCCATACGAGAAATGCCCTCACTTTCCAGGTATTCGTCAACGAGGTTAGCTCGATATGGTCTGCAGCGTATAGTCCCGCAATGGGGTCTAGTATTTCATCTCAATTCCGCCACTGAACCGCCTTTATAGATGTGGAGCTCTGTGCACTATCCAATTGAAATTCCAGCCCACACCATGACGCTGCCACCTCTGAATGCGTGATATTCGATGATGTTGTTGACCTAATTGCGTGTGCCTCGTTCTCTCCAGGTCCTTACACGCTTATCATCTGATTTCAGGCGAAATCTGGTCTTTTCCATGAACAGAACGTTGCATCAATCTGAGACAGTCCAATTGACATGTTGACGACACCAATTTTATCTTGACCCTTTGGCTTGAGCTATGAGTAGAACACAAAAACGTGCACTCGTGCGTACGGTCCCTTCACGTGAAGCCTTAGGGACACGGTATTGGCAGATATTGGCTTATCAAGTGAAGCTGCAACCATGGTGTGACAGTTTTAGAGATCGCGCGTCGATTCCGCTTGGTTACTAAGGCAATATACCGATCATCAGTTTGAATGGTAACACTTGGATGACCGGGCACAGGTCTCTGGATAACTCTTTTACTTGTTTGGAATTGTCTCCATAATCGAAAATTAACTGATGATCAACGCCAAAGAAAATAGCGACATCTTTGATTGACTCTCCTGCTTCAATGCGTCCGACAGCTCGACAGTGCTCATTAGTCTTCTCTTAGCCATAGAAACACGAATAGCATCAAAAATAATCCTACAAAAGTTAAAAACACTTCGTATCAGCATTTAAATGCACCTCCTCAAACCCTTCAGAATGCTAGCGTTCTCAACGACTGCCTAATTAGAATATATATCCGGACAGTCAATCGTGATTGTCTGTAGCATACGATATTTGCATACTGTCATCTACATCCGCAGGGATTTTCAGCCACTCAAATTCAAATAAGCTTCCGAAATATGAAAATGTACTTTGCGTGAACTTTTTAAGTCAGTGTATTTAACACTTTACAACATAGTTGAAAATGTTTATGACTTTGTTCATTCGTTTTGTCTGTCTGTCTGTCTGTCCGGTCGCACGATAACTGTCGTTAAAATGGTTTTATCAAAATGAAATTTTAGTATGCTGTTGAGACGTTAATTTTTGCGTAATTTCTAAGCATTTACATTCAGCGCCAACGCAATTACAATGTTTTTCAGTTTAAATGATCATCAAACTTTAATTATTTCGACAACGAAGCCTAATTTTAACGTATGCAGAATGTAAACACATCAATCTGCAAGATAAGTTGTATAGGAATTTCTGGACTTTTTAACGCAAAATTATTTAGCTCT
This sequence comes from Amaurobius ferox, assembly GCA_951213105.1. NCBI lineage: Eukaryota > Metazoa > Arthropoda > Arachnida > Araneae > Amaurobiidae > Amaurobius > Amaurobius ferox. Next base: position 81,552,382 of record OX578150.1, read on the forward strand.
GGAGTTTGGAATATAGCTGATTTGAATGAATTATTTATTGATTTTACATAGAGAAGCAGGCGATTTTATAACTTTGCCTTTTTCAATGAAGTTTTAAGCCTGGAGTTAGAAAGTACTTTTACCTCCATGGTTTTAAATTCCTAAGTAATATAAATTATTGTAGTATTGTGATACTTTAAAAAATATCACCGTTTCATGAAAGGAATGGAATAAATGTGTATGAATGAAATATTCGTCATTTGAATAAAGTTCCTTTTTTTGTATCAAATTTTAAATTTTCAAATATAATAAACTATTGTAGTATTTTGATAATTTTAAAAATATAACCGCTAAATGTATCGTATTTTAGAGATGTTTAAATAAAATTGCATTGCAGTTATAAAGTGTTTCATAATAAATGCTTTATGCTTGATTGATCTTTCTTGTTATTATTATTTAATCGAGTTGAATAATGAATAAATGGATATAAATATATCTTATAAATAAACAGTTGAATTTTCTTTTAATTTTATTAATTACAGACTGCGTACATAATTTTCATTTATTTTGGCAAAGAATTTTCAAATTTATTGTGTGTGTTAATGAGTGTGTAACTTATTGTGTGTATATATTGTGTTTAGCTAATAAACTCATAGATTATGTTCAGCAAATAAACTCATTCCGCCCCTGCTAAAAGTGCCAACGTGTTCACACGGAGTACGATCGTGTTAAACATGTGGGTGCGCAAGTCCTACCGAGAGGTTGGTGGTAAGGGATGGAGGGTACGGTCGCTGTGGATGCCTCCCCCAACTGGGTTCCAGTCTAAATTGAGTGACACTTCCCTTCGTGCAAGCATATACCTTATTCCTTTCTGGTAGGTCGAAAGGTCTGGGTCGAAGAAGAAGTTCCACTTGCCGATTCATTTGGCGATTTTTTTTAAATGTCACTAAATTAAGAAAATTGCGCCACTTTGATAAAATGAAGCCAAATTTATCAAAATGACACCATATCGAAGAAAATTCAATATTTGCATAATTAAGTAAGATTTTCTGCATAATCTCTCCGTTCTGTAGAAATTAAAATATATTGTTTCTAAATTTATTTACAAACTGGACCAGGATACTTTATTCTTCAGATCCACCTGTGTAGGTAATTTTGTATATCGAGCCCAGAGATTCTTATACATTTTTGGAAAAACTAAATTAAATATTTCAATAGAATATTTTGAATAACAAAACTATTTAGTATACTATAGTAATGTAAACATAATTGTGAATGTTAAGTTTCTTTTTAGTATCTTTTCCGTATGAAGAAGGTCTACACTGCTAGTTTTGAATTAAAAATAAAAATTTAGTTGGAATTTGAAATGAAAATTAATAGCTTACACTCAGATTACATAAACGTGTGGCGATCTCTGTTCCATAAGAATAAAGAAACATATGTAATCATGACAAAGAATGAAAATATATTGCCTCTGAGACACGAAAATATAATAGACTTAAATTAACTTGGTCTGCCTTTAAGAGGTGAGAACGTGCTAGACGAAAAATGATTAAAATAGATTCTGAGGCAGCAAAACAAAAGGAATTAAAACTAATATGAACTTGATCTCCTTTTAGGAGTTGAGAACATAAGAAAAGACGAGTTTGGAAAAGAAAGGTGAGTGGCGGTTACAATCCAGAGACCGGTACCCGGAATGAATCAGCTGGGTCGGTCGAGAGCGTCATCAGATCGGTCCGATCTCAAAACTATCACAGTTATCAATGGTACACACAGGCTTTGCTAAAATGGATTTCCTCACACGGTCTTGATTTAGCAAGTCAAACTCATCTTGGAACGTTCGATGTCAGGACGGCAGCGGGCGTTTATCGGGAGAATAGAACGGCTGGAATTAGGATTTGCTGAAATTAATCATATACAGGTAATTTAAGGAGTAAAACCACACAAATCAGGGCTCGGGCTTAATCGATCGTGGCGAAGTGCTTGCCGTCTCAAGAAAAAATATACTTGTAAGTTCGACAGACGAAAATTGTGGTTCGAGCATTTTGCACGAGCTTACCCCCAAGAAAATAAAGAAAACATTATATTTTCTTTGAGGTGAAGCGCCTGTTCAAAAGGATACACCGAGAGCTACGCCTCGGTCCTAAAAAAACAAAATCAAAACATCTCGTGGGGTTCTTACACAGCGAGCGTAAAATGGAAAAACAACCGGAAGCAACTACGTTTTCAACTCAAATTCGGAGAACTCCTTCACTAGGCATGCAGTATCGAACCAGCAAACTTTTTTTGGCAACGTCAATCTATATAAACTAATTGCCAAATGTGTCCGTCTGTCACGCTTTTTTAGGCATTTTCCAAATAAATAGAGACTTGCAATTTGGTACAAGGCTCGGACGTTCGATAAAACCCCCTGGATAAAACGCATTTTTCTAAAACGTTCTCCACACGTGGTGCTTTACACCAAGAGTTCGAAAAGTGAAATGATAGGAAAGAATGCTTTGCGATACGATAGAGACTTTAAATTTGCTGTATGGGTAAATCGTTCGAAAGGAAGAAAGTGTGCAATTTCATATTTTCAATATTTTCTAGTTAAGGATGTGCCGCACACAAAAGTGTTCAATTTATCAAATAAATAAGAAACGGCTCATTTAAAATTTGATAGAGGCTTGAATTTTGTTATACGGGCTAATCATTTGACAAAAACTCCTAAGACGAATACAGTTTTTCAAAAAGTTTCGTTTAAGGGGGTGCTCCAGAGTAAAACGTTCGAAAAGTGAATTGATAAAAAACCATGCTTCGGAATGAGACAGAGATATCAAATTTGGTGTAAGGGCAGATAGTTTGGAAGGAAAAACGTGTCAATTTTTTCTACGTAAGGGTGTGTCGCACACCAAAATGTTCAATTTATCGAATAAATGAGAAATGTCTCCTTTAAAATTTGATAAGAGCTTGAATTTTGTTATATGGGCTAATCATTTGACGAAAACACAAGACGAATATAGTTTTTCGAAAATGCTCGTTTAAGGGGGTGATCCAGAGAAAAATGTTCGAAATGTGAATTGATAGAGAAACGTGCTTCGGGATGAGATAGAGATATCAAATTTGGTATACGGATAGTTTGGAAGGAGGAAAGTGTACCATTTCTGTTTACCAATATTTTCTGCTTTAGGGTATGCCGCAAACTAAAATGTCCGAATTCCGCAATAAAGGATAAACGCCGCTTTTAAAACAACGTGATAGAGGCATGATGTTTGGTATATGGGCGAATCATCTGATAGAAAATACAAGAAGAATAGAGTTTCTCAAAAATGTATATTTGAGGGTGTGGGTACACCATACAAAAACATTCGAAAGGTGAAATGATAGAAAAAGCATGAAATTGAGGCTTCAAATTTGGTGTACGGGTAAAAAGTTGGAAAGGAAGAAAGTGAGCCATTTCAGTTTTCCAACATTTGCTATTTTAAGTGTTACCGCTCACTAATATATTCGATTTGCTCAACAAATGGAAAACGTCTCCTTTACAATGTGATAGAGGCTTGAAATGTAGTATATGGGCTAACTATTTGATAAAAAAACCTGATGAATACGGTTTGACAAAAATGTTCATTAAGGGGGGGCTACACAGAAAAACGTTCGAAGGCTGAATTGATATAATGTGAAAAAATATGCTTCGCGATAGGATAGAGACTTCAAGTTTGGTGTACGGGTAGTTTAAATAGAAGAAAGTGCGAAATTTCAGATTTCCTATATTTGCTACTTTAAGGAATGCCGGACACTAATATGCTCAATTTTCCGAATAAATGAGGCACGCTTCTTTTTAAACGTATTAGAGGCTTGATATTTGGTATATGGGCCAATTATATAATAAAAACCCAAGACGAGCAGAGATTTTGAAAAATGTTCATGTATAGGTGTGCTTGTTTGAAAAGGGAAATAATAAAATAGCATACTTCGGGATGAGATATACATTAATGTGGTGTACTGTCAGACAGCTGAATGGAGACTTGTTCTGCCACACGGCCTTCAGGTTTTGATCCTCTACCGCTGAGAGTCGTCTACAGACGACCCAGCTGAGGTCCAGAAGAGGCAAAGTGGTCAAAAACTAGACCGAACGCCCAGGGCAGGACTAACGCCGAATATAGGGATGACATCTTATGGACGTTTGAGCACACAAGCCGCACCCAGAGAGCAGCCAGACAGGTTGAACTGGGCCCGGAACGCCCCTGCTAGGAGTTCCCAGCTGAAGCATCCCAAGCGAAGCCCCCTACTCCAGCTGGAGAAAATGGGGCACTAAAAGAGGTGCGTGAACGAAATTATTGTACTGCAGTGACCGCCCGAAAGAGCCAAGAGGAGCCATACTTATGGCAGCGAAGATGAGAGGTTCGTTTTGCAGAGGATTCAGACTTTCTACCCCTCGGCAGTTATGCAGAGGCAGTATGCAACTTAAAGAGGCGCCGTCGTAACTCGGACTTATACCCGTACTGCCGGGTTAGCTTAACCTAAGAAGAAATAGAAGAGAAGAAGAGGCAGCAGCCAAAGCCGGGAGAGGAGAGCATGCCTACAAACTAGGCCAAAGCAGGAGAGAGAGACAAAGGAAGAATGTAATGGTACACTGAGAGAGGAGAACAGATATTAAAACTACAAGGAGATGAAGCTAAGGGGAGCTGACGAGCCAGAGACTGAATAAACTAGACAAGGGAAGAAGAAGAAAACGCGAGACAGAGATAAGACAGTAATAACTACTAACCCAACTAAGCTAACCTAACTTAAACCTATGGCTATCCTAATAATAACCTAACTAAAACCTAGGGCTAACCTAAAACTAGCCTAAGGAGAAGCCGCTAAAGGCACAGAAGGTTGAACGGCAAAGGGCTGCAGCCAGCAGGCGTGCAAGACCAGGAGACGAGGAACCTAGAAGAGACGGGCCCCAACCATGGGGAGATCACTGAGGAGAGACTCAGCGCGGGGGGGAAGCCAGGGAGGGATGTGCTAGAACCTGGGAAGCAAGAAGCGTTCCGGGAAAAAGAGATGGCAAAGCAGCGTCAACGGCGAAGAACAGAGAGCAATACATCTAGGCCAATGCTAAACGCGCAGGGCTACTTACCCGAGAACCGGACCGCTGACTACAGGAGCTGAAAGGGAAAGGTTAGGAACCAAAGACCCCGAGAGGGCCGAAGACGCTACTGCATCCACCCAACCCACCAAATACCACCTGAAGCTAGACAGTCCGGAAACAGGGGAGACAGCCGTCTTCTTCCTGAAATAGAGGGAAGAAACAACTACATACCTGGGATGAGAAAACACCTGGAGGAAGAAATGGGAGGAAGCTGAAAATAAGCTGAAAAAAGAAAATTAGTGTGGCTGAAAGGCAAAATAAGGTTTTAGCTGAAAAGGAAAAGGGATTAGTTGCTCACAGGAGGGGGACAGGCCCCAGTCCTGGAGACCCCACATGGTGGAGAACATAAAAGACCAGGAGCCGGAACAATACCCCGACAGCACGACGAGAAACCAACCCGGAAACCCTGCAGAACATCCTCTGCTAAGGAGGAAGAACAAAACGCTCTTCTGGTCCCAGGGACAATACCCCTGCTGACCAGGGCGAAACAAAAGCCTCAACTTCGGAGGAACACCTTAAACTACACGAGGCCTAGAATCCTGAAAGAAAAGAGGGCCACAACTTAGGTGGCCTGACACCAAAACAAACTACTGGGACAATCCCCCAGGAAAGCGACGAGGAACACGAGCCTGAAAAAAAAAAGATGAAGGGGTCGCACAGGCAGAGGATAGAGGAAAGGAAAGATGTGCCTGTGGGACCAAGGAAAAGGGAAAAGAGAAGAAAGAAAAGAAAATCCTTCTGTGAAGTAAGGAACACTGGGGAAAGACATTCCAATGTCGGAGTGCCATGCAGGAATAGAGGTCCTCTCCGAAATCAGGTGGGAACTTCCTTCCACCGTTTCCCATCCACATCCTCCCCTTAATGTGGTGTACTGGTAGATGGAAAGGAAGAAATGAGGAACTTAAGTTTCCCAATATTTTCTTCCTTAGGGGGCTCAGCACACCAAAATATTCGATTTGCCGAATAAATGTGGAACGCAAATTATTCAAAAATTTACATTATTCAGGAGTTGCTTATTGTGAGACCGTTAATTTTCAACGGGTATTCGGCCAGTTCAAATCTAATGCTCCTAGAATCCGATTCGATAACCCGCAGCGGTTTTCATCTCAAAGCTAATTGCGTCAAATGTAACTAAAAGTCAACATTGGACTATATCGCTTATTGAGGATATTATCAATATTGATAATTATTAATTTAGAGTTGTGCAAAATATAAATTATTTCGGTACTTTGAAATAGTATTACATGTTGTCATCCGGAAAATCGTCATATGTACAATTCAACGTTATTCATTGCATTATATAAGGAAAGTAATGCGTTGCACACATCAGATTTTTTCCTTTTACTTCATATCAAAAAGTCTTCACTGACATGAATGAATGTGATAAATTAATTCGATTGCGCTCAAATCAACTTTTTCATACCAGAATCCATTGTTGAATCGATTGTTATTTTTTTTCAAATATTACAGAAGAAAATTTGAAACAGCTGTATCGTTGTTCCAATGTATAACAATTATAGCATACCCTTATTTTGAAGCACTTTCGATTAATAACAACTTTGAAAATGTACACAACGGGGGTTAACAGACCACGAAAGGAGATAATGATGTCACGAACGGAGATAATGATGTCACGAACGGAGATAATGATGTCACGAACACAAAAATTGTATTTTAGCTCTTTTTCACTACATAGATTGAAACTGTTAATTTTTGTGATCATCGATCCATAAATATATATAAATTTTTATGCCATGCGTTATTTTCTTTGATTCAATATTTCACATATTAAAATGAGTAATCTCTTTCTCGATTCATTTGTAGGCAGAAGATGGAGATTTAGATGGAGATACGTCTAACTCACTTGAGGTAAGTAAAAGTCAAATCTCAATAAATTCCATATATAAAGGGAGGATAGTGAATTTTCCTTTTAACATTTTATTATTTCCTTTTACTTCATATCAAAAACTCTTCCCTGATATGAATGAATGTGATGAATTAATTGGAGTGCGCTCAAGTCGACTTTCTCACACCAAAATCCATTCTTAAGTAGATTGTTAACATATTATTTTATTTTTTTTTCAAATTTTGCAAGAGAAAGTTTGAAACATATATATCGTTGTTCCAAATGATACCAATTATAGCATATTACCCTTCATTTAAAAAGACTTGAAAAAATTATTTCGATTATTAACATATTTTACAATGCACCCATCAAGGGTTAACTGATCCTCCAAGAAAGAAGATAATGATGTCACAAACACAAAAATTGTATTGTAGCTCTTTTTCACTACATAGATTGATTGGCTGCTCTCCCAGATGTATCATATATTTGCATTTTATGTATATAGATGTCTTCTAAGAACTTGGTGTGACTTGAATGTTTCGATAATTTTTCAGCGTGAAGATTAAGAATAGAGTTACGCTGTAAAAACAAAATATAAACTAACTAGTAATAAGTAAGATTAAGGACACAACGCTTAGACAGAAGGTCTTTTATTAAAACTTCTTGTAAGACATGCAAAATATCACAAATGCCAGAGCGCCTTCGAGTGTTAATATGCTCTTTTTCAGTGGCTACATGGAAAGTAAGTATGGATCGTTCATATATAGAGCAGTAACATATCAAATTTGCATAAATAAATATAAAATTAGTAAATGAACATACTGTTATCCAAGAAATATACACAGAAAATATAAATATATTTTAATCGGATTCTAGACGTAAGTATATCACGAGAAAAGTGCATTTGTAAAATATTATTTTATTACAGGAAAAATACAAATTCGAAAATGCAGTCAAGCCCGATCGTCTTGAGAAAGACTTCAAAGATAACTATGAAGAGACTTGAATGGCATAGAGTCGAGAATGAGTCGCCAAGCATAACTTAAAATTTGAACGGGATCAAAATTACAACTCGACGCACGGTAGATATAATTAAAAATAGATTTTTAAAGTAGAATATTACATGGATTAGTGCAACGCATTAAAAGGAAAGTCTTGTCAAAAACTGGCAGGAAATTATCATTAACTACATATTGAGCGCCGCCCAGGCGGTGAAGTGGATAGCTTCTCCGACTGCTGTCTAGTGGGCTTGGGTTCGAATCCCGAATAAGGCATAGTTGTTTTCTTGAGGATGAAGACAGTCTTCCGCCCTCTGGGTCCTCGCTAAATGAGAAGCTGCACCCCCCCCCCTGACCTTCGACAGTGATGCTTGTTTGTGTTAATAAACTTTGTGATCTTGTCTTGTGTCATTCTTTGTCCGTCTTCTGGCATCACTGGTCCTGTTTGCGGCTTCGCCGAAACAGGAGGTTATAAGAAACAACAACAACATATTGAGCAAGAGTCGTACAAAGTTTTCCACAGTTGACACCTCGAGCGCGCTCTGCTGAAAGGATGCCAACATTGCGTTTAGTACTGTCAATATAAAATTTATAGTCACCATCGGGAAACAACAGGGGAACCACATACACCCCAGCAAAGCCTTTAAAGTTATCAATATCCCCACGTTTATCAGAACGAATACGGTTAAATAAAGTGGTAATATAAGAGTGAGGAGGCTTGAAATCAAATTAAATACCGAATTGAATAAATGGTTGGAAGATCTTAAGATGTTAAGGAAAACTAGATTTATAAACAAAACAATATTTTAAAGCAACAAGTTTAGTATCAATTTGAATAAATTTACGGCGAACATGGGCGAAAATCTTATGTACGAACTCAAATGAATAAGAAGCCTCATGGCCAAGATTAAGAATAAAATTAATTTCATCAGTCACAAAGCAGGGATAGAAGCAGAAACATTAAATGCGCGATAAAAATGAGCGTTAAAACAGGTTTTTTAGAGGAAATAGGATGATAAGAATTAGTGGGGATACAGGAGTTAGTAAAAAAAGATTTACGGAAAAAAAAGTGTGAAAACCAAAAGTTAATCAGAACATCAAGGAAAGGCAAAGAACAATTGGATTCATGCTCAACAGTAAAATTAACCGAAGGATAAAAATCATCAACCTTATCCAACAGAAGAATGGATCATTTAAATCACTATCCCAAATAATAAAAACATTATCCACAGAACTGCACCAAAGAATGAGTTGAATCGTTAAAAAAGGCAAAACCTCATTCTCGAACTCCTGCAAAACCGCCTCGGCCAAAATACCAGGTCATGGGCTATCCATAGGGGCGCCAGAAGTTTTCAAGTAAATAGCATCGCTGAAGCCAAAGTAATTTGTCTCCGAAATAATATTCAAAACAGAAGTGATTGCGTTGCTAGTAGGGGTTTTTAAATTGTGATTTTGTAGTTTTTTGGCAATAATTTTAAAAACAATGTCAACGGGAATACTAGGAAATTAAGAAACGACTTCAAAACTATGAAGCGTACTATTTGGATTAAATTTAGTTTTAAATAATATATGAATGAAATTTGATGTAGAACTAATAGAAAAACTCTGATTATTAAAGAATGGTTTTAAGAAATAGGCGAGGGATTTCTCTAAAATATAAGTAGATCCACTACATTTGGAAACAATAGGGCTCATAGGATGATTTAATTTATGAAGTTTAATTTGGCCAAAGATTTTAGGAAGTTGATGTGAAGTTTATATTAACAGTAACAAACGCAATGTTGGCATTCGTTTAACAGAGCATGTGCGTGATGTCAAAGGTGGTAAACTTTCTAAGACTCTTCTTCAATATATAGTTAATGATAATTTCCTGCTTATTTTTGACAAAAATTTTCTTTTAATGCATTGTACTAACCCACGTAATATTCTCCTTTATGAATTCCTTTTTATTTATATCTACCGTGTATCCATTTGTAATTTTGATCCCGTTCAAATTTTAAGTTTTGCTTGACGACTCATTCTCAACTCTATGCAATTCAAGTCTCTTCATGGTTATCTTTGACATCATTCTAAAAAAGATCGGTCTTAACTGTCCTTTCGAATTTGCATTTTTCCTGTAATAAAATAATATTTTACAATTGTACTTCTCTCGTGATATACTTACATTTTTATTCCGTTTAAAATATATTTATATTTTCTGTGTATATTTCTTGGATAATGGTCCGTGCATTTAATAATTTTATATTTATTTATGCAAATTTGCTATGTTACTGTTCTATATATGAACGATTCATATTTACTTTCTGTGAGACCAGAAATAGATCTCCCACTGGTTTTGGTGAAATAGTTTTATGCCAGTAATTTATTGGTCTGAAACATCGGACAATACCTTCAGTCTGAATGACGCCAGGGCTTACAGCACGTAAACCCAAAGGTTAGATAAAACCATAAATTTAGGGATGTCAAGACAGAGGGGGTCGAACGAACTCTTAAGAAGATGTGAAATAAGGACATCGGATAAAAGGTTAACCAATGGAGAAGGTGCATATTGCGTAACCCTTAAGGCCGCAAATGAAAGAAAAGGGGAAATCACAGCCCTGAGGCAAAAGAGCCGCAACCTGTAAAATAAGAACGACGACGATACTTAAGATTAATATGATGACTTGATGAGAATAGACTAACAGATTATAACAGAACGACGACTTAGTGAGAATGGAGTTAACATTAGAAGCTCGACATTAAGGAGCAAGACCCTTACACAACGCTTAGATATGTGGAGAGAACAGCTTAAGAGAATGAAATAAGTACGAGTGTGCGAGCCAGCAGTACAATATGATTGGCGAATTACGCGTAAACGAATTACACTGCGAGTTGATTCAAGTAAGATGATCGACAATGTACATGCTGGTGGCCAAGCTAAGACTGCCTTGAAAGTATATGTCCATTAAAAACTACAGGTCTAAACACATTTTAGGCATCTTATACTGGTCTCACATTGTCTCTTTCCGTCCGAATAAATAATAAGAAGAGTAATTATTGTTATTAAGTAATTAAGTATTTTATGTTGTTAATAAATGATTTATTGTTAAAGTTAAAATGCCGTAATCCATTTAGTATTATAATAATTAATATTCCTTTACAGAACTCATGCGAAAAGTAAATAATTGGAGGATTAACAGCGGCACACAATGCAATGTACGAATTTAAGATTAAGGTAAGATATAGATATGTTAATGATAATTAATCCAAAACTACCAACTTTAAGTTCGGTTTCCCACACTTTTCATGTAGCCTCCCCCACTGGGTTCCGGTCTAAATTGGGTGGCACTTCCCGGCCGTCCATACAGTTACCTTACACCTTTCTGGTAGGTCGGAAAGTCTGGGTCTCAACAACAACAACACTTTTCATGTAGCCACTGATAAAGAACGCATTAACGCTCGAAAGCGCTCTGGCATTTGTAATACTTTGTACGTCTTATAAGAAGTTTTAATAACAGACCTTCTGTCTAAACGTTGTGTCCTTAATCATATTTAGTTGAAATAAGACGTGATACCAAATTATTTATTAACTAGTAGTACTTTTCAGTTTTTGTCACTTTTTCTTGCAACTTGAAATTTTTCTCCCTTTTGAAATTTTAATACACAATTATCTTAAACTGAACTTACTACGCAACAGTCCTTGCAGGAATGTACAGGAAACTGATGAAAATAGGTGAAATGTGCGTGAACATCACATTTTCTGACCCGGTAACCAGGGCCGATCCTAGGGTGTCGGCCGCCCGCGTGCAAAGACCTAATGTGCCGCCCCTCTAGAGAATTTTTCATATTTTGACTAATACTTAACGTTGACGTTATAAATTCATCTACCTGTATAAGAGTAAAAAGTAAAACATTAATAAAAATGCAAATAAAATTTGAAGTGCAAAACTTTATTTTTTGGCCAGCTAATAGGTTATAATAGCGACAAAATACTTTAACAAAATAATAAACAAGCAAACATATTACCTTTGAAATAAAAATAGACATTTTATAATTAGAAATGCAAAACAACAGTATTTACTCAGAAAATATAATCTAATTAAAAAAAAGTACTAAAGCATAAATCTCGTGAAGCGAAAAGTATATAAATCAGTCCTTCTACAAAGACTACCTAATAATTAACTATAAAATAACTTTTCTGGCTTTCTGAGAAGCAAATTTGTCAATAATTTCGGTGAAATCAATTTTTTCAGAGATTTCGGATTCAATAGAGATGATGTCCAAATCTGAAAACCTTTCTTCTGTCATATTATTTCTCAAGTAATTTTTAATAATTTTTAATTTACTGAAACTTCTTTCACTTGAAGCCACAGAAACAGGTAAGGTTAAAAAATTTCTTATTGCTAGAGCAAAATTTGGAAAACAGGGAATGAGTTGATTTTTGACTATAATTTCTAATATCTCAATTGGCTGTTTTTTACCTGGAAAAATATCTTTGAATGAAGTTATTTCATTAAAGAGTTGTATACCGTCTATATCTTTCACAATACTTCCTTCCTCCTGTACCTGTAACTTAATATCTAAGTCCATGCAGGCTTTCATGAGATCATCATTAGAAATGTTGTGAAACTTATACAGAAAGCAGAATATTGAATGGCACTCAGATAATAAGGTAAATCTTTCATTTACCGAAGAGATTGCGTGATCAAGAATTGCAAAATAGAAAACAGTCTTGAATTGCTGGAAGGGATTTGAAACTGGTTCATCACTGCCCTCGTAATCAAATAAACGGACCTTTTTCCTGAACTTCGACATGGGAAATTCGGGATCAATACCTAAATCTCTAGCAAGTGTTGTTGCTGAATCGACAAATATTTTAAAATTATCGTCAGATCTTTGGGAAACTAAATATTTTTTAAGATTATCTAAGCCTTCAATGCATTCCGCGATGTTTAATTTAGGATTTTGAAGCATTTTACTCAACACATCAATTCTTGATAATAAATCATCCCAAATTAAAATTGAACACAACAATTTAAATGTTTCAAGACTTTTAATTATTGATTCAGCACCCATTTTTGTTTTCATGTCTCTGGTGGTATCTTCAATTAAGGCATTTAATGTGGTAATAATGTTTTTTAGGTCTTGTTTTAGAGGTCTAATAGCATTGATACGACTTTCCCACCTTGTTTCACTTAATGGTTTTAAAGTTAGACTTTTCACATGTTTTTTTAGTAAATCCCATCGATATGAGGACGCAGAGAAGTAATTATATACCTCTTGTACCATATCAAAAAAACCAGAAATTTCACCACTGGAGCTGGCAGCGTCATTAACGACGAGATTTAATGTATGAGCCGCACACGGCACGCGGCACGTATAATGCTCTAGGATTGATATCGAGCATCCGTTTCTGAAGCCCTATATTTTTCCCCTTCATGTTCGATCCATTGTCGTAGCCCTGACCCCGTATATCTTTAACTTCGAGCTGCAGACTAGGTAATAGCTTCTCTAATGGAAAATTGCACAGACCTTCTGCAGTGGCATTAGTTACTGGAAAAAATCCTAGAAAAAATTATAAAATATCTACCTTACCATCAGCAGTGTTCACACATCTAATTACAAACATTATTTGTTCTGTGTGGCTAATATCTGGTGTAGAGTCGAGAATTATAGTGTAATATTTGGCTTTTTTGACAATGCGTGTTATCTCATTACGAATAGATTCGGCTAAAATATTAATTATTTCATTTTGAAAATGCTGCCCTAAGTAGTGTGGAATACGTGTTTTGTTATCTTTGTATTTACTGACATTATTAAGGTGTTCTGAAATAACTGGATCAAATTTGGCCAACATCTCCACTGCCTTTAAAAAATTACCATTATCTCCATGATACAACTTCGTACTAGTTCCTCCGAATGCCAAATTTTGACTGGCTAAAAATTGTACTACAGCAATCATTCTTTCAATGATGGCGCGCCATCGCTTCTTCCCTCGATTGTAAACATTTTGTTGTTCCGCGTCAATAGTACAATTTTTTTTCCAGCCTCGTCTCTATTTCGCACCACGATCTTATAGAGTTTACGTGTTTTAGAGTGTTTTCATGCTTATTAAGGTAATCCGAACAATAACGCCAATAAGAAAAGCCAGTACTTGCAAGTTGTGTTGAACTATCTTTACCAAACAATTTACATGCAAAACAAAAAATACGATTTAGTTTTATGGAATATCAGAGCCACGCGCGATTTATTTTCTCCCCGTTCACTAAAGTTTTGTCATAATATGAGCAGCTAAATTTTCTGTCACTCTCATCGACCGGAAATTTAAAATTTGCTACTTGTTTGGGACCATGTTCTACCAATAAATCAATATTTTTTTCGTTAAAATGTTAGGCCAAGAATATTACGTTACCTTCATTTTACTCTTGATAGTAATGCCTAAAAACTAGATAAATTGAAACCCGTTTTAGATGCATTAGTTTCAAAATTTAAATCTGTATACACTCCTGATAACTGATTTAAATCTATATACACTCCTGATTAACTGATAACTATTTTATTCAAGGTAAGTTATTTTTAATACGGTAAAATTTTTAATATTTTGTTAAAAGAAAATTTGAAAGAAAAATATACATCAAATTGAAAATAAGAATTTCCTTTATTCCTGAAAATAGTAGAATGGTGTGTTGAGCGGGTGATTTTTAGTGAATTTTTTTCGAGAGTTAGGCTTAACGCAATAAAATTGCCGTCTCCTGAGAACAGTTCGAAAAAGAAGCGCTTCGTCCTTTGGGCCGCCACAGTTCCGGAATGCCGCCGTCGCGAAAGGGTTAACTTTGCCGAAATAATTCAGTTTTAATTTACAAAGGAGACCGCTAAAATAAAGTTTCTTTTGACCATTGATCTGCGAGCCGCGTGCCGACCGTGGTATACATAAATAAGCCGCCACACAGTGGAACGAAACATCCTTAGGCGTCTCAAAAAAATGCCCCTTGGTTATTTTTTTAGATAGAAATTTAAAATTTGGTATCCTTTTCTATGCCGTATTACCGGCTCTGCCACGAATTTTGCTATCAAATGAAGGATGTGTGTAAAGAGTAGACATTAATGGACAATAGATCAACACACTGTGCACTAACATTCTATTTTTCTTAAACTATGGGACTTATTTTGATTTTTCAATAACTATTTAAAATTCAGCATATTTATTCGACTTATTATAAGTTTTAAAAAATTTTGCTTGATTGATAGAACTATATGCGGCCTGCGGCCGCCCCTTGTTTTGGCCGCCCGGGTGCGGTGCACGCGCTGCACACCTGCTAGGATCGGCCCTGCCGGTAACTTTAAAAGGAAAAAAAAATTCTCCCTGTCAAAAGACTGGTCTTGGTAGTGTCGCGGAGGAAAACCTCTTGTTTTCCGGTGCGGATCCGAAACATATAGTTTTCGATGATATACCATGCGATTTAGTGAATCGTGATCATCGTGATTAATAAGTATCCACACCAGCACCAGCAGTATTAGCACCTTCGTGATCGTAATTCTCATTCCGCAACACCGCAAGTTCACCACCTTGTCTGGGAGTAAAACTCCAAGATGACTTGCCCGAACACACGAATTCAACCACAAATAATGAAATTAAATTCCTTACCTTGTACGACATCTGTGTACAAGGGACATAGACACCTCAATAAATACACAAATGTAATTTAAATAAGATTCTTTAATATTAACGTTAGATTCAAGGAGTTACACCAATTAGCCGAATCACTATCAGCAACTGTCACTGGACGCAGGCTGGACTAATTAAAGTTAACATTGCCACGATATGATTATGCAATGGAAATAATAAGTATATGTAAGGCAATTAAATATATATCAAATCATATTATAAATGACATTGGTATGATCGTGGTTTCTGATACCAAGGGAGCGAGCACTACCGAGAGAGAAAGTTACTATTTAAATATCAAATGAATCATTTATGGGTTTCTAATTAAAGGAAAGCTTATTATTCTGACAATTTGGATGAATTAAGTTCTTTAATTAGGCTTCGGCAGATCCTTCAATTGCCGGGAAATTATAGGGTTCCTCCACAGGAACGGAAAACGCTTACCTTGAGCGACGGAGAAGTCGAGAATATTTGGACACATCGGAGAATGCCGATTATAATAAATACAGCCCGGGAGTCCACAAAGAGTCACTTCCCCTGTTCAGGAATGAAAGTCGGCTCACCAGAGGATTCATTAGGAGACTCTTCGTCGGGCCTGGGCACTCAAGCGACGAAGACAACAACGAGCCCGGCAGGGCTTAGGGCCAATTCCAAGAGCAGCGTTGTTGACATCCTAGGAACCGTCGATTTCTCGGGATAGCAGACTGGAGTAGAACTTTATCAATTTAATCCAGTATGGGGCCTCGGATTCAGCTTTTACATAGTCCGGCATGGTCGCAGTCGGTGAAGTGGCAACATTCCCGAAAGCTCACGAGTTCAGGGAACAGCGTAGATGCCGATCTCCCGTTCCCAGAGAGAGCGTCGACGATAACAGATCTACCACATCTCAGTATAGTAGTTGGAAGGGGTATGCGCCTCGAGCTCTCCAGCTCCACCATTATACACACACAGATTCATCTCGGGCTCAGAGTCCTTGAACGGACCTCTAGGAACGCTGCCAACAAAATATCAATATAAAATCTTCCAACTGAAGAAAATATTCCCACGGCATCGACAGAAAGTTCCGACAAAAGTCTCGACAACCATCTGCAGTTATCACTCTGCAGAACCGATACATTGAAAATCAAATCTTGCACTTCCATTGTGTCAGTCAAAATTATATACAGGGAGCTATCAACCTTTACATTTAACTTCCGCTTTCGCAGGCAAAGATGACCTCGGAACATATAACGGAAAATAAGACTCTCTCTCTCTCAGAATGTGCGTTTCATGAATTAATATATTATAAAACTGGCTAAATATTCTTTTAAAGGAGACAGATAATTGTAAAATATAAATTACATATTTACTTGCCGAGGGGGAGTTCCAAACAGGGTTAAATATACAGGGTCTTTCAAAAATCCTTATAAATTTTAAAATGCATTAAAAATCGAAAAATCATCGCATTGAGGTATGGTTTATACCATAAGTATTGCTAGGACGGGGGGGGTTGTTGACGTGAAAAAAATTTTAGTTTAAAAAATCACCTATAGGTGGCGCTGAACGCATTGGAAAGACAAAGAAAATAACTTACTGTACGTGTCAAATAGTGTGACAAGCCTAAGTAATTCTAAACAGGTGATAGGACCTTTTCCTTTCTTTAGATTTTTCCTAAATCGAAATTTTCGCAAAGCATCTGATGCTGATTCTAAGCTCACGTAATACAGCTTCACTAACAAGGCTTTCTCGGTCACAGTTAATATTCTCGCAAAAACTTCTTCTTTGCACCGTTTACTAATGAATCAAATGAAGAATCTACAGAGCACTACAGCTCTTTTATAACAGCCTCATTTGCATACTTCTGGAAGATGTTTTCGGGTAAGCGTCACCTATAGGTGATTTTTTGAACTTCAAAAGCTTTTCACGTCAAACCCCTCCCCCCCTCCTCTTACTTATGGCAATACTTATGGTATAAACCGTACCTTAATGCGATAATTTTTCGATTTTTAATGAATTTTAAAAATTTAGACGGACTTTTGAAAGTCCCTGTATTATAAGGATGTATAAAAATATAGGGATTAAAATAAAATGCAAATTTTTATCATTTTCACACAAGTGACGGAAGATTAAGAAATCTCGTCGTCACAGTAGATAATGGTAGACTATGTAACATTATCATATAAACACAAGAAGAAGAAAAATAAATACTGAATAATTGATTGTATACATTTAAAAGAAAAATTTATGAAATCAAGTGAGAAATATCGATAACAGTATATGCATATTTTCTAATCAAATGTTTACAACCGATCATTTTAGTGTTAACAGATAGTGACAAACAAGCACAACATTTGGAGTATGGATGAGCTTATGAAATGTATACAAAATGAAATCGAATGTCATCAAATAACCGATTGTGCGTTGGCCGAGGATAAATATAGCAGTTGTTTACTCGATTCTTCTCGCTTTATGGTGTCTCCCGAAAGAAAGAAATTTCGCCTGTCACTTTGTTCTCCATAACAGCAATGTGTTAGTTTTGCGAGTCAAAAAATCATGCAGACAATAAAAATTATACTTCAGTTGTTGAAAGAAAGTTACAATTTAAAAAGAAAACAAACTGCTTCTTGTGTCCCGTAAGAAAACATTCATGAAATAATTGCAAATCCAAAATCCTCTGTACGTTGTGCTGTCTGAGACATAAAAAATTAATACAGTCAACCCTCATATAACGCGGAACTCTCATAATGCGGTACGCATGAAACGCAGTTTCCATACAACCCTGTAGTCTTATGTCGCGTTTTCTTTTTAATACAACTCAATTAGCTTAAGAAGTCTCCCTATAGAACGAATTTTTCTATTACACTTTTACGGTTAACATTAATGGAGAGTTCCCTTGTTTTTTCATCCACGTGCATCTCCATCTTTCAATTTCAGTTATCACGAAAATCCCCTGTAAAAATTAATATACTCACATCAAATGCATTGGATTGGTAGACGAAAATAGGGATAAGGAATGGGATTCAAATTTCGATTTAAATGATACGCAAAGGGTACTGGATTTGTGGAAACAATTAGAAAATAAATTCATTGAAAATGGTTCTTCAACAGTGCGAAGTGCAAAGTTTAAAAGAGAATTACAAAAATGCTTAGCTCCTTATAGAAAGATTTTGGTAAGGTTACAAAATAAATCTACATTTGAAAAAGAAAGCAGGGGTATGCAAAGTGATGAGGACACAAAAAGTAAAAAGATTCAGACCACTAATATTTGACAGTGCTGATGAATGTTAGTAGGATTTTTGTTAGAAAAAAGGTATTAAGATTATAGTTCATATTGTTTTTTTTAATTTTCTTATATGAAATCTTAAATAATTCGAAATATGTAAACATATATGTATAGACTTTTGTATCTATAAACTTATATTTCATAACCGTCACCATAACATTATGCTATATGGAGAAAGATCTGTCATGCATAAAGCATATTATGAAACACTTTTCACCTGCAATGCAATTTTATTTTAAGCATCTCTAAAATGCGATACATTCAGCGGTGATATTTTTAAAATTATCACAATACTACAATTTATTATGTTTGAAAACTTCATCAAATGCAAATGAGCTTTATTCAAATAACTTCATCGAAATATAAATCGCCTGGCTCTCTATATAAAAGCAATTAATATTTCATTCAAAAACATTTTCCATTCCTTTCATTCAGTAGCAATATTTTTAAAATTATCACAATACTTCATTAAATTACTTTACTTAAAACTTAAAACCATGGAGGTGAAAGTACTGTATGAACCCATGCTTAAATCTTCGTAGAAAAAGGCAATAAAATTGTCTTCTTCTCTATGTAAAATAATAAGAGTTTCATTCATATCAGCTATATTGCAGACTCCAGAGTTAATAATTGAGCGTTAAAGAAATTTAACAATTCTTGTACAACTCATCTTACAGTTAATGTGTTTACATTCCCCATAAGTGAAAATTAGACTGCGTTGTAGAAATAATCAAAGTTTGATTATCATTTAAACTCAAATATATTGTAATTGCGTTGTTTCAAAACATGGATGCACAGAAATTAAGCAAAAATAAAGCGGTTTTAGGACGGATGCAATAATAAATATAAATGAAAAAGAACTTGAAAAATCATGATTTTGACACAAGATAGATGCCATATTTTATTTCGAAGTGGGTCAGATGACCTCTTCATATGACATACATGTAATTAATATTTTAATTTTTATTTTAAAAACTACCGAATATATTTTGATGACATTTTTTTGTATATATTATGGGGTAACTTCATTATTTCCTAAAATTTTCGAATTTCTGAATTTTAAATTCGCGTTAAAGATGTTTGAAAAATTAGGTCCCATAATGTTCAATATATTTCTTATTTTCAATCCGGGTTCAATCCAAAACTGAATGGATGATATTATTCATTTATATTCCCCTAGGTCCCATGGACCGTCTGAACAACATACTAAAATTTCATTTTGATAAAGTCATTTTTACGACAGTTATCGTGCGAACGAACAGACAGACAGACAGACAAAGCTAACAAAGTCATAAACACTTTTCAACTATGTTGTAACGTATTAGAAATGCAGTTTTATATAACGCAGAACGAATCAGCCTGCGTTATATGATCTAAGTATCACTTAACACGGTTTTCATATATCACGTTACGAATTCTTGTTTTGTACTGATGCTGAATTTTTTATAACGCAGTTTCTATACAACACGGTATGCGAATTCCATACAACACGGTATGAATTGATCTGATTTGCACTATTCTGAGTTTGCACTATCAAGAGATGAAAATCACACAACTGCAACTAATAAAGTGCTATCGCCAAATATATCCCTACACAGCTTATTGAACTTAATATTTAAAGGATGAAAGTAAAAACTTTATAAAAATGATATGCCTACAGTTAAAATTAAATACAACAGCAATATTTTGAATACCGTCGCAGATTTAGATTCTGGTACTCAAATACCGATTATTAAATCTAAGTGCGCACCTGATCCTTGCAAAGAACCACGTGGATTTATGTTGTTACAGTCTGCATTTGGACATAAATTGAAAGCACACTTGGGAAACGTACCATCAACCAAATATTCGAATTACTCTAGTTATAATCTGTACATTGTTCCTGTTTACGCTTATATGTGCTTTTAAATATGAGTGTTAGTTATTCAGAAATTTGGATACATTCTTGTATCCTGAGATTACACCTAAGCTTTTAGAGGATTATTTATTTTTTCTAAAATATCTATGAAATTTCGTTTTTCATTTTCCTGACAAAGATTAAAAAGCATTATTTTCTTCTTTATTTGAAAATGCAAATCGTACTAAAATTTTGCTGGATGTACCTAATACAGTGAAACCGTACTTTATGTGAAAAGTAAATACTTCGTTAGTAAGCAGCATAAGAATTGGAATAATATATCAACCGTTTTTAAGATTTATTAGAAGTAGCAGCACAATGCCAACGAGAGAAAGTACGAGTATATGTCAAAAAATAGTTGCATCAAATGATTCAGGAAAATAACTGTCGCTAACGATGGATTGAAAAAGACATTACCGAAGAAACTATTGAGAATGATAAAATAGCTTTAGAAAGATTTATAAACATCTCAGTGAACAAAATGTTCTGCTCCAGTTAAAGGTCTAAAGTGCAGTCAACTCTAGAATAACAAATATTTTCAACCTCATCACTTACTACTGGACGACTATAATCATGATAGATACTTGATAATGTTATTATCGCGGATGCAGGTTTTACATTTTGCAACGCCTAATTCTGGAGAAAAAGTGTCTTTTGACACATTTTTCATCAAATATATTGCTTATCAGCATGAAAATCATCACAATAGGTATCATTAGACATCATACATACGATCAAAAGAACACCACAGGGAAAATTTCAGACCTCAAGCCAGTTAATCACTTCAGCTAAAATCGCCGGCTCCTTCCAAAGGGGCACTATTAAAGGTGAAACTTGTCGAAATATGGTGATACAATGATTATATGATTGCTGTTTTTATTTTTTTTTATACAACTCTTTATTCAGAACAGAAATAGATTTCTCATCTTCAATCCGAGGTAAAAGGTAACAAAAGATGGACCTATTCTACCACAATAACTTTATACGAGCATGAAGAAATGGATACATATCTTCACTCAAAAAGCAAAAATGGCGGACAGATCTACAACAGATTGCAACGTTCATGATGCAACCGATATGCTGCTGTGAAATCTAGCTTTCGGTTTCAAATTCGGTCATGTGCTCAGTCGCTTTCCCAAGTTCGTGTGTAAACTTTACTAAGATTTTCTTATATAGTATGTAAATTAGACACACTTTCCGATCGAAATTTCTACATGGGAAACATCCCACCATTGATAGTATTGAGACATTGCATAATAATTGTGATTACCTCCCGAACAACAAATGCTATACACATATTTAGTGAAACCAAAGAAAGTTCTCCGAACTTTATTGAATTTCTTTACAGAATCGTTTTCCTGGTGCTGATTAGATATTGGTACAATTCGGGATAAAAGAACCTGTCTTTTTTTTGGCGAATTCGTCCGCAAAAATCGTCAAAATCTAAAATAAAAATCTGCATATGTTTAAATATATCAATTAAATGTTTATTTTATTAATTTTATGGTCAACAAGAATAAGGGCAACCCCACAAATTTAGGACAAACCATTCTCGAAATAATGTAATTCCTTGGCATTTGTGCCATATCTTCTTGACCAGTCGCAAAAATTGCAACTACAAATTCATTGTCATTTCAAATAATTACCCGTGTTGTTTTGAGCAACTAAATTCAATTTAATTAATTATTGAAAAAGAAAAAATGAATTTGCTGCCCACATCAGATGTTTTAAAAAGCTATCCAGTTCTCAATTTGAATTTCTACACACTAAAGAAATTCTCTAAACTTATCGGACTACTTTTGCTTTAATAACTTTCCGCTTACCATATCCATAAAATTCCCAGCACCAGATTTGTCAATGGCACCGTATTTGTCAGAATTATGCCATGGACAGTTTTAATTAACTACTCATTTCTGTCTTTCCTGCAAAATAATTTTAGTTCCATACACTGCATGCTACTTATTTTTTCTTATTTGCTTCTCGACTTCCTGTTTTCTACAACTTGTTTTTCAATGTTGTCTCGTTTTACTACTTTTTCATCACACTCAATGTCGCAACTACTTTGGGTTCTGTGGTTAAGATATTTCTCTGTTTTCTCGGTATGGCCTAGTTCTCATTTGTGTATTTAGGTTAAAGTTTGTTTACACTGAAGAAGAAAATCCAAAAATGTACGAAAAGTACGTCTGCTTATTAACTTTATAAACTTAATTTGCGCGGCTGTTTACATTTTGATCTAGTTTATTATTGATTGTGAGCTTCTATACTTACACATGTTAAATTTTGTTTTTCTAAATCTGATTATAAAATGATATATGGGTGAATAAAGAAATATATTTTCAAAAATGTATTTCAATTATATTACATTACATTCTTCAATGCTTTAAAATAAACTTTTGTTTCTTTTTAGATTGGGTCTTAGATGAGTTAGAAGGCAAAGTGCAGATTGCTCCAAAGACTTTGATTATCCATTCTAAATTTATGTATTTGTGACGAGTTTAATTTTGTTTTAACATTATGATTGTATATTAAAGTATCAAATTATCAATAAACTTTACATAGTTTGCCCAATAGAAATACATATAATCAAACAGTATAAGGCCGAAATAGTACAGATAACTATCAAAGTATACTTACCACAGTATTTCTAATTGTATTTTCGTTGAACACAAAACTTTACGTTATACAACATTTTTCAAAGTTTTTGAAGCAAAGTAAACTCAATATGCAACAATTATAAAGATACTAAAAAAATTACCTGCCACTTCCGATTTTAACCGTAGTTCTTTTTCTCCAGAGTATTACTATATTCAAAATGCAGATATTTTGTTCTTATATTCTGCATACATATATATCTTACCGTGATTGGAAGTAATATTTTACAAATGCATTACTTGAAAGCTTTGTTCTTTCTTATACCCTAAAATTCAAACATTGGAAAATTCGATTATTGTTTATTATATAATTTCAAATTCATAAGTTACTTTATATCGGGTGTTTTGAATTCACTCATTAATTCAAGTATTTAGTTCAGTGCTCAATGGGATTGGATTAAAGGGAGGGGAACACACAAAGTTTCCAAGAATGGAGTTTGGGTGTAGATCAGTGAGTCATTGAATTCTCAGACAAAATTCGATGGAATATGCTAAGTTGGTCTGATATCCTGGGAGGTCAATAGAAAGATATATATGAATCGCTAAATGAGGGAGAGACGACACACAATACACCCGTGAGAGAAGTCGCATTGGTAGGAGCTCGCGAGGTGAGCAGGAGATGACACGGAGAATAAGAGCATACCTTTAGCCATTCCAGCGATATGAACGCTGTTGATTGAAGAATGATTGCGAAGAATGAAGATTTCGCATGATCGCAAGCTCGACGTCTTATTTTGTTGAAAATCCGGCTTCATATCTTTTAGCGCACACATCGATTCGACAAACACACATTTCCGAAAAATAGATAAATTTTATCAAGAACCAAAGGGTACTTATTCTTAATTGTCTCCCACGACTTCGTGATTCACAACACAGCATCGCAAACAGCTATTCCGACGCATATATCGACGGTTTATTACAGAGTATATACAAGAGATACATGCCAAACGTCCAGACGAGTGAAAAAACATATATTCCACGTATCACAACCCGGTCGGACTCATTGGAATGGTCCTCAACATATTCAAAAGGAAGCAACACGTATTTAGTCATTGAAATAGTCCGCAACATTTTAATAAACAGCAACACAGATGACGTCATAGAAATAATTCGCAACATATTCACCATGCAAAAGCACGGACGTAGTCATTAGATTGACAACGAAACTTGAAACTATACATATGTACGTATGTTGAAACACGTTTGCATATGGATCAACTCTTCATCAAAGACATTTTGGAGCCCGTTCGAATCTGCGTCATCAAACCGCCTGCCCAAGGTTCTTTAAAGTTGGGCACTCAGCCCGGCAACGAATTAAAAAGTTGCCAGCTCAACGTCATGGACATAATGTTTCGTCATTTGTGACGCCGCCGGTCAAACAGGGCTTTGAGATTCATTGCTAAAACACAGCAAGTTTTCCCAATATTACAATTAAAAAGTGTTTCTTAATTTTGAAGTGGCAATATCCGATCGTAAACAACTTGCGCAGATATTTGAAATTGTGTTGTGTATACCCTCCCTAGTGACGTCTAAAAAGATTTAGTGGCTTCAGTGTGATAGCATGACTGCTGAAGTTAACAAGTTCAGTCTGCTCTGAGAAACAGAGAGCGAAACATGCGCGTTTGCTATCCCCAAGACATCATATGCGCAGAGCCAGGTAAAAATAATTTCAGACACTGCTGGAACGAACATCCCCCACTGTAGAAATTTCCAGATATATATCATATTTGATAGAAAAGTCATTATTTCGAGGTCCTTCTCGAACCTTCAGAAACTCGCCAAATGCATAAATCGTGAAATATGGCATCCCTTCTACAAACCTATACATGTGGAAACTTCGAAAGCTACTTTAGTGAGTCGGAGAAAAAGTAACACCAAAACATTTTACACGTTCTTAAAAATACTTTAAAAAAAATATGATGTGGACATCACATGACTTTCCGTATATATTACAATTAATTTACTTATTTCACAATGAAAAAAGATTAAAAGATCCACTGCACAGTGTTTGTGAAGTTGAATTTTAAGTTTAGCGCTTTTCAGGGTGACAACATGTAAAACTATTTCGTACCCAATTAACTTATATTTCACTCAACTCTAAATTAACTACTATCAATATCGATAGTATCCTTAATAATGTATATATTCCATATATTAAAATATTATAATAATAAATTCATCAGTTAAGCTCCATTTTCATTAGCTAGGCATAATCTTTGCAATTTTGATGGTATTTTCGTCAATCTAGGGCTAAATATCGCCAAGTTGGCGAAATTCCGCCAAAATTGAAACCAAAATTTTACAAGCGTTATGGACGGAGAATAAGGTTGTTTTTATAACTGAGAAACGACTAATTGTATTCAAATGCAAGACCCACATTATCTTCTCTTAGAGTAGTTTCTTATATTCTTTCCAAAATATTGAATTTTTATGAATTAGTCATCATTTTCGTTAATGTAGCATCATTCTTATCAATTCGGCGACATTTTATCAATTTGGCGACACTTTTATCAATATGGTGATATTTTATTAATTTGGAATAAGAAACCCGCCAAGTTGCCGATATTCCTCCAAATTCGTTGCAAAAACTTCGCCAAGCGTTATAGATAGAGAAAAAGGTTATTCTTATAGTAGATAAACGAGAAATGGCGTCCAAACACAAAACGATTACCCAAAGTATCTTCTCTCCTGAATGGAACGAGCTATTTCCACGAAAATGACGATAAAAATATTATTGCATATTATTACATATGAAAATTGAACATATTTCACAAAATTAAAAAAAAAAATTATGTGATTTTTTTATTAATATATTTGAAAAATGTGCAATATCTCAGAAACAGTTTATACTAGTATTCTAAAGTTTATATCCATCGTTTTCTACTGAAAAATTATGTAAAAAATGATTATTTGCATAACTTTATTGAAGGTTTTGAATTTTTGATTTTTTTCAACATTTAATGTCTAAATTTGGGGGGGGGGGATGTTCTGGCTTCCAGTTTGGGAGGGTCAATAGGCTTCCAGTATTCACTGGTTGTACTTTGTATACCAAATATCGTTCGAAAAGTTTCAATAGTTCGTAAGATATCGTCTCCATAGTTACACTGACACACACACACACACACACACACACACACACACACACAAACATCACTGTGTTCGGAGATGGTTGAAACGCGATCTCCCGTCGAAAACTCGAATTCGAATTTTCGAACCCGTCATAATACTTTCCTTATACATTATAACACGTATATAAGTAAAGTAATATATATGATGTTATGGCTATTTGCATGTTCATTTTCGGTCCGGTCAAGAAATGAGATTTAAATGTCGAACTACGAAGATATCGAAAATTTAAAAATTACTTCGAATTCGGGCTAAGATTGACCTCTATTTTCGGAGTAGTGTAAGTAAAAATTAAACAAGAAAGATCAATCATGCTCAAAGCATTGATTATGAAACACTTTCCAACTTCAATGCAATTTCATTTAAACAAGTCTAAAATGCAATACATTCCTCGGTAATATTTTGAAACCTATCACAATACTGTATTAATTTATTATATTTGAAAACTTAAACCTTCATCGAAAAAAATGAACTTCATTCAAATGACGGCATTGAAATATAAATTGCCTGGTTTAAACATCTCTAAAATGTTATACATTCCTCGGTAATAGTTTTAGAATTATCATAATACTACGATAATTTATTATATCTGAAAACTTCATCGAAAACAACTGAAATTAATTCAAATGACGTCATAGAAAAAATAACACGCCTGGATCTCTCTATAAAAACAGGATTTCATTCATAACTTTCTCCTATTCATTTCATTCATCATGTCGTACGGCGTGCACGATATTTTGTAATTTCAATTACGGATGCCAACCAAAATAATGAACTATCTAAATGCTGCAGAGGGAACCAATGACAACACATGCATTCATAAACAATGGTCATCCCCGTCTGCATCAACAACGAATGGTAGATGTGGTAGGGAACCAATGAGGGAAAGAAAAAAGCGCCCCAAAACCGTATTCCAAAAAGTTCAGTCGACTTCAAATTTTCGAACGAGCTAACATCATGTTCCTTGGTTTTGTGAAAAAAGTATATCGAATGTGAGCTATAAAATGGAGCTTGTGGCAGTTATGAGATGTGCAATAGTTTCGTACATCATTGAAATTGCACGAATAAGTACTTAACACAAAGGAATAGAGGTAAATCAACTTTCAATTTGTCACTAATTAGCACGGAAGGCACACATTTTTATCGATTATTCAAATAATGAACAATCAGTTCGTAAGAGTAGATTATATTAGCGAGTTCTTAGATATTGAACTAAAAGAACTATTTTGAGTGTCGATTGCTTAAAAGAAACTGTTTTAAAAATATATGTCAATTTTATTATGTGTGTAAATATGTATTAAAGAAATATTGTCAGTGTTATATGTCTTATAATAATAGATTTAATAATAGTATCATTACTCAAGATACAATGGATATCTGTAACTTAAAATATTAAAATAAATTGATCAATTAAGTCAAGTTTATTTATTTATATTTTGTGTGTTCGTCTCTCCAGCTTGAGAACCTGGAGCTTACATGCTCCACCCCTAGCGACGGCATCATAGGTAAGTCCTATAGTGGTAATTTTGATAAGGACAATTTTACCTTATGACATGATGTCGCCGCGTGAATTGGTGCCGTATGTGGTCAAGCTCGGAGAGAATTATGATTTTAATAAGAGAAAGTAATAGTAAATAACAGACATAATTGAATTTAGTAATGAAGTTAATAATGAATTTAATAATGAGATGTTAGCGCAATATTAAGATAGGGATATGCATAAAAATGATAATTTAAATCTGTATTATATTATTGTGTATATATGTATGTATTAGCATAAATATTTAGTATATAGTAAGAAGTGTATAACAGTGTATCAAATAATGGCGCCGAATAAGAGTAGGCAATCAAATAAAAGAGCGAGACAAGATCCTCCGATTAACAATAATATACAGCAGGAGGTAAATATAAATGAAAGAATAACAGATAATTCGACTTTAACAAATAACACGGCTCGTGCCCACAAATCAAGCGCAGCAAAATTCCTCGTTGCCAATTATGTAAATGTTGCCATCATTTGATGGGCAAAAAGACAACAATGTGCATTTTTTTACAATGCAATTTAATGAAATATCAGATTTAACAGCATGGTCGGAGCAAGAGAAAATTATAATTGTAAAATCTAGATTAAGGGGAAAGGCACAACAATTTTTGGCAGAAAATATTGCTCTGCAAAAAGAAAAATCGTATGAAAAATTCATGGAATTGTTAAAAAACAAATTTGAAAGAAAACAAACCTTAGTTCAAAAACATAACAATTTTAACAATCTAAAACATTTGCCAAATATGACAATTAAGGAGCTTGCACAGGAGATCAAAAACCAAGCGATAATATTTTTAGAGGTAGATGAAACAATTGACGCAAATGTACAAAATATTATAGAGAAAATTAAACTTACCAAATTTTTACAAATAATCAGAGAGGATTTAAGAACAGAAGTAAAAAAAATGACCCGAAAACCTTTAATGAAGCAGTGAGAATAGCTGAGGTAATAGAATCCGCATTGGAGGAAGAAAATGAATGTGTAAATAGTATTGAAGTAGAAAATAAAATAATTGAGAATGCGGAAATAAACCATGTAAAAACTGAAAATACCGCGGAAAAGCCGCCACAGAAATTTTGTATAGCTTGCGGTCGTAACAACCATTGGACGTCCGAATGCTTTACGCTTCAAAAAGTACAAAATAATTTAAAAAGGGCATTCACGAATGAAAACAACAGTCAGGAAACCGCCAATTACCAAGAAAGACCCACGAATCAAAATAATTATGCACATTATAGTAGATCCAATTTCAGAAGAGGTAATTACACAAATAACCGGGGAATACGGCGTCGGACAGGAAATATCAATAGATAATTTCAAAACAATAATAGAAGACCATATCAAAATAATAGGCTACAATATGAAAGCAATAATAGGCAATATCAGAATAATGGATATTTAAACAAAGAAAGGGACCTCGAAATAAAAGACAAATAGAGAGTTATAGTGCATCAAATAAGGATTCGAGATCCCATAAAATTTCAAACAAAATTAATATGGATGCACAAAATTTAAATGAACATTTACTTAATTCAACGTCTGAACAGAGTGACGCACTGCCAATGATCAACATAAATTTAGAGAACATAAAAACAGTGGCTCTCATAGACAGTGGCGCTAGTGTGAGTTTATTGTCAGATAAAATTTTTCAAAAAATCAAAAATAAAATCAAAATTAACTATTTATCCAGACAAGTTAAAATCCAAACTATGACCAAAGAAAACATACAATTCTCAAAATGTATAATCTTCAGCTTCAAAATTGAAAACAAAAGATGTAAAAATTCATTTTTTATTACCAAACAATTAAACAACACCCCCTATGAAATAATCTTAGGATTTGACTTTCTCAGAAATCATCATGCCATAATTGACACAAATAAATTAACATTAAAATTTATTAAAGAATCTATAGCTATTCCATTTCAAAACAAAAATCAGATAAAAGCACAGGAACCAGAAAATAAGCATACAAGAGTGGAACATATTCAATGCTTAAATGCAAGCTTAGCACATAAAATTAAATTACTCCCCCAAGAAACAAAATCAATAAAATTAAAATTAAGTGAAAACTATTTTGAAGATAAGGATGTAATGTTAAATATTACAAATTCATTGAAAGATTTACACGCTGAGTATTCTTTACATTATGTAAATAATAGAAAATTTATTTCTACTCTTATAACAAATAAAACAGAAGAAGAGATTCATCTAAATAAAAACATGATTGTTGGAACTGTAACACCGCAATTTGAAATTTTTGAAGAAAAACATAATGATGATAAAATTTTACAGGTCAACAATATAGAGAGTTTAAATAACCCACAAAAAATGGAGATTTCAGCTTTACGAAAAGCAGAATTAACACCGCAAGATTTTTTTTTTTCATTTACAAGATAATGAAAAACATATATTGCTTAAATTACTTTTACAAAATTATGATGTATTTTCAAAATCATATAAAACGCTGGGAATGACGGAGGAAATAGTACCTGAATTTAATTTACTACACCAATATCCAATACAATGTAAACCTTATCCCTTGCCAAAAATGTTAAAACCTGTACTCGAGAGTGAAATAAAACAATTGTGTGAAGCAGGGATAACTGAAAAGAGTACCAGTAATTATGCTTTCCCATGTCTGCTAATTAAGAAAAAAAATAATTTTAATAATAGTGATACAAATAAAGAACAGAAGTATCGTTTAGCGGTGGATTATAGGCTCCTAAATCAGATTACCGAATTACTGCCCATAAATATTGGTAAAATTAGCGACATACTGCACAACATCGCAGGTCACAAATTGTATACTGTTATTGATTTAAAGGCCGCGTTTTTTCAAATAAAAATCAAACCTCAAGATAGTTTCAGATTGACCATCGTAACAAATGATGGGTCGTACAAACCTAATAGAATGCCTTTTGGCCCAAAAACTCATTTTAAGAAAGATACATTACTGCAGTATTGTGATTGTTTGAAAAACATCACCGCTGAATAAAGGGTTGGAATAAAAGGTTATGAATGCATTGCTTTTACATGGATAACCAGACGATTTATAATTCGATGCCGTCATTTGAGTAAAGTTCATTTTTTTCTATGAAATTTGAAGTTTTTAAATATAATAAACTATTGTACTATTGTGATAACTTTTAAAATGTTACCACTGGATGTTTTGCACTTTGGAGATGTTTAAATAAAATTGCATTGCAATTAGAAAGTGTTTCGTAGTCAACGCTTTATACGTGATTGAACTTTCTTGTTATTATTATTTTTTCGATTTCAATAATGAATAAATGGATATAAAATATATCTTATAAATGAAAGGTTGGATTTTTCTTTAATTTTATTAATTACAGTCTGCGTACATTACTTTAATTTATTTTGTCAAAGAATTTTCAAACTTATTGTGTGATTACATTTTTAGTGTCTTCATTTAGTACATACAAACTGGATCAGGGTGTTTTATTCTTCCGATCTGCAAATTCAGATCTATGATTTTGGCTGGATATCGCTAACTTGGCAACTTTTATTAAACGTTGTTGATGGAAATGTAGCAAAATTCATGAAAATGACAAGAAATCAATGAAATTAATTTTGTTTTGTTAGAAGAGAATACTGAAATTATGTTTCGGTAGCATTTGTCTGCCAGTTCAACCGTCCCACTTAAAAGCACATTTAACGCATTTTTAAAATGTCGTCAAATTTATAAGAATGTTTTTAAATCCATAAACATATCGTCTCACTTTGTCCACTTGCCTGAGTCAGTCTCGCTTGGTGGGAACGCGACAATCCAGTGGTTAACACGCAGGAATGGCACTCGGTTGGCCCAGATTCGAACCCCGCCACTGCCAAAACTGCCAACGTGTTCACGCAAAGTACGATCACTTTAAACATATGGGTCCTTAAGTCCTTCCGAGAAGTTTCTGGCAGGGGAAAGAGGCTACCGTCCCTGTGGATGCCTCCCCCCACTGAGTTCCGATCTTAATTCGGTTGCACTTCCCGGCCGTCCAAACAGATGCCTTATACCTTTCTTGTAGGTCGGACGGTCTGGGTTGAAGAAGAGAAAATCCCAGATGGCGATACATTTGGTGATTTTTAAAAGTGTTGCCACATTGACAAAAGTGTTGCCACAGTTGTTGCCAAATGTCGCCAAATTGATTAAAAGGCGCTAAATTCATCAAAATGACCACTGTCCAGACTGCCAACGTGTTCACGCGGAGTACGATCACTTTAAACATATGGGTCCTTAAGTCCTTCCGAGAAGTTGCTGGTAGGGGAAGGTGGCTAACGTCCCTGTGGATGCCCCCCACTGAGTTCCGGTCTTAATTGGGTAGCACTTCCGGGCCGTCCAAACAGAAACCTTATACCTTTCTTGTAGGTCGGACGGTCTGGGTCCAAGAAGAGAAAATCTCAGATGGCGATACATTTGGCGATTATTAAAAGTGTCGCCACATTAACAAAAATGTCGCCAAATTCATTAAATGGCGCTAAATTCATCGAAATGACAACGTATAAAAGAAAATTCAATATTTTGCATAATTAAGTACGATTTTCTACATAATATCTGCCGTTCTGTGAGAATTAAAAAATATTTTTTCTAAATTTGTTTACAAACTTGACCAGGATGCTTCATTTTCGAATCACTTCTGTGAAGATAATTTTGTATTTCGAGCCTAGAGATTCTTATAAATTTTTAGAATAGCTAAATTAATTATTTTAATAGAATATTATGAATAACAAAGTCATTTAGTATACTATAGGAATTTACACATAGTTGTGAAAGTTAAGTTTCTTTTTAGTATATTTTCCATGTGAAGAACGGTTATACTGCTAGTTTTGAATTAAAAACAAAAAGTTAGTTAGAGTTTAATTTGATAAGCAACAGCCTACACCCAGGTTACATAAATGTGTGGAGATCTATGTTTGATAAGAAAAGAGTAAAACATAAAAGAACCATATGTAATCATGACAAACAATGAAAAGATATTGCCTCTGAGATACAAAATTAAAATAGATATAAATTAACTTGGTCTGCTTTAAGAGGTGAGAACGTGCTAGACAAAGAATTCAACAGAAATGTGAATAAAAAAATAATTAAAATAGACTCTGAGGCAGCAAACAAAAGTAATTTAAACTATTATGAATTTGACCTCCTTTTAGGAGGTGAGAACGTAAGAAAAGAAGAGTTGAGTTGAATTTAAAGCCAAATTAAGTTTCTCTCTTTATGAGGCGAGAACGATCAGATAAGGTCTAATGATATAATGCAGTCCTGAAGTGGGTAGTTTCTTTATGGCTTCCTGGATTCATGAAAAAAATTGAAGTGTATCTGAACCTACCACAGTGCCTCAAAAGAGGGGGGACGTGACGGTTACAATCCAGAGACCGGTACCCGGCAAGAATCAGCTGAGTAGGTCGAAAGCGTCATCAGATCGGTCCGGTCGGCAAAACTATCACCAATAGGCCTGACGCACACAGGCTTTGCTAAAATGGGTTTGTCTCACACGGTCTTGACTTAGTCAAATTTTTCTCGGAACCGTCGATGTCAGGACAGCAACGGGCGTTCATCGGGTGACTGGGCAGGCGGGAATTAGGATTTGCTGGAATTAATCTTGTTCAGGTAGTTTATAGAGTAAAACCCGACAAATCAGGGCTCGGGCTTAAGCGAGGTGAGGTGCTTGCCGTCTGAAGAAAAAAAGTATACTTGCAAGTTCGACAAATGAAAATTGTGGTGCGAGCATTTTGCACGATCTTACGCCCAAATAAATAAAGAAAACATTATTACTTTCCTTACATACATAATGTATAAGGAAAGTATTGTGACGGGGTCGAAAATTCGAATTCGAGTTTTCGACGGGAGAGCACGTTTCAAGCATCCCTGATCACGAATCAAACATTTTTGAGGTGATGTCTGTGTGTGTGTATGTGTGTGTGTGTGTGTGTGTGTGTGTGTGTGTGTGTGTGTCAGTGAGTCTGTGGAGACGATAACTGACGAACGAATGGACCGATTCGAACCAAATTTGGTACAAAAATCACAATCCATAAACACTGGAAGCCTATTGTTTTTATACGTAATCGAATGTTCAGAACCCCCCTAAATTTTCGAATGAAATTTTGAAAAAATCGTCTAAAAATAAAGTTACGCAACTAGACATTTCTTATGTAATTTGTCATTAGAAAACGATTGGCATAAATTTTAGAACGCTAACATGAACCGTTCTCGAGATATTGTGCGTTTTTCAAAAAAATTATGAAAAAGTCACCTAAAAAAAAAATTCCTATTGAGAAACATGTTCACTTTTCATATGTAATACCATGCGATAAATTGAGTGACATCATTCTCGTGGATCTAGCTCGTTCCATTCATGAAAAAATATACTTTGAATAATACTCTTTTATTTGAACGCCGTCATTTATCTGCTGTAAGAATAACTTTTTCCTTAGTGCATAACGCTTGGCGAGATTTTGGCGACGAATTTGGCGGAATGTCGCCAACTTGGCGACTTTTTTGAAATGTTGCCAAATTAATGAAAATCTCGCCAAATGGATAAAAATGAAGCTAAATCAATGAAAATGACGACTAATTGTCAAAAATTCAATATCTTGGAAAGAATATTAATATCTACTATAAGAAAAACCTATTTTTTTACTGTACAAGTAGTAAATTCATTACATTATATAAGGAAAGTCATGTGTTGCCCACATCAGATTTTCTTCTCGTTGTAGTGGAGTGCCCGCTCAAAAGGAAAAACCGAGAGCTACGTCACTGTCGTGAAAAGAAACACAATTGAAACATCTCGCGGGCTTCTCAACCAGCGAGCGCAAAATGGAAGGACATCTGGAAGCAAGTAGGTTTTCAACCCAAATGAAGAGATCTGCGTCACTTGGCGAGGTGTATCGACACAGCAACCCGTTTTCGGCTGCGCCAATTTAAATCTGACGCTCCAAGAATCCGGTGCGCTAACCCGCAACTGTTCTAATCTCAAACCTAAATGCGTCAAATGTAATTAAAAGTCAACATTGAAATATATCGCTTATTGAGGATATTATCAATATTGCTAATTGTTAATTTAGAGTTGTGTAAAATATAAGTTATTTCGGTGCTTTGAAATAGTATTACATGTTGTCATCCGGAAAATCGCCAAATGTACAATTCAGCGTTATTCATTGCATTATATAAGGAAAGTCATACGATGCACACATTAGATTTTTTCCTTCCACTTCGTATTCAAAAGTCTTCCTTGGCATGAATGAATATGATAAGTTAATTGGAGTGCGCTCAAGTCGACTTTCTCATACCAGAATCCATTTTTAAGTAGATTGTTATTACTTTTTTCAAATATTAAAAAAGAAAATTTGTAACATCTGTATTGTTGTTCCAAATTATAACAATTATAGCATACCCCGATTTTAAAGGACTTGAAAAAATCTTTCGATTAATAAAAAGTTTGGCAATGTACCCATCGGGTTTAACTGACCCGTTAGGAAAAGGTGTAATGAGGTCACGAACACAAAAATTGTGTTGTAGCTCTTTTTCACTGCATAGATCATTAATCCATAAATATGTATACATGTGATCATTAATCCATAAATATGTATACATTTTTATACGACGCGTTCTTTTCTTTGATTCAATATTTTACATATTAAAATGAGCAACACTCTTCTATTCATTTGTAGAGACCACTTGAAGGAGGTCCAGCTGAAACACTTGTAGCCAAGTAAAAGTGAAATCTCAATAAATTCCATATATTAGAAGAGGATAATGGGTTTTTATTTTAAGATTTTATTATTTCCTTTTACTTCATATCGAAAAGTCTTCCCTCACATGAATGAATGTGATAAATTAATTGGAATGCGCTTAAGTCGACTTCCCCATACCAGAATCCATTTTTAAGTAGATTGTTATTACTTTTTTCAAGTATTAAAAAAGAAAATTTGTAACACTGAGATTGTTCTAACATTTATATAAACCGTTTTCTACTAAAAAATTACGTAAGAAATTATTATTTGAATAACTTTATTGAAGGTTCTGAATTTTTGAGGATTTTTTTCAAAATTTAATGTCTAAATTTAGGGGAGGGGGGTGTTCTGGCTTCCAGTTTGGGACGGTGGATAGGCTTCTAGTATTCACTGATTGTAATTTGTGTACAAAATTTTGTTCTAATCGCTTTAATCGTTCATGGGATATCGTCTCCACAGATTCACTGTCACGCACACACACACACACACACACACACACAGAGACTGACATCACCGTGTTCAGGAATGCTTGAAATGCGCTCTCCCGTCGAAAACTCGAATTCGAACTTTCGAAACCGCCATAATACTTTCCTTATACATTATAATACGTATACAAGGAAAATAATATATATAAAGCCATGTCCATTCGCGTGTTCATTTTCGGTCCGGTGAGACTAAAATTTCGGATTAAGAAGATATTTAAAATTTAGAAATTACTTCGAATTCGGGCCGAGATTGACCTCTATTTTCGGAGTAGTGTAAGTAAAAATTAAAAAAGAAATCTGAGCAAAAAATTCTCTGTCTTTGAATTCATCGAAGAAAGAATAACTGTCACAAGGTAATTGGTCGAGATCCATTAGTATCTTCTGCTTATGCCAGAGAAATTTCATGGAGACAGGGAGAGGATATTTTCAGTTGGACGACAAAAGTATTATAACCACGTCAAGAAATTTTATGGCATCAAGTAAAGTATTTGTACTCAATGAAAAATGAAATTTAAATTCCAATTTGCTAAAAATGGCAAAACAGCAAAAACGCTGGGTGACTAAACATTCATTAAAAATTATTATTAATTACTAATAATCACCAAAATTAACATGTATTATTAATTATTAAAATATCAATTTATCGAAGTCAATTATTAAAAATAAATGAAAATTCTCTTGCTCTTAAACGGTGTAATACGAAAAAATTATGCAGTGCAGATTATTCTTTTAATCTTTCCAAGTGATGACATGAAGGTTTGTGCAGCACATGGTCTAAAGTAAATTTGTATCTCGTTTCCAATAACTGACAAAAGTGAATCTGAACAAATACTGATACGTTTAAGGACGTGAAAACGTGACTATAGAATTTGAATGTATCTTCATTCTGGTGAAATGTTGTGACCTTGCTTTGGATAACTGGAACTTTAGGGTGTGGCTTATAGCATTACGTTATCATTCATGTTAATTAAGACTTATTATAAAAGGGGAAGTGCATGAATAGAATGGCACTATTGCTAATTGAGACCAACCAAGTTCATACTTGTGGCTTCAATTATTTTAAAGGAAGATGGCAACAATCATTTTTGTAGCTTTAGTAGCTATTTTTCTATGCGCTGACTTAGTTGTGGTAAGTTTTCATTCATTTGTTTTGTTCAGTATCTATACGTCGACCCATTCTTGTATCTGTGATATATTTTAGTCGTCGTGATTCATTCTAGTATCTGTGATATATTTAATATTTGTTATCCATTGTAGTGTCTGTGATCTATTCCATGTTTATACGGTGACAGAAATAGATTAATACTTCTTGCTAGTCCAAACTCGGTCCAACTAATAAAAATTTTGAAAGCGAAATCCCTCTAAAGCGGATCAAAAGTTCAAAATTTCTTCAAACCGCCCTATTCCTTGACAAACATCATCCAAATTTTAAAGTTTGCGAACTTTGTCCAGCTTACCCTCTATCGAAGGGCGATATGACTGTCGGACCACTAAAACCCCAAACACAAATTACAGATCAGCCTGTCAACCCTACGATGGTTAAGGCAGTCATCCGTCGAAACTCTGGGCAACAAACCATCAGGTCATTGCCTCCTGATCCCTTGTGACCATTTCTAAAATTTTGATTAACCCAAAGGAACAAAGCTTCTTTCAATACAGACTGCAAACAAAACTATTTTCCTTAATTTGCTTTGGGTCAAGAGTTGAATCAATAGACGGTCACAAAGAAGTGATCATTACATAGATTTTAAATATAAACTATACTTTCTTACAAATAGCATCACTATGACAAATTGATTTATTTTTCTACGTTTATCGCTAAATATTTATTTTCTTCTCTTTCTTTAAAATGCTTTTACTTTTACTTAATTACTTTTTTTATTACTTTCCCTGCAATATATATATATATATATATATATATATATATATATATATATATATATATATATAGGGAAAGTATTGTGGAATCGTGTCAAAAATCTCATGTGAATTTTCGATAGATTTACACGTTTTTCAAGCTCTAGAACACAAAAGAACTTTTTTTAGAGTTTCGTCTGTATGTGTGTGTGTGTGTGTGCAATGTATATATCCACTCTAGCGGAAGAACGAATTGACAGAATTTCATAAAATTTGGTAGGCAAGTCCCATGTGGGTGATCCTGGTGATTTTGGTACGATTCGGGATAAAAGAACCTGCTTTTTCTGCGAAATGATCTGCAAAAATCGTCAAAATCTAAAATAAAAGACTACGTATGCTGAAATACATTAAATAAATGCTTGTTTTATATGTAATTTTTAACGATGAAAACCTAATTACTCTAGGACTAGCCGCTCCCGAGATATTTTAGCTCTCCACATTTTTGCTAAACCGGTTTTGAGAATAAGTATAGTTACCAAATGAAAACGAAAGCTGAATTAAAAGTTTAAATTCATTATAAGTTCTATTCTTTATGCTTGCTATTGAGTGCAATTTAACTCAATTATTAATAAAATAAGAACATTTATTGAATTATTTATATAACATTTTTATATATTAATTTAATGAACTATTAATGAAATAAGGAGAAAGAATATTTAATAACTTTTTTAATATTTTTATATATTAATTTAATGAATTATTAAATAAATAAGGAGAACATGAATTTGAGTCTGCAAAGAAAGTCATGTGCTGCTCGTATCAGATTGTTTTAAAACGTTCTTGACACTAGATTTTCTGTTTCTTTATCCTTAATTCTCATCTACTTTCAACTTATTTAAAAACATCCATTTTCATGATTTGTCATATAGGGATCAGAACCCTTCATCTGCCTCATAACACTTCAATCCTCGAACACCATTCACCCATTTCGATCATTATATCATCAAGAAATTTGCGTGCTGCATACAACGAAACTTCGCTTTCCCTAATTTCTTTTAGGATTATTCCTGACAATAGAATCCCTTAGGTACGCGATGCTCTATATTCCTATATCCTTTTGATCATGAAAAGTTAAAAGCAGACAAACCCACAACCACACTCATTTTCACTTATTCCGCTAAAAACGGAATTACATTACATCAATACAATTATTTCTACATTTAAAATACTCATTAGATAGTTTCATCTAACTAAAAATCTACATATATATATATATATATATATATATATATATATATATATATATATATATATATATATATATATATATATATATATATATATATATATATATATATATATATATATATATATATATATATATTTATATATATATATATATATACATATATATATATACATATACATACATACATATATACATATTACATTCATACATATATACATACAAACATAGATATATATATATACATACATACATACATATATATATACATACATACATACATACATACATATTTATATATATATATATATATATATATATAATTAAAAATAAAAATCTGTCTGTCTGTCTGTCTGTCTGTCTGTCTGTCCCATCATCACGGGAGAACGGCTGAACCGAATTTGATGAAATTTTGTGGGTAGCCCCACATAAAATTTAGTCCATATTTTGAGTTTCTACGACCAGTAGTTCTCGAGATATTAGTAAAAAACGAAATTTTCGTTTGTCTCATCACCACGGGAAAACGGCTGAACCGAATTCAATGAAATTTTGGGGATAGCCTTGAAATAGTCCCTCATAAATTTAGTCAAAGTTTCGAGTTTCTAAAACCAGGGGTTGTCGAGGTATTAATGAAAAACGGAACTTTTTCTTAGGAGATCTACTCTCCAATTCCGTGGTTTATCCAAACGGAAAGGATGAAAATCGTTTGTTTAAAACGCCAAAATGAAATAAAACTTTATTTCCGAGTTTGGTGCCGGATTTTTGCATTAATTAATCACTATGGGAAAACATGAATTGTTTGAAACATGAATTTAAATGGAAAAATCTACCTCCATGGTTCATCTTTCACAAGCTTTTACTCAAAGATGTAAAGTATAAAAAAATCAAAATGGCTATTGAATTTCGCATTTTATGAGGAAGATTCTATCTTATATACAGTTGCTCGGCAACGGAATGAAATTAAATGTGTTGTTAATATTTATTATTATTTTTTC
The DNA here is from genome assembly GCA_951213105.1 of Amaurobius ferox. Classification (NCBI taxonomy): domain Eukaryota; kingdom Metazoa; phylum Arthropoda; class Arachnida; order Araneae; family Amaurobiidae; genus Amaurobius; species Amaurobius ferox. The sequence goes on from OX578150.1 coordinate 81,592,768, forward strand.
TATTTGTATAATAAATAAATGGATGTAAAAATATATTTTATAAATGAACGGTTTGATTGTTCTTTTCATTATATATATTGCGGACTGCGTACATCACTTTCATTTATTTTAGCAAAGAGGTTTCAAGCTCATATATTGTGCTTAGCTAATAAACTCATATATTGTGTTTACTCAATAAATGCATTTAGCCGATTGTTGAAGCAGAAAAATAGTAGAACGGGTGTATGTATCTTCTAATACAATTTTAGTGTTTTCATTTAGTATATACAAATGGGATCAGCATATTTTATTCTTCAGATCTGCAAATTCAGAGCTACGAATTTAGAGGAATATCTCTCTGAATAACTTGGTAACATTTCTTAAACTTTACCAAATTAGTGGAAATGTCTCCAAATTGATAAAAATGACCCAAATCAATGAAATTAAGTTTGTTTTTTTAGAATAAAGTACTGAAATGATGTTTCTGTAGCATTTGTCGGTCAGTCCATACATCCTACTTAGTAACACATTTAAGGAATTTTTTTAATATCACCAAATTGGTAAGTATATTTCTAAATCCATAAAAATATCATGAAATTGATAAAATCGCGCTTAATAAATGAAATTAATTATATTTAGTTATTTATCAGAATATTTTATCAGAATATTTTGATTAAAAATGTAATGTAGTATATATACTATAGGTATTTGCACATGATTGTGAATTTTAACTTTATATTATATACTCCGTACGAAGAACGGGTATGCTGCAAGTGCATCTATATAAATAAAATTGAAAATATGTCTGTCTGTTTCTTCTGTTATCACGGGAGAATGGCTGAACCGAATTTCATGAAATTTTGTGGATAATCTGAAAATAGCTTCACTTAAAATGTTGTCCATGTTTGGAGTTTCTACGATCAGTGATTCTCGAGATATTATTAAAAAGCAAAATTTTAGTTTGTCTCATCATCACGGGAGAACGACTGACACGAATTTGATGAAATTTTGTGGATGGCCTTGAAATAGCCCCCATATTTATCCCAAGTTTCGAGTATCTAAGACCAGGGGTAGTCGAGATATTAATGAAACTTTTCCCTAGGAGTTCTACTCTCTAACTCCGTGGTTTATCCAAACGAAAAGCTTAAAATTCGTTTGAAAGTGAATAAAAACTTTTTCTTTGACTTTGGGATATTTTTTGCTCTAATTAGCCACTTTCTGAAAACAGGAATTGTTTGAAACGGGATTTAAATGGGAAATCTATCTAAACGGTTTATTTTTCACAAGCTTTTACTGAAAAAAAGTATAAAGAAATCAAAATCGTTATTTAATTTCGCAGTTTATGAGGAAGATTCTATCTTATATCATGTTGCTCAGAAACAAAATTAAATTAAGTCTGTCTGTTAATTTTAATTATTATTTTTTCGATTTGAATAATAAACAAATGGATGTAAAAATGTCATTGTTTTATTATGACAAAAATTGTTGAAGCTCATATATAGTACGTTGTACGAGTAATCTTCTACAAATGCATGGGTATATCTTCTAATCTACGAGAATATAAGTAGTGCAGGTATATTGGCATATATTTTGATATATATTGGCATATGTTGTAATCAATTACGACCTTCTGGTATTGAGATTACGGGGATTTTTGATACTTTCAATTTTTTACGTCATCTCTTTTATTTTGGCAAATATTTTTGAGACTCATACTGCAATACGAGTAAGCTTCTACTAACACAATGGCATATTTTCTAATCTGCGACAATATAAGTAGTACGGGGTTGCATATATTGATTCAATTCCTTTTTTTTTTGTAAATTTGCTTACAAAAGGGACCAGGATGTTTTATTCTTTAGATCTGCCCGTGAAGATAATTTTGCATAGTGAGAACAGATATTCTTAAACTTCTCTTTATGAGCAATAAATTTAATATTTCAACAGAATTTGGACATGATTGCGAATTATAAATTTATTTATATTATATACTCCGTACGAAGAACGAGTATGCTACTAGTATATATATATAATTGCAAATCTGTCTGTCTGTCTGTCTGTTTGTACCACCATCACGGGAGAATGGCTAAACAGAATTTGATGTTTTGTCGGTAGCCTGAAAATAGCCCCACACAAAATTTAGTTCATGTTTGGAGATTCTACGATCAATGGTTCTCGACATATTAGTAAAAAATCTGATGTGGGCAGCACATGACTTTCCTTATATAATGCAATGAATTTACTATATTTACAGTAAAAAAAATAAATTATTTTTATAGTAGTTATTTGTATTCTTTGCAAGATATTGAATTTTCGTCAATGAGTCGTCATTTTCCATGTCGTCATCATCAATGAGTCGTCATTGATTTAGCGTCATTTTTATCCATTTGGCGAGTTTATCGTTAATACAGCAACATTTATAAAAGTCGCCAAGTTGGCGACATTCCACCAAATTTGTCGCCAAAATCTCGCCAAGCGTTATGAACGAAGAAATAAGTTATTCTTACAGCAGATAAATGACTTTTGGCGTTCAAATGCAAAGTATTACTCAAAGTATATTTTTGCATGAATGAAACGAGCTAGATCCACGAGAATGATGTCACCAAATTTATCGCATGGTATTACATATGAAAAGTGAGCATGTTTCTCAATAGGAAATATTTTTTTTTTATTTTATATAACTTTTTGATAATTTTATTGAAAAATGTGCAATATTTTGAGAACTGTTCATGTTAGCGTTCTAAAATTTATGTCAATCGTTTTCAAATGAAAAATTACATAAGAAATGTCTATTTGCGTAACTTTATTAGCGGTTTTGATTTTTTGACAATTTTTTCAAAATTTAACTCGAAAATTTAGGGGGTCATGAACATTCGATTGCGTATAAAAGCATTAGGCTTCCAGTGTTTACAGATTGTGCTTTTTGTACCAAATTTCGTTCGAATCGGTCCATTCGTCCGTCAGTTATCGGCTCCACAAACTCACTGACACACACACACACACGCACACAAACAGACATCACTTCATAAATATTTAATTCGTGATCAAGGATGCTTGAAACGTGCTCTCCCGTCGAAAACTCGAATTCAAATTTTCGACCCCGTCACAATACTTTACTTATACATTATGTATATAAGGAAAGTAATAACTAAACTTTCGTTTGTCTCATCATCAGGGGAGAACGGCTGAATCGAATTTAATGAAAGTTTGTTGATAGCCTTGAAATTGCCCCCAAAAATTTAGTTTAAATTTCGAGATTCTGAAATTAGGGGTTGTCGAGATATTGATGGAAAGCGAAACTTTTTCCTATGAGTTCCACTCTCTAACTCCGTGGTTTATCCAAACGAAAATGCTGAAAATCGTTTGAAAATGAATTAAAACTTTACCTCTGAGTTTGGTGAGAGATTTTTTGCGCTAATTAGTCACTTTCTGAAAGCATGAATTGTTTGAAACTTGAATTTAAATGGAAAATCTATCTCCATGGTTTATTTTTCACAAGCTTTTACTCAACAATGAAAAGTCTAAAGAAATCAAAATGGTTATTTAATTTCGCAGTTTATGTGGAAAATTCTATCTTATATCATGTTGCACTAAAACGCACTTACATTAAATCTGTCTGTTAATTTTAATTATTACTTTTTCGATTTCAATAATAAATAAATGGATATAAAAATATATTTTAGAAAAAAACGGTTTGATTTTTCTTTTAATTATATTAATTGCGGACTGCGTACATCACTTTCATTTATTTTGGCAAACAGTTTTTAAGCTTTCATATTGTGTTTAACTAATAAACTCATATAATGTTTTTACCCAATAAATCCATTTATTCCATTGTTGAAACAGAAAATAGTAGAACGGATATATCTTCTAATACAATTTTAGTCTTTTCATTTAGTATATACAAATGGGATCAGGATGTTTTATTCTTCAGATCTGCAAATTCAGAGCTACGAATTTGGCGGAATATCCCTAACTTGGCAACTTTTCTTAAACTTTACCAAATTGACGAAAATTTCGTCAAATTGATAAAAACGACGCAAATGAATGAAATGAAATTTGTTTTTTGTAGAAGGGAGTACTGAAATGATGTTTCGGTACCATTTGTCGGTCCGTCCATCCATCCTACTAAGTAATACATTTAGCGAAAATATCACCAAATTGATAATAATGATTGTAAATCCATAAAAATATCATGAAATTGATAAAATTGCGCTTAATAAGTGAAACGAATTGCGTTTTGTTAGAGGATTGTATTGTGATGATGTTTCGTCAGTTTGTCGCAAAATGGGGCTGCCAGTAGTTCTACAGTCCCAATTGACGGTAAATTTGGCGATTTTTTAAATTATCGCTAAATTGACGAAAATGTCGCCAAACGTTCCATGGAAATCACATTATTCAGACGATATGATTTCCATCCATTTATTTGAAGCAAATGATATCATGTCGTTTAGCAACGGATGTAAATCCAATGTGTCATGCGGCATACGATTTTTATTAAATCTTTTTCGATTTGAATAATAAAGATATGTATATAAAATAAATATTATTGACATTGCATTTTTGACTGGATTAATACGGATAATTACGGTCTTCAGGTTTAAACATTAATATTATTGATATTTTCAGGGATTATTGATTCAGGGATTATTGATATTTTCCAGTTATTATTCCATTGTTTCATTATGACAAAAATTGTTGAAACTCATATATTTTACGTTGTACGAGTAATCTTCTACAAATGCATTGGTATATCTTCTAATCTACGAGAATATAAGTATTACAGGTATATTGGCCAGGTATATTACAGGTATATTACAGATATATTGGAATCAAGTACGACCTTCTGGTATAAAGATTACGGGGATTATTGATATTTTCAATTTATTACGTCGTCTGTTTTATTTTTACAAATATTTTTAGACTCATATTGTAATAAGGGTAATCTTCTACTATCACACTGGCATATTTTCTAATATGCGACAATATATGTAGTACGGCGATATTTATATATATATAAATATATATATATAAATATATATATATATATATATATATATATATATATATATATATATATATATATATATATATATATATATATATATATATATATATCGCCGTATAAATATAATATATATATATATATATATTTCCAATCGATTTTAGTGCTTTCATTCTAGCATATATTGGAGTCAATTACGGGTTTATTGATGTTTTCAAGTTATACATGTTATGTACCAATACAGGTTATATCTTCTAATATTCCCGTATATAAGTAGTACGGGTCCCATAAAATTTTAATGCTTTCATTTTGCATATATTGATACAATTCCCTTTTTCTGTAATTTTGCTTATAAAAGGGACCAGGATGTTTTATTCTTTAGATCTGCCCGTGAAGATAATTTTGTATAGTGAGAACAGAGATTCTTAAACTTCTTTTTAGGAGCATTAAATAAAATATTTTAACGGAATATTTTGATTACTAGTATATGCTAATAGTATATGCTGCTAGTATATGCTAAAAATCCCGATCCTGTGGTCGAGCGGTCAGGAGTTTCCGTCTGATCGCTGGATTGCCGGGTTGTGGGTTCGAATCTCTCTAGCGGGCATGGATGTTGTGTTGTCGAAGCAAAGTCAGACTTCCACTCTTGGGGTGCCTCAAAATAAAGTGAAGCAGCAAAATTTCTCCCCTTCGCTATGGGACCAGGGATCTAGTGGACGTGGTGCATAGGCGCTCCTTCACCACGGGGGAATAAGTAACAACAACAACAACAATATGCTAAAGATAATCAAGTAAGGCGATGCAAAATACATTTAATTTATTGCGCAAATGCATCTTATTTATGAGCTAAATTTGTGCAAAATGATTTCTATAATAAAAATATTATGTGAAAATTTAATGATAGATTAGAGATTATAACTCATATAAATATAACTTAAAATATAAGATAACTGCATAAAAAGATGTAAAAAATTGAGATTCATCAATCAAGGGGAGAATAAAATGCATATATCTAGTCTAGAAGTTATACATAATCAACAAATGTTAATAGTGAGAATTCGAATATAGTAAAATAGAAAATGACGAAGCATTAAAGTCCAAACACGTGGAATAAAACTATTTTTAAAAATGAATTCATTTTGAACAGATGAGGGCCTAACATCTATTCAAAATGACCAAAAATAGCTTGTTGACCTTGATAAATACATATACAAGTTAGCTTCTAAATATTCTAAGCCATTATAAGCATATAACATGTGGAAATTTACTTTATTAAACTTTATTTAACATACTATTAGCAGTATAAAATTGTCTAAATCTATATATGCTATTGAAAATATAAAAGACTCATAATTGATTTGCAAAACATTTTTGTTATTACTTATATTGATTAAGCCTCTAATAGTTATTCTAGTATCTGTAAAAAATTCTATATACAATATATGTTAAATTATTTAAAGTATAACAGCCTATTGAAACTTGTTTCACTCTCAATAATTAATATTAAATAGGAAATTATCAATTAGTATAGTGATTTAAATATTAATTATAAATTTCCATATATTGTGCTTATTCTTAAATCTCATAAAACTCCTATTAAATTTCGAACTGTCACTAGTGATCATCATTCTTATTCTACTACTGCTAGCAAATTACAACTTAATATTTTAAACGTACTAAATGATGGTTTACGTTATTCTAGTAATAAATACTTTATTCTAAATCGTACTAAATAATTAAGGAGTATATTAACATCTCTTGGTAAACTTATAGGTTCTCAAACTTTTGATCTTAAATATATTTTTAATAATATTAGTATTACTGATCTTTATGATATAATTTTAGCTCATTATAATGCTTTTATTGCTAGTCCTTCTAATCTCATTAAATTTAAAAAAATTCCGAAACTTCTCCACTTTATACTATTCAATACTTATATTTTTCAAGGTAATAAATTATACTTACAAATATCTGGAGTTCCACAAAGTGGCTGTAGTAGCAGTATGTTAGCTAATTTATACCTTTGTCATTATGAAAATAATTTTACTTCAAGTGATTATAAAATTTTGAGATACGTTGATAATCTGATTTGATTAGTATTTACTGACAATAGTTTTAAGGTAATAAATTATACTTACAAGTGTCTGGGGTTCCACAAAGTGGCTGTAGTAGCAGTATGTTCGCTAATTTATATCTTTGTCATTATGAAAATAATTTTATTTCAAATGATTATAAAATTTACAGATACGTTGAAAATCTGATTTAATTACTATTCACTGACAATAGATATATATTTCTATCCAAATAATTAGAAATTAATTTCTAATGAAGTCTCTAGTATTAATAGTGTTAATTTTTTTGGATTTACATCTAATTATTGAACTAAATTAATATTATAGTTACTAATTTACATGATAAAAAGGCTATTTTCATTTTAATATTAATAAAATATTACCATTTGATTCATTCCTGTAACTCTATTCAATTGTTTAAAAAAGTTATACTTAATCAACCTTTCAGAATTTATGGATTATCAAATAAAAAATTTCATGCTTTGCACATTAATAACCAAAAAATTACAGTATAATACATAAATATTCGATAATTTTAGTAAATGGTATAGTTAAAAAGTTTAAATTAGCTGAATATTCTTAAATTTGCTCCTTAGTATGTTATATTAGCTAATTAACAACAGATTCTTGCATTAGCATTACAACGTATTAACATTCTCCTACACTTATGCCTCCTTGCTTACATTATTTTTCACGCCCCTATATTACGTAGCTTTTACAAATGAATTCATAACATTTTATACTTATTTGCAATACTGTTATTTATATCTCACGATTGGCAACAGTTGATCTCCACTTTTATTTTCTGTGAATGGCAATACTAATCTCGTTATTTATTGCGTTTAGTGAGGACATGTGCAGAATTTTCTCATGTACAATATATTTGAGTCCTATGTAATTTTTCAATTTTTAAGCATTTAGGACAAGTAGACGGAGTTTATAGATATTATCTATAATCTGTTTCCATATCTGTTTCCATATCTGTTATCTGTTTTCCATATATATATTTAATTATTTAATTAATTACATATATATATATATATATATATATATATACGATATATATATATATTTAACACAGAATTTCTTCAAATGAAATTCTGCAAATTGCATTATTGGCATATTTCCATTATAATCTGAAGCAGGTCTTTAATCATAATATTATTAAATAAATCACAGAAGTCGTAACTTTCATAATTTATTTTGAATTTTATTCAGAATTTTATTGATATAAGTAAATATAGGGCAGGGCAATTAGAGGATTGGTTTTGAAAGTAACAGTACTGTATAATGGAAAGGAGTATTACTAACAAATAAGAGATATAATGGGAGGTATTTTCTCTTCGGCATTAGCAGATATATACCTCGATTGCTATGAGACAGGAACCCATTTGCTGAATGAAATGCTTTATTTGTGATATGTTGCAGACATAATTTTTGGTGCAAAAGAACCTAATTATATAATGGATTTTGGATTTTACCCAAATTCATGAAACTAGTAGAAACACCATTAAATCACGAGGAGAGCTTGAATTTTTTAGATGTACGTATCGAGTCCAATGATAAAAACACTACTTATCGAATTTGTGACAAATGAGCAGTTTTTATATTAGATGTTAACTTCGTTACATCATGGGATACTTGTCTGAGTCTTGCAATCTTTCGTAATATCACTTGAATCAATTATCAAGAAACAAACTGTTAAACTCTCGTAGTAGAGACAGTTATTAACAGATTAAACGGCTTCCGACCGAGGCAAAGAATAAATGATATCCGTATTGATTTTTGAACAGCATTTTATGGACAGCATTTTATGAACAGCATTTTATACAACTTTTTATGGTTCCACTACAACCTTTAGTAATTCTTAACTAATGGATTAGTTATGTTGATGGAGGGTCACTATAAATAAGTCGTATTTGGGATACGCGCTTTTCAACTGCTCAGATTGGATAATGTTCAATGGTAAATGGTCTGCTGGTTTCAGTTATCCATAAAATTATAGTCATAATGGGCATAGATAGAGAAAAGTACCGGCTCCCGGGAGTGTGGCCATGGCGTAAAGCATGCTCAACAGGGGTGAGGGGTTCACAACCCCCCTCGGCCATCTTTTGATACTATACTTTTTCTTGTTCTTTTTCTTAGGTTTCATTTATGTTGTATCAGGTTTAAAACCATTTGGATATCACGAATGTTCACGTCGTAATTTGCTTATATCAGAAGGGTAATCAATAAATGGCAAAATCTATAAATATTAATTTTGACCACTGGTCAGTATCTATATTTCATTAAATATTTGGCCATCGTATAGCACTTCCTACTTACCCTTGATATTTCTGTAAAATAAATTATTAAAACTGTACACAGTGTTTATAAATGAAAGATCTAAAAGAGGGTATCAGAAAGGTTTATTAAAACATATAAAAAGGAGAATTTTATTCATTGTGTACCCTTTATTATTGTGAATGGGAAATATCTCATATTGAAATTTAAACCTATTTAACAATGATAAACTCATAGTAACCTTTAAACAAAATAATTCAATATCAAGCTTTGTGTATACTTAGATTCCACAAACTCTTGTAATCATCTCAAGATACTTTTGAAATGCACTAAAATATCCTTGATCTCCTCTTAAAGAACAACGACAAAATACACATATATTATAAATATATATACAGGGTGTCCCAAAAACATTGATCCCGGCTTTTATTCTTTAAATATTGATCTTAGACGTATATAATAAATTACAAAGTTGCGTAAAAAAAGGTACAGGATTTTATAAAATCGATTAAATATTTTAAGGGAATTAAATTTTAAGAAATACAAAATTTAAATATTTATACGGCCCCGTACAAAAACATTTCCAATGAGTAAAATGTGCCCCATACACTAATAAGATGATGTACAAAATTTCATGATTTTATCATAAAAAGTTCCAGAAATATGAAAAGACAAAATGCAGACTTAAACCACGTTTCGATGCATCGACATGGGTTCTCAGAGGGGAAAAATAAAGTCGGCAGATCACGTTTAAGGGGTTATTCACAAATTACGAAAGAAAACAATGATTACATAAATAAATAATAATTTTGCTATTTATCGGTACAAACGTATCTACACTGCGTAGAAATATTAACTTTTACAAAGCTTGTTCAAAATGTTTTTCATCCATGCCAATACAGAGCTGAATTTGCCTGATAACACTTCTGTGCAGTCGATCAAGTTCATATTCGGTGATGTCACGACAGCCATCTCGAATGCGTTGTTGCAACTCTGCTTTATTTAAAGGAGGTGACTGATAAACAATTGTTCTTAAACGATTCCACCAATAAAAATCCATATGCGTTAAATCAGGCGATCTAGGGCAAAATTCGACTGGCCCATGCAAGACAATCCACTTGTCTGGAAACTCGTTATTTAATCAGTGTGTCACAACTTTTAGCTGGAGATCTGTCCTGTTGAAATCATACATGTGGAAGTACTGTTAAAGGCAGTTCATCCATAAAATCAGGAATAACCGCATTCAAAACCGCATTCAATCACCATCATACAGTATGGGTTCAAGCAAACGTTTTCTGAAAATACCACACCATACATTCACAAAAAATTGCTTCTGATGATGAATATCACGTACCACGAAAGGATTTGTGTCTGAACAGAAGTGCTCATTTTGAGGATTTATGCATCCATCTTGTTTAAAACAGCATTCGCCAGTCCAAATTACGTTTTTCAAGAAAGAGGGATTTGCATCTTCCTGATTTAGAGCCCAATTACAAAAATCTAGACGGCGTTGATAATCTGTTGGCTCCTGTCCTTGCACACCATGAATGTTAAACAGATGTCGTTTATTCAGTCTCAGTATTCGTCACACTGTGTCACGTGGTACGTTCATTTCTGAAGCAGCGGTACGAACACTACTATGTGGATGACTTCAAAAGTAAGCTAAAATATCAATTTCTGCATCAGTTGAGTGAAGTCTGGACCTACCTAGTCCACCTACACGATGTAGCTTCCTCATTCACGCACTCGTTGCACCAATTGAAAAATAAATCTCCCAGAAGGATGTCGAGAATTGGGAAAAGTACGTTGATATTCCCGTGAAGTTTCGTTAGCATCGAGATTTCATAAACTGTACAGCACAGGCATTCCAAAAAGTTCTTCGCTGCTATATTGCAACATACTGTCGGTACCGTCTAACTACACCCTAAAATGTAGCAGAAATGTGAAATACTGCGCGTTACGCTTACTAAAGTGCAGCATTTGATCAATGGCAGACAAAAACAACTTTCTCATGCGATGATGCGTCTGTTGCGATTGTGTGACGCACGGATCACAGGCAGATATTTGCATATACATATATTTCTAAGCTGTTTTAATGTTCATTTCAATTGTGCCATTTCCAAGTTTTATTCTGTAATTAATCATGTAAAATTTTACGCTATTTTTCAGCAAGCATATTTTTGAAAAATTGTGAATAAATCTAAAGATAAGAGGCAGATATTATTTGCCTATGATGATGCATTTCTGCATGGAATCATTTGCACTCTTGCTGTAAACATTTGCATTTTAATTTGTGATTAATCCCTCACCAAATTTGTTTACACATATCTCTGGGACTTTTTATGATGCAATGCTGAAATTTTGTTCATCATCTTATTAGTGTATGAGACACATTTTACTCATTGGAAATGTTTTTGTACGAAGGCCGTATAAAAATTTAAATTTTGTATTTCTTCAAATTTAATCCCCTGAAAATGTTTATCTATTTCGTAAAATTCAGTACCTTTTTACGTAATTTTGTAATTTATTATATATGTCTAAGATTAATATTTTAGGAATAAAAGCCGAGGTCAATGTGTTTGGGATATATATATATATATATATATCTATATATATATATATATATATTGTATTCCGTAGACAAGTTTTTAAGTAAGTGTATTATGAGTTACTTCTTCCATTCTACCATTGGATATACTATTTTAATATTTATATAAATATATATATATGAATTTCAAAAGAACAAAAGGAAAAAAGCCAACAGGTAAAATATTAAATGACCAAGGGGGTTTATCCCCTTTGACCATAGGATATATATGACCTATAGATATATATATATATATATATATATATATATATATATATATATATATATATATATATATATATATATATATATATATATATATATATATATATATATATATATATTGAAGGGTATTGACGGAGTATATATATATATATATTGAAGGGGTAGAATTAATGTTTTATCTCGAGTCCGAAGAGCGTATTAAAAAAACGTGTTAAAAAAGATCTATGATTATCTGACAAAAAATATCACAATTTGCATATTAATAACCTTAAAAAATACAAATAAGTTATATAATTATGCAGTATATTTAGTTAATGTTACAGTAGAAAAGTTTAAATTGACGAAATAGCCTTAAATGTAACTTCCTTGGCTTCTATTATTAGCTTATTATTATAATTCTCTTGAATTTGCATTACATTGACTTACATTACTTCTTAGGCTTTTGACTCCGTGCATTTACTTTTCTCTCGTATTATTTATATAGGTTTATTCAAATTCTCTAATTATTGGCAGCGTTGCCATGTACTTTTCAGCTACTTATCTCTCACGACTGACAACAGTTCAATTTCATTTTCATTTTTACGATGGCAACAATTCAGTTTCATTTTTATCTCCTGCGAGTGACAAAGAATGACTTGTAATTTTTTATTCTTCACCTACAATAGCGTCGATACATAATATATTTATCTCATCTAAAAGTTTTCATTTATTTTTATATTTCAATATGTTTAAGCTTGTTGGCCGGCAAACGGAGTTTATAGATAATATTTCTCCGTTTTCAAAAACAAGTGGTCGAGGGTGAAGTTTTCCAACTCCGCTTATGCTTATTAAGAAATAAAATTAATTATTAAGAAATAAAAATGTTTATATTAATAAATATAATATTTATATTATTCAATTGAAAACTTTTTATAATATAAAGTTTTATTCTTCAATTTTTAGTGTTGTTGAAAAGTTTTATGCAATGCGTTATTTTCTTGGATTTAATATTTCAAATAACAAAATAAGTGATACACTCCCTAAACTCTTTTGTAGGGACAATAGGTAGATCACGTCAACCTAAATGAGGTATAGTAAGTAAAAGTAAAATCTCAATAAATTTAATATATAATAGAAGGATAGTAGGATTTTCCCTTTAATGTATCATTGTTTTCTTTTACTTTATATTAAAAAGCCTTCCCTGATATGAATAAATGTGATAAATCAATTAAAGTCCGCTCAACTCTTTTGTAGGGACAATAGGTAGATAATTTCTCATACCAAAATCTACTTTTAAGTAGATTGTGAGTTTTTAATTTATTCTTCAAATTTTACAAGAAAAAAATTTAAACATGTGCATCGTTATTCCAAATGATACACAATTATGGCATATATTACACAATTATAGCACATATATTATTATCCTTCATTTTAAAGAGATAAAAAATATTTTAATTAATACCAAGTTTGACAATGCACCCCCTCGGGGGTTAAATCTCCAACCCCGAGAGCTAGATGCTAATGATACCCGAACACAAAAATTGTATTGCAGTTATTTTTCATTACAATGAAACTGTTAAGTTTCATGATCATTGATCAATAAATATGAATACATTTTTATGGACGCGGTCATTTCTTTGATTCAAGAATTTATTTTTAAGTAGATTGTTATCATTTTTTTTTCAAATGTTACAAAAGAAAATTTGAAACATCTGTATCGTTATTCCAAATGATAACAATTATAGCATACCCTCATTTTAAAGAACAATTCTTTGAAAGAAAAATTCTTTCGATTAATAATAAGTTTGACAATGTACCAATTGGGGGTTAATTGACCCGGCACCAAAAAGGATAATGATGTCACGAACACAAAAATTGTAATGTAGCTCTTTTTCTTTACATAGATTGTAACTGTTAAGTTTCGTGATCACTGATACATAAATATTTATAAATTTTTTATACGACGATTTCTTTTCTTTGAATCAATATTTCAGATATAAAAATGAATGACACGCTTTTCAAATAAATTCATGTGCAAGGGCAAAACGGGGGTAAACAAAGTAGAAGTGGAAATGCAATTCCACTTATAGGACGTTTGATAAATGAAAGTGAAATCTCAATAAATTCCATATACTGGGATTTTCCCTTGTCATTTTTACTTTCCTTATATACATAATGTATAAGGAAAGTATTGTGGCGGGGTCGAAAATTCGAAATCGAGTTTTCGACGGGAGACCACGTTTCAAGCATCCCTGATCACGAATCAAACATTTTTGAAGTGATGTCTGTGTGTGTGTGTGTGTGTGTGTGTGTGTGTGTGCGTGTGTGTGTGTGTGTGTGTGTGTGTGTGTGTGTCAGTGAACCTGTGGAGACGATAACTGACGAACGAATGGACCGATTCGAACCAAATTTGGTACAAAAATCACAATCTGTAAACACTAGAAGCCTGTTGTTTTTATACGTAATCGAATGTTCAGAACCCCCCTAAATTTTCGAATAAAATTTTGAAAAAATCGTCAAAAAATCAAAACCACTAATAAAGTTACGCAAATAGACATTTCTTATGTAATTTTTCAATAGAAAACGATTGACATAAATTTTAGAACGCTAACATGAACCGTTCTCGAGATATTGCACATTTTTCAAAAAAATTATTAAAAAGTCATATAAAATGAAAAAAAAAATTCCTATTGAGAAACATTCTCACTTTTCATATGTAATACCATGCGATAAATTGGGTGACATTATTCTCGTGGATCTAGCTCGTTCCATTCATGAAAAAAGATACTTTGAGTAATACTTTTGTATTTGAACGCCAATAGTCATTTATCTGCTGAAAGAACAACTTATGCCTTCGTCCATAACGCTTGGCGAGATATTGGCGACGAATTTTGCGACATGTCGCCAACTTGCCGACTTTTTGAAAAGTTGCCAAATTAGCGGAAATCTCGCCAAATGGATGAAAATGACGCTAAATCAATGAAAATGACGACTCATTGTCGAAAATTCAATATCTTGGAAAGAATATTAGTATCTACTATAAGAAAAACCTATTTTTTTTACTGTAAAAGTAGTAAATTCATTACATTATATAAGGAAAGTCATGTGTTGCCCACATCAGATTTTTTTATTTCTCTTTACTTCATATCGAAAGGTCTTCCCTGATAGGAATGCTCAACTTGACATTCTCATACAACAATCCATTTTTAAGCAACTTATTATTACTTTTTCTGCAAATTTTAAAAGAGAAATTTTGATGCATCTGTTTCACTTATCCAAATGATAACGATTATAAGTAGTGTAAATAAGGGGGTTCTGGCTCATCAGGAGCTAGATTTTAACATGGGCAAATTCCGAAGCTATACCATTCTCCGTGTTAAAACATAGCTCCGGATGGAAAGGGGTCGAACCTCAACTTGCCACGTGATTTTTTTCTATGAATGGAGATTTTTATCAGTCAGATAAGAAGGATGTTATTAATCAGCAGGTAGATATGAATTTTTTTTCCCACAGTATGAATCTAAACTTTGCTTGCAAATTTCATTTTATTTGCATATCTTCAGTATTCAATGTGTATATATATATATATTTTTTTCAATCATTCCAGGTTTTGATCCATAAGCATCTTTGCCATATTAGAGTTCCTTTAATTAAATAGGATTCTGTCAGTATACATGTAAAAAGTAAAGTATCTTATTATAATTCAACATGATTCTACTTGATCATAGTCAGTTTCTTGCAATGTATGTAAATAAATTCACATTCTCTAAATAATAAATCTTCATTTCACTAATTAACTTAAATATTTTTTTTAGTTGTAGTCCCACTTCCACCCGATGTATTCAATACACCTCTACAATTTTAATTTAGCATGGGGGGAGCTTAGTCATTTAAATTTGATAATGACCATATGCTAAGCTCTTGATACCATCATTTAAAATATAGCGTTTATCATCATATGGCGATAATCCCATTCTAATTTGCTTCACAGTATAAATCTTCTGATCTATAATTGAAATTTTAATTTGCTCAACTCTATTACATCTACGTCTTGTTAAGTAGATATAGTAATCTCGATGATGAATGAATCTTTTCGCAGCATTCTTATCAACACCTATAGCAGTTTTCTTTACCATGAAGGCTGTTATTAAACTATACATTTTTTTATCTTAATCCTACAAACTCTAGGGCAGGAGTACCATTCAACTCATCTTTCAATTTTCCAATCACTTTTTGTATTTTTGTTGGTATGAAGTGGATGATCGGATGAATAATCCGAAAAGTTGAAAAAATCTTGATGACTTTCAAAATCTTTATAAATATCTTCTGTTCCAACTTTCACACAGGGAATCCGTGTCTATGAAAAGCAATTCAGCTCGACTTCCATACACCCTTTTAATAAAATTATAATGAAACTCACACATGAGTGTTTTACTCAAATCTAGTACTGAAAACCAGCATAGATAGGTCTATACAATTCTAATTTAGTTTTATGCATATGAACTGCGACCAGGTCTTCATTAAATACTTTGAAAGAGTGAAACGCTGATGAAGCAAGATATTTTTTTTAATCTCTTTACATAAATTCCAACTATACTCCGAAATCAGAGACGGGGAACTCTTTCAGGCTCTAGAGGTTAGTCATTATATTCATCATACAAATCATGAGGATAGTCAATATCCGAATCGAAAATATACCCCACAGATGAGTCATCTTCTATCACAAGTGGATCAAAATTCAGGTTTTCTTCAGAATCATGCCATCTAAAATCCGAAACAATGAGTGCTTGGCTTAGTGCCCATCCATATAAATTATTAGCATCCAGATATACTATATAATTGCAAGGTTTTCAAAATGCTAATGTTAAAAATACTTATTATTTGCCTGGCTTAGACGTTTACTAATACCACCGTTTGCTAATACTAATACCACCTTCTTCTTAAAATAGGTACATATCAGTATCTGTAATCAGTTCTAATGATACACCGCTAGTCTTTAGGGCAGCGTTCCAAGCAAGAGATTGTAATGTTATACAATGAGCTGCATCTATTCCCTAATAATTAAGGGACAAATCACGAAAATTTTCAAAAATGTCGGCTAGCAGAAGAATATCAGTTTTTATGTACAAGTCATGATATTCCCCCATATACTTTATCTTTAAGGATGACCAAACATGTTGAGCATGAGCATGAGCATAGGATTCATCACAGACCTTTTGATTTAAATCATCGATGAAGGCCTCTTTAGAGGGTAGACTCGTTTCTTCGAACTTCTTAGCACAATCTATATAAGAATAGGGGTAAACACCCCTTCTAATTAGCAAATTTACATGATCATTTGCAAAATGCTCTTTGATGATAAGAAACTGATCGGATTCCAAACTAGAGCTTAGTTTCTCAATGGAGGGAGGTAAAAATTGGAAGGAGTCTATAAACTGCAGACGTCCAACACTGAATGTTATATAATTCTGCATATTACTAGAAATACACTCAATACTCCTTTCTTTAAATTGATAGATCCCCTTCATAATTAAATATTCATCATACCCTTTAAATTGTAGAACACAACAATAATGCGCCGTCTTATCTCGTAATTCAGATTACAATTAGGATGAGCTGCACCTCTTAACTTAGAAGTTAAGTGACTGTGATTTCTTACACGTTCTCCCCCTGAAAGCATTGTTCCAGATATGACAGACAGTAGCATTTTCAAAGTGTTCACAATCTTCAGCAGTGACACTAATTTTCATATTTTCATTCAATAGTCATTGAATATCTTTTTTTTCATGAATAAGGGTCTTCAAAAAATGAGTAATCACATCTTCACCTCTATAGATAACAGGACCTTTAAAGGTTTTCCCATCAGGACCAATAATAATGTATTCAAAACAGCAAGGAACATGATGAGATAAGATGTTCTCATATGAAATGGATGGGGAATTCTCACACAAATACGCTTTTATTATAAAAGATTCAAAGTCCGCATATACCACAACTGGTGCATGAATTTGCATATAAACACTTTTAAATTTCAAAATTGCATCATCACCACTAGGCAGTTCCACCCTCTGCAGACCATACTTTGTGCATAATTCAATATTACTCTTTAAACGAGTTTTAGATGAAAACCGCTGTGAACAATGATTACAAAAATGTTACTTCTCTTTATGCTTTCTTAAACTATATAGAAGTTTACTTATACTTTTAATACAACAGTAATGATAATGCTCATCACTACTGATAAGCAATAAATTACAGTGTTGATCCCGTCTATCAGATGATATATAGAGCGGAAATAACCTTCTTATCTTCATACCCAAAGACATTCAAGCTTATATTGTTATTTCTCTCTAACAATTGAACTTGGTGTAAAGGAGTTGGAAAACTCAATTTCGTTCATATTTAGCTTACATTTATGTTCGGTATATTTACCGACACGGGATACATTCTTATTAACAGTATGGAAAGCCAACGTGTCCTTGATGCTGAGGAGGTTTTGGGTGGATATCGCAATGACATGAATTGTTATCGGAGAAAGTATTGCGAAAGAGGTGTACTAAGTGTACGAAGCATGATTTAATTATTGTGTCAGGTATTTGAAAGGAACCAAATTCAATTATTGTATTACGAATTTAAAAACAAAAATCTTTACTTTTAATTAGAAAAATATTATTTAACTCACTTCTGAAAGGAGCATATTAAAATTTTGGAGAAATTTGTTTTCCATTGCAATTAGTACAGCACAACGAGAAGAAATTCAAAAAAACGTCTTTCCAAGGGCAAGTCTCAAGAAAAAGTAACCTCTACGCATCGCGAATTGTGGGCGGAAACATCAAATGGTATATCATGTGACACGATAATATATATATTACATGATTCCATACGTAACATCATGTGATTCGATAAGAAATATCACGTGACTCTATATTTAGACATGTCATGTGATATTTCTTATCGAATCACGTGATGTTAGGTATGGAATTACGTGATATATCCTATAGTGTCACATGATATACCATGTGATGTTGCCGCCCACAATACGCGATGCGTTAAGGTCACTTTTACTTGAGATTTGCGCTTGGAAAGACGTGTGTTTGAATTTCTCCTCATTGTATTGTACTAATTGCAATGGAACACGAATTTCTCCGAAATTATAATATGCTCCTTTCAGAAGTGAGTTAAAGAATCTTTTTCTAATGAAAAATAAAGATTTTTGTTTTTAAATTCGTAATACAATAATTGAATTCGGTTCTTTTCAAATTTCTGACACAATAATTAAATCATGTTTCGTACACTTTTTTTAAAATTTCTTAACATGGTGGGTTTTTTTAATTTTAAGGATCTGAATGCAACCTGTACATGCAAAACCTGATGCTACATCTCCTGTTACACCTGTTGTGGTTGAGGAAGTTTGGTCGAGTGGTGTTCAGGTGAGTTATTTTTTTAAAGATACTCTGTTTATTTAATATTCATATTTCCCCATTTGGCCATAACTGCTTCATTAAAACAATTAACATCGCCGAAAAATTCGCTCAGTATCGATTCCCTTTACTCACATCATGAAATTTTAAACTCCTGTAACGCACTCCAAAATTCATCGACCATTTCCTAAAGTTAATGTATTAACATCATTTTTTCAAAATACATATTTTTGATAACACACTTTCATATTTATAGGTATTTCAATTCTTTCCACAAATTTTCATTACCCATCCTAAATCTCCAAACTTCCGCTCGGGAGTGGTATCTCCCAAACTTTACTTTAAGTACATATGTCACAACTGATAAATATTGTCATAGTCCGTCGAGGGTTAAGGTCGGAGCGCTTCTGTTATCAGTTGCCTCATCGGACCAAAGTTCAACTCCCTTCCCCGATTATCAAATAGATCAACTATTCAAATATCGCCCTCGCCCAAATTTATCAATGTCCAAATATTTCACTCCCTTGCGATAAGGCCATTACCTCCTCAACACCAAGGTCATGATGACGTTCCATGCTTCCACACTTCTTTCCCAATGCTTCCTCCGATAACAATTCATATCATTGCGACATCCACCCAAAACCTCCTCAGCATCAAGGACACGTTGGCTTTCCATACTGATAATATCCTCCCTCCACAAAACTACCTCCGATAAGAACACTCCTCCTCAATGAGTCATCTGCACCGCACTGCACCGCCTCCTCAAATTGGTCCTCAAAGCCCTTTTTATAGCTACTATACTACTCAATCTTTTATGATTATAAATGGTTATATAGCATATGTAAAGTATAATTCTGAGTAATTTGAGGGTATTAACTTGTTCCTGGGTGAATTTTATGATTTTTTATGTTCATTTTAAAAATTCCTGTAAAGTATGCTTTCGTGTAGAATTTCGGGTATTTTGGACTATAGATAATTGAAATCTAGTAATTATAGTAGATATGTCAGGGTTTTAATATATCTTAATGAGTTTTAAACCTATGGGAATCCATTTAATGTATTGATTGCGATTATAAAAGGATTGTTTATTTTCATGAGGTTAATGTATGTAATTATGATAAGTTGTTTGTTACTCAGTGTAACTGTAACCGTGATATCTCTAGAGTTTTTTTTCTTACTTACAGCTGAGTTAGGGTAACTTGCAGACCGTAATTTTGTCATTCTACGCGAATACTTCATAGTGGTAGGTCGTGCTTATGGTGCAGTCTCCTATTCTTAAATCGTGATGTTTTCTTTAAGTAGCGATATTGGAGATACTGCCTCTAACATTAGTGATATATAATAGCTCGATTACGCTTGAGTGGACATGTAAGTACTTGTTTTAATATGATTTTATTTTGTGAATTTATTAAACTTGTCAGTTTTATAATATATGATAACTTAATTATTTTTTATTTAATTAGAACTTTTATGAATTTAATGTGGCTAATTAGTGTTTTCATATCTACAAATATCCTTTTACTTGGTGGCTTTATTATTACTTTTTTGAATGATTCTTATTGGTGTGGTATAAATAATCTATGATTATCTTACATATGCTTTGAGAATCGTATTATAATACTAAAGAAGATAAGAAGATTTATAACATGCTTATACTAAAATCTTGTATTTTTATCTTTTACAGATTTGTCTTACTTGTGCGAAGAGCTTCACGAAGAAGTTTTTTGTCCACAATGTTCTGCTACATTTACCCGAATGAGTGATATGCTACGTCATGAGCGTACAGCTCATAGTGATAAGCCTATGTTGAATTTGAAAATTAAAACTTTCAGTGTATTTCCTACGCAAGGCGGTAAAAGAAAAACTTCATGTGTTTCTGGCATAAATAAGAAGGGGAAAGTGGCTATAAATCCCTGTCAACAAGCTTTAAACAGTACTGTGACCGTTCATAAAGCTGCCGGAAATGGCGAAAAGGGATATCCTTACCTTTTAAGAATATAACAGAATTTGTTGAAGACAGGTAGAGAAGATTGCCTTGAAGCGCAGTAATGTATTTTACATAAATCTGTGTTGCCGTTTTACACGCTTCCAATCTGAGAAAGAACAGGAATATTGTACAGCCTATCTCAGAAGTTCCTGTATGAGGAATATCACTGAAGAAGATTTGAATGTTAATGTGGATTCTGCTTTTGTAAAAGTATTAACATCATTCGAAACATATGAAAGACGTGGTAGTGGTTGGGTTTCAGAGTGGATAGATGAACTAATGATTGATGTTAGCAGGGTATATGAACCTCCAGCTGCTTCTAGCTATACCCCACTGCCTAAAGAACTAACTACTAAAAAAGCTGTTATTAATGTACAAAATAGTGATCAAAAATGCTTTATGTGTTCCATCTTAGCAGGTATTTATCCTGTTAATAAGAATGCATTCCGTGTCGGTAAATATACCGAACATGAATGTAAGCTAAATATGAACGGGATTGAGTTTCCTACTCCTTTACACCAAGTTAAATAGTTTGAGAGAAATAACAATATAAGCTTGAATGTCTATGGGTATGAAGATAAGAAGATGTTTTCTCTCTATATATCAACTGATAGACGGGATCAACACTGAAATTTATTGCTTATCAGTAGTGATGCACATTATCATTACTGTTGTATGAAAAGTATAAGTAAACCTCTATACAGTTTAAGAAAACATAAAGAGAAGCAGCATTTTTGTAATCATTGTTTACAGCTGTTTTCATCTGAAACTCGTTTAAAGGGTCATATTGAATTATGCAAACAGTACGGTCTGCAGCGGGTAGAACTGCCTAGTGGTGATGATGAAATTTTGAAATTTAAATGTGTTTATATGCAAATCCGTGTACAATTTGTGGTATATGCGGACTTTGAATCTTTTATAATAAAAACGGATTTGTGTGAGAATTCCCCATCCATTTCACATGAGAACATCTTATTTCATCATGTTTCTTGCGATTTTGCATACATTATTATTGGTCCTGATGGGAAAACCTTTAAAGGTCCTGTTATCTATAGAGGTGAAGATGTGACTACTCATTTTTTGAAGACTTTTATTCATGAAAAAAAGGGTATTCAAAGAATATTGAATGTAAATATGAAAATTAGTTTCACTGATGAAGATCGTGAAAACTTTGAAAATGCTACTGTCTGTCATATCTGTAAAAATGCTTTAGGAGGAGAACGTGTAAGAGATCACTGTTACTTAACTTCTAAGTTCAAAGGTGCAGCTCATCCTGATTGCAATCTGAATTACAAGATAAGACGGCGCATACCTGTTGAGTTCCACAATTTAAAAGGGTATGATGGATATTTAATTATGCAGGGGATCGATCAATTTAAAGAAAGGAGAAGGGAGTGTATTTCTAGTAATATACAGAATTATATAACATTCAGTGTTGGAAGTCTGCAGTTTATAGACTCCTTCCAATTTTTACCTGCCACTATTGAGAAACTAAGCCCTAGTTTGGAATCCGATCAGTTTCGTATCATCAAATAGCATTTTACAAATGATCATGTGAATTTGCTTACTAGAAAGGGTGTTTACCCCTATTCTTATATAGATAGTGCTAAGAAGTTTGAAGAAACGTGTCTACCCTCTAAAGAGGCCTTCTTCGATTATTTAAATCAAGAGGTCTGTGATGAGTCCTATGCTGATACTCAACATGTTTGATCATCTTTAGAGATAAAGGATATGGGGGAATATCATGACTTGTACATTAAAACTGATAGTCTTCTGCTAGCGGACATTTTTAAAAACTGCCGTGATTTGTCACTGAGTTATTATGGAATAGATGCTGCTTACTGTAAAACATTACCATCTCATGCTTGGAATGCTACCCTAATGACTAGCGGTGCATCATTAGAACTGATTACAGATCCTGATATGTACTTATTCTTAGAAGAAGGTGTTATAGGTGGTATTAGTGTTATTAGTAAACGTCTAAGCCAGGCTAATAATAAGTATTTAGAACATTATGATTCTGCAAAACCTTGCAAGTATATAATGTATTTGGATGCTAATAATTTATATGGATGGGCACTAAGCCAAGCACCCCCTGTATCAGATTTTATATGGCTTGATTCTGAAGAACTCCTGAATTTTGATCCACTTGTGATAGAAAATGACTCATCTGTGGGGTATATTATCGAGGCGGATATAGACAATCTTCATGATTTGCATGATGAAAATAATGACTATCCTCTAGCGCCTGAAAGAATTCATATCACCCCGTCTCCGATTTCGGAGTATAGTCGGAATTTATCTAAAGAAATGGATTTGAATATATGCAAGGTTCAGATCAAATTAACTCCCAATTTGAATAACAAGGTTAAATATGTTCTGCATTATAGAAATTTAAAGCAGCATATGAAGCTCTGGATGAAACTTGTGAAAATCCATCGAGTATTAACTTTCCAGCAAGTTCATTAATGTAGCTCTTTCACTCTACATAGATTGTAACTGTTAAGTTTCGTGATCACTGATACATAAATATTTATAAATTTTTATACGACGATTTCTTTTCTTTGAATCAATATTTCAGATATAAAAATGATTGACACGCTTTTCAAATAAATTCATTTGTAGGGGCAAAACGGGGGTAAACAAAGTAGAAGTGGAAATGCAATTCCACTTATAGGACGTTTGATAAGTGAAAGTGAAATCTCAATAAATTCCATATACTGGGATTTTCCCTTGTCAGTTCTACCCCTCTCCATCCGGAGCTATGTTTTAACATGGAGAAGAATAGCTCCGGAATTTGCCCATGTTAAAGTATAGCTCCGGATGAGGCAGAACTCTCTTATTTACACTACTATTATAGCATATTAACCTTCATTTTAAAGGGCGAAAAAATATTTTGTACCTTTAATTTGCCAATGTACACCCTCGGTGGTTAACTCCCCCGCAACGAGAGGATCTAACGATGTCACGAACATAAAAATTTTTACCCCCGCAAGGCGAGGGAATTAATGATGTCATAAACACGAAAAATATATTATAGCTGTTTTTACTACAATGATATAAATTGTTTAGTTTCGTATTCATTGCTCCATAAATATATTAAAATTTTGACACGATACGTTATTTTCTTTGATTCAGTATTTCAATTATTAAAATGAGTAACACACTTTTTAATTTCATTTGTAGGCACAAAATATAGGTGAAGAAAGTGGAAATCTCAAAGTCCTGGTAAGTAAAAGTGAAATCTCAATAAATTCTGACAATAATCTCTGACATGAATAAATGTGATAAATTAAGTAAAATGCACTCAACTTGACATTCTCATACAAAAATCCAGCAATTTGTGATATATTTTTTCTACAAATTTTACAAGAGAAATTTTAATGCATCTGTATCATTGTTCCAAATGATAACAATTATACCTTATTTTACCTAACCAATTATACCTAACAATTATATTATATATATTTATTATATATTTTAATAAATACCAAGTTTGCCATTGTACACCTTCAGGAGTTAAAACCCATCCAAGACAAGATATTAATGATGTCACAAACACAAAAAATGTATTGCAGCCGTTTTTCACTACAATGATATAAATTGCTTAGTTTTGTGTCCATTGAGGCATAAATATATTTAAATTTTTACACGATGCGCTCTTTTGTTTGATTCAATATTTCAAACAACAAAATCAGTAACACCAATTCTAATATCATCTGTGGCAACAAAATATATGTGGACCTGGAGGTGTATTTAACGAAAGTGGGGTAAGTAAAAATGAAATCTCGATAAACTCCATATTTTAAGGAAGAATAGTGCTGTGCCTTTTTCGACATTAGCATATTGTAAATAAAAAAACTTTCTTAAAGACTGGTTTGTTAAAAAAAATTAAATAAAAGCTGAAAATTAATAATTAATTTATTTAGAATAAATTTAACAAACAAGACAAGAAAGATCAATCATGCATAAAGCATTGTTTATGAAACACTTTACAACTGCAATGCAATTTTATTTAAACGTCTCTAAAATGCGATATATTCAGCGGTATTTTTTTTTAAATGATCACAATACTTCATTAATTTATTATATTTGAAAACTTCAAAATTCCTCGAAAAAAATAAACTTTATTTAAATGAGGTCATTGAAATATAAATCGCCTGGCTTTCTATGTAAAAACTGTAAACATTTCTTTCATGCACTTTTATTCCATTCCTTTGATTCATCACAATGCTACAATAATTTATTTTATTTAAAAACTTAAAAACATGGAGGTAAAAGTAATTTAGCTCTACGTTTAAAACTTTATCGCAGAAGTCTTCTATAAAATCGTTTGCTTCTCTATGTAAAATCAATGAATGTTTCATTCATATAAGCTATATTGAAAACTCCAGAGATAAATAATTTTGCGTTAAAGAAATTCAGCAATTCTTATGCAACCAATCCGACATCTTTAGATGTTTACATTCTCCATAAGTGAAAATTAGGCTTCGTTGTAAAATGAATCATATTTGGATGATCATTTAAAGTCAACTATATTGTAATTGCGTTATTTCAGTATGTAGATGCACAGAATTTAAGCAAAAATAAATTATTAAAATATTTTAATATATGGACTATATCGCTTAATGATGATGCTATAAATATTGATAATTGTTAATTTAGAGTTTGAAATATAATTTATTTGAATACTTTGAAATTATATTACATGCTGTCATAAAAAAGCGCCAAATGTACAATTAATTCAACGTTAAAAATCACAGTACCGTGGATCTTATACATTATTCCTTTCCTTACATACAATAATGTATAAGGAAAGTATTGTCACGGGGTCGAAAATTCCAATTCGCCTTATCAACGGCAGAGCGCGTTTCAAGCATCCCTGATCATGAATCGAACTATTTTGAAGTGATGTCTGCATGTGTGTGTGTGTGTGTGTGTGTGTGTGTGCGTGTGTGTGTGGAGACGATAACTGACGAAGAAATGGATTGATTAGAACGAAATTTGGTACAAAAATTACAATCCTTAAACACTGGAAGCCTATTGTTTTTATACGTAATCGAATGTTCAGAACCCCCTAAATTTTCGAGTGAAATTTTGAAAAATTCGACAAAAAATCAAAATATTTAATGAAAGAATAAATTCAATTATTACTTTCCTTATATACATAATGTATAAGGAAAGTATTGTGACTGGGTCGAAAATTCGAATTCGAGTTTTCGACAGGAGAGCATGTTTCAAGCATCCCTGAGCACGAATCATACATTTTTCAGGTAATGTCTGTGTGTGTGGATAACTCACGAATGAATGGAGCAATTCGAATGAAATTTCGAACAAAAATCACAATCCGTGAGTACTGGAAGCCTATTGCTTTTAAACCCACTCGAATGTTCAAAACTCCCCTACATTTTCGACTGAAATTTTGAAAAAATCGTCAAAAAAACCAAAACCTTTAATAAAGTTACCCAAATAGACATTTCTTATGTAATTTTTTATTAGAAAACGATTGACTTAAAATTTAGAACGCTAACATGAACCGTTCTCGAGATATTGCACATTTTTCAAAAAGATTAGCAAAAAGTCATATAAAATAAAAACAAGAAAGATCAATCATGCTTAAAGCATTGATTATGAAACACTTTCCAACTCCAATGCAATTTTATTTAAACATATCTAAAATGCAATACATTCCTAAGTAATATTTTAAAACTTATCACAATATACTACATTAATTTATTATATTTGAAAACTTAAACCTTCATCGAAAAAAATGAACTTCATTCAAATAACGGCATTGAAATATAAATTGCCTGGTTTAAACATCTCTAAATTGCAATGCATTCCTCGATAATATTTTTAAAACTATCATAATACTACGATATATTATTATATTTAAAAACTTCATCGAAAACAACTGAAATTCATTCAAATGACATCATAGAAAAAATAACACGCCTGGATCTCTCTATAAAAACAGCATTTCATTCACAACATTTTCCCATTCATTTCATTCATCACAATACTATAATAATTTATTTTATTTAAAAATTATGACCATGAAACAACAAATAATTAAACTCTATGCTTAAAACTTCATCGAAAAAAATCGTCCTTCTCTGTATAAAATCAATGAATATTTCATTCATATTAGCTATGCAGACTCCATGATCTAAATACTTTTGCGTTAAACAAATACAGCAATTCTAATACAACTCATCCTACATATTTTGCAGTTAACATTTTTACATAAGTGAAAAATAGGCTTCGTTGTAGAAATAATCAAATTTGGATGATCATTTAAACTCAAATATATTATCATTGCGTTGTTTCAGTATGTAGATGCACAGAATTTAAGCAAAAATAAAGTGGTTTTACGACGAATACAACACTCAATATGAATTAAAAAGAACTTTAAAATTACGATTTTGAGACAAGATGGATGCCGTATTATATTTTGAAGTTGGTCACGTGATCTTTTCATATCATGGTCACGTGACCGCTTCATATAAGAGGTGTAATTATTATTTTAATTTTTAGTTAAAAAACTACTGAATATATTTTGCTGAAATTTTTTTTATATATTTTACGGAATAATTTGAATATTACCTAACATTTTCGAAGCAATTTGTGAATTTTAAGTCCGCTTAAAAAATGTTTGAAAAATTAGGTCCCATAGGGTTCAATTTATTTCATTTTTTCAACCCGGGTTCAATCTAAAACTAATTGGGTGATATTATTTATTTATATTCCCATAGGTCCTACAGAGTGTCTGAACAACATACTAAAATTTCATTTTGATTAAGTCATTTTTACGGCAGTTATCGTGCTAACGGACAGACAGACAGACAGAATGAGCAAAGTCATAAACACTTTTCAACTTTATTGTGAAGTGTTAACAAAGTCATAAACACTTTTCAACTTTGTTGTAAAGTGTTAAAAATATATTTCCTATTTAGAAACATGTTCACTTTTCATATGTAATACCATGCGATAAATTTGGTGACTTCATTCTCGTGGATCTAGCTCATTCCATTCATGAAAAAAGATACTTTGAGTAATACTTTTGTATTTGAACGCCAATAGTCATTTATCTGCTGTAAGAATAACTTATTTCTCCGTCCATAGCTTTTAGCGAGCTTTTGGTGACGAATTTGGTGGAATGTGACCAACTTGGCAGCTTTTCTAAATGTTGCTAAATTAACGAAAAACTCGCCGAATAGATAAAAATGGCGCTATATCAATGAAAATGACGACTCATTGACGAAATTCAATATCTTGGAAAGAATATAAAAATCTACAGTAAAAATAATCTATTTTTTACTGTAAAAGTAGTAAATTCATTGCATTATATAAGGAAAGTCATGTGCTGCCCACATCAGATTTTTTTTTTACTGTGAAAAGAGTAAATTCATTGCATTACATAAGAAAAGTCATGTGTTACGCACATTAGATTTTTCTTTCTACATCATATCATTTTATTTCTACATCATATCGATTCCTGACATGAATACGACAAATTAATTGAAGTGCACTCGACACGAATTCCTCATACCATAATTCATTTTTAAGTAGATTGTTATTTTTTCTTCAAATATTACAAAAGAAAATTTGAAACGTATGTATCATTGTTCCAAATGATAACAATTATAGCATACACTCATTTTAAGTACTTGAAAAAAAATCTTTCGGTTAGTACAATGTTTAACAATGTACACCCTCTGGGGGATAGCGCCACCATTCCGAAAGAGGCTGATGATGTCTGAACATAAAAATTATATTGCAGCTATTTTCCACTACAATGATTGAAACTGTTGAGTTTCGTGATCATTGAACCATAAATGTGTATAAATTCTTATACGATGCGTTCTTTCCTTTGATTGAATGTTTCATGTATTAAAATGAGTAACACCCTTTCTAAATTCATTTGTAGGGACTAGATGGAGGTTGTGCAGGAAGTCTTCCAGGAAGTCGTGTCTTAGTAAGTAAAAGTTAAATCTCAATTCCATATATTAGGGGAGGATAGAGGGATTTTCCCTTTAACATTTTATTATTTATTTGTACTTCATATTGAAAAGTCTTCTCTGGCATGAATGAATGTTAAAAATTAATTAAAGTGCGCTCACTTCGACTTTCTAAAACCAAAATCCTCTTTTAAGCAGCTAATGATTTTTTTCCCGTACCTCTCCCCGTGGATCGCTGGGGCTACTTTATGTTACAGTAACATGGCTCACGATCCCACCGCTATATGGCCTGGACAGGTAATAATTTAATCAAGTGCCTGACTATTACAGAAAAGCAGTTATTAAATGCCAATGCACCATTTTGAGATTTTCACACAAATCAGCTCGTTAGCGATCAAAAGTATTATCGAAGAGTTTGTTTCCATCTTGACACCATCGGAAAGAGCGAAAGGAAATCTTTCCAACTAACTGTAAACCGGATCCGTAGGATAATTCCTCCACTCCTTTATAAAAATCTGAAATATTAAAATATTAAAAGTTTATAATATTTTATATGTATATTGCAACATCCATAAATTGAACAGTCGCACAATTCTAATTTCTGTTATAAATATTGTGTGATATCTACGCATTCTAATAAATATTTTTAATTACTTCTGAATTTTCTATGAATTTTAATGTGAAACGTTTCATAGCTTTTCAAAGTTCTGATAGCTCAAGTACTAATAGTAAAATTTCTTCCCTCAACTGATTATTTTTCTTTCTTCATTCCTGTTTGTCATTTTTCGACTTTTTCATTTTTTTTGTAGTGTCATGTTTCGACGGCCCATAACTTTGACCGTAACATATTTCCTAACGAAATAGACAGTAAGAAGAGCAATGATATGGAATGTAGCGAAATGTCACGAGTAAATTATGATCCTTATTAATAACGTTTGTGTAATTGTAATTAAGTATGTTTGTGAGGAGCTGTTTGCAGTAACAATTGTGTTGGTTAGAAACTTTACCCTTTAATCCAATGACAAACGAACCCGGTGGACGGTACAGTGGTGTCAAAAGTGCTGTTGATTGTCAAAAGTAGTCACAAGTGGTGACAAAAATACTGTTCAATTTCGAATTCAAGGGTGAGCAACTCATTGAAAGTATATTTCTTGAATGGAATTTTTGTTGCTTAGTTATGGCAGAATAAATTTATAAATTAAACTGACACAAATTTCAATAAGTTTCTTAATGACCAATCTAATTACAAAATCTGAATTAAGTTTTGACTCTGCAAATAAAGTATGAATTGAAACGTTTGAAGAATACGTAGAATATTTGTTAGGAAAATGGAGTTTTCTTAAACAACTAGATGTTAATATCGAATTATCGATAAATTTAAAATATTGGAATCAGAGCTAGAAGTTAGGAAGGAATATAAAGAAAATGTTCTGATGTGGAAATGGTGGATTTCTAGGAAAATAAATAAAGGTGGAAGTCAATAATATCTTATCAGGAACGTTAAAGAATGCACAGTAAATTACATAGTAAAACCCAAATATTTGTGCTCCAAATGATTACAATAAAAAATTTTTATAGAGATTCAGGAACTTGGCTAAAAATTTGGGCTCAATTCAATACAACCATTCATTTAAATAATAATTTATGTGCAGCACTAAATTCAATGACCTAAATTACTACTGAGAAGGAACACTTGCGAGCGCAATTGCTGTTTACACTTTTTACTGCTAATTGTGAAATGGCTATCAAAATGCTTATGGATAGATTTGGAAGACCGAATATATCTTGTTATAAAAATTCTTTGCTATCTTTGTCATATTTTATAAAGCTAACTGACGCATTTACTCATAATAAATTATATGATACATTTGAAGTTCATGTTAGAAGAATTTGAAACTCGATATAAAATCTGAAAAATTCGGTACCCTTTTGAGCCCAAGTATACCTAAGCGCATTCTTCGTGTACTGATATCACAGTTTAACACTAAACGTAAAGACACTCAATATATAACTATTAGTAACGAAACCTGTCAAATTACGATAAAAATTAGGTGTTGCATATCCTGTTGGACCTGATTCTTCCCTGAAAATGTTATGAAGTGCTGCTCTTCCAGATGTAGCACCTATTTGCATTTCTTCCCAAACAGTGCCATCAATCGAAATAGACTGATCATTTTTTCATTTCCATCCTCAGAACTTGTGAGCAATCTCATTCTTTTTCGTCCTCTACGTCCTCTATTATTTCGTCCTCTACGTCCTCTATTATTTCGTCCTCTACGTCTTCTATTATTTCTTCCTCTATGTCCTCTTTTATTTCGTCCTCTACGTCCTCTATTATTTTGTCCTGTATATCATCTATTATATTCGCAATATATTCCGCTTCATAGTCGGTATCAGTAGTTTCACACTCAGTGTCTAGTAGATCATTATCATTTTCAAATATTATATCTTTATTTTGAGAAAGTTCACATTCATTAATTTCCGAAAACTCTCCACCTTTGTTATTTATTTCTTCTAAGAACTTGGTGATGACGTGAATGTTTCAATATTTCCTCAGACTGAAGATTCGTAATGGAGTAACGCTGTAAAAACAAAATATAAACTAATTAGTAATACTATTTATTTCATGTCACCTTTTCTTGCAACTTGAAATTGTACGCAGTTTATTGAAATTTTAATACACAATTGTTCTAAATTGAACTTACTACACAACAGTCCTTGCAGAAATGTGCAGCAAACTGATGAAAATACGTAGAATGTGCAGGTACATCACATTTTCTGACCCGATACCATTACAAGACAATACATTTTTTCCCGGTCAAATGGCCGGTCGTGGTAGATAATAGTAGACTATGTATTTTTATCCTATAAACACAAGAAAAATAAATAACGAAAAATTTATTGTATGCATTTAATAGAAAAAGTCATAAAGTCAAGTGAGAAAAAGCAATAACATTATATGCGCATTTTCTAATCAAAATTTTACAACCTGTCATTTTAGTGTTAACAGATGGCGACAGACGAAAGCAACATTTGGAGTATTGATGAGTTTATGAAATTTATACAAAATGCAATCGAATGTCGTCAAATAACCGATTGTATGGTGGCCGTAAATACACGTAGCTATTACTCAAGGTTAATAGAATATTAAAAAGGTTGTCTCGTTCGCTATTCCCCCCATTGTAACATTTAGAGCTCCTCTACTACAGACTGATTTATCAAGCATATTGAAGCCCATAGGATTCCATACTATAGTTATAGAAATTATAAAATACGTGTTTAAAATAAATACTTTATATAAAAAAGAAGTTTCAATTTGAATATTGCAGAACATAGCTCGAGAAAGTGTGCTCCAGTACCGGATATCCAATTATTTAATAGCCATTGTTTTCTTCTTTTTTCATTTCTAGGAAAGCGAAATAGCCTAAAACCCTTTCTAGAATGATTAGAGCAGTTCGGTGTAGAACAACCACCCATAATTATTTCAATAATACTTCCTAAAGTGAAAATACGAATAGAGCTAATGCTAATGGATTGGGGTTCCAGGTATGATGAGCATCAATATGCTTGATGAGTCAGCTCGTATATAGAGGAGCCTACAGTAACATTTCTGGACGAGCTGTGACGTCACTGCTAGACCTAGAGCTCCTCTACTACAGGCTGACTTATCAAGCATATTGAAGCCCATAAGGTTCCATACTACAGGTACAGAAATTATAAAATAAGTGTTTAAAATAAATAATTTATATAAAAAAAAGAAATTTCAATTAGAATATTGTAGAACTTAGCTCGCACAAGTATTCCCCATTACCGGGTATCTAATTATTTATTAGCCATTGTTTTCTTTTTTCTTCGTTTCTAGGAAAGCGAAATAGCATAAAACCCTTTATAGAATGATTAAAGCAGTTCGGTGCAGAACAACCACCCATAATTATTTCAATTATACTTCTTTAAGTGAAAATACGAAAAGAGCTAATGCTAATGGACTGCGCTTCCAGCTACGGTGGACTTCAATATGCTTGATGAGTCAACTCGTATATAGGGGAGCGTTATCTAGACTTCCTTCCGATCTGTAGACCAGCGGCGCTTCGTAGAAAAACGTTAGAAAACAGCACGTTTTTTTTTAAATGCCTTACTTTAACATCAACAAAATACAGGAAATGTTTCCTAAAATAATGTTCTAACTCTGACATATGGCAAATGAACTCAAATTTGAATTCCAAATGAACTAAATTTCTGTAATTAACAGATGAAGGCATCAAAAACAGCGGTTTGACAAATTATATACTAAGACAAGGATATGATTTTCCGGGTGATTTCGTATAACAAATACATTCAGCTTCTTTTTTACACAAAATTTACATATTCCATGTGTAAACTGATAGATAATCTTTATTAATATTTTTACTCTCAAATATATTGCATAATTATGAATTTTAATATAGTATTTTTTAACAATAACTTTTACAACACATTAAAGATTTTAAACGAAATATCCCGTTCAAATTCATTAGATAGAGACTGGGCACTTTACTGTCTTTATTATCTATTAAAGGTTTGAATGTTTGAAATAGGATATAACTAATGAGAAATATATTAAAATAGAATTAAATAAGATTTATTTCTATAAAACACTCTCCATATTATCTTTATCAATTTGCAATTTTATTCATATTTCTTTAAAAATGTGTTGATTTAAAATGTTTTGCATATAAATGCTATGGTACATGTTCTATCCAGAAAAAGTGAGCGCACCATTCCGTTTTGAATAGTTCCTGTAGAAAAAATATTTGAACTTTATAATTTTCAAAAAAATGTCATCGATTTGATTTTAAAACATTTAGATTGTATCATTGTATGTTCAATTCATGTAATTAATATTTTCATTTTATATGCTTAAAGAAAACCCCGTTTCTATATATTTAATGATATACATCTGCTGTTTAACTTTGTTTATTTGAAGTCTTTGTGAATTCCTTTACTTTCTTTTATGGTACAGATATTACCGTAGAATTCCGTCAATCGGCACTTTAAAATGCGACAGGAAAATAAAAGGGAGGCGGTTGTATGTATCATCCGGAATTTTATGCTGAAAAAAACAAAGGCTATTTTTGTCATTTTATTCGAAGACGAATTTTTTTTCCCCGAAATTTGTCCAATATTTATGGGGAAGGAGCTTCAAATTAAAAAGATTCCATTCAACGTTTGTTTTAAAATAAATAGGGGTAAATGTGTCATTTTAATGCAACAATAAATTTATTTTGTTTTTACAAAATTATCCATAAATTACACAAGTTTTAACTTATGAATATCCCTTTCTTGAACAAAAACCATTTTTATTGAATCAAAACTACTCCGTCTTACTCATGATGAAGACCTTCAATTTAACGAATCAAGATATAAATACCTTAGCAGAAACTTTATTAACAAATTTACTAACAAACTACATTTGACGTGACAAATAATTATTTTTCCAATGGTTTGATAAAATATGTGTTTCCAAATTCAAATCAATTGCTGTTTTTTCTTCAGATGATTTTGAAAGTTTCCTGACTTTCTCTCAAATCCGGACGATATATTTTTTCAATGACATGTAACATTTTTGAACTAGACAAAAGCTATGCATTACATTGCCTGGAAATAATATTTATTCTAAATTATGCTGCGTTATTCATGCCTGTAAACCTCGGAATACAGTCAATATTTAAATGACAACTGATTTACCCCATTTAGATTAGAAATATATATGTATGTCCTTCTCAAACCGATTCCTATAACGCACCAAGTAGCCAGTAGCTCTTCTCTGATCATCCTCTATCTTTTTATATATAACCTTTGATCATTCAATTTTCTTTCAGCATAGTATTCAGTAATCTTTGTATAAACTCATGTTAAAATTGTAATAGCTTCCTCTCTCATCAAAAATTTGCTATTTCTTTTCATATGTACGGAATTTATTTTCGTAAATTTCACATTACTATGCATATACAGTTTTATTTTATTCTATATTGCTTGCACACAGTTACTATTAGATAAATATTTAAATAGTTTCCGATCAACGTCTCTCAATAGTTTTTCTCGTCTTTGTCAGAGAACGGGTCTAGCTAAGGCTCCTCTATATACGAGCTGACTCGTCAAGCATATTGAAGCCCACCGAGGCCGGAAGCGTAATCCATTAGCATTAGCTCTATTCATATTTTCACTTTAGGAAGTACTATTGAAATAATTTTTGGTGAGAGTTCTGCACCGAACTGCTCTAAACTTACTAGAAAAAGGTTTAGGTAACTTCGCTTTCCCAGAAATGGAAAGGGAATAAAAAAATGGCTTATAAATAGTCTACAGAATCATTCAATACTCGATACAGAAGCTTACTTGTGAAACCTAAATTTTACAATATTGTAATTGAAGCTTCTATTTGTATATAAAGTATTTATTTTAAACACTCATTTTATAATTTCGGTAATTAAGTCTGAATGACACGAATTTACTTTGGAACGGCACTGATATTTTCATCGCCAAGACGATGATTGGCGCCAATCATTTGAAGTAAACATTGGCGCTATGTTTAGATGATCGAGTTTAGAGGATTTCCTCAATATCTTTTAAAATACGTCAATTCTTTTGTACTAGGCATAAAAAATATATCGCTTGCAATACAGATATATATAATTTATTATTATTATTATAAACTAACGGCTAACGTAAGAACTATTGGCTAACGTAAAACGGCTGTTCCATACTAAGGCTCCTCTATATACGAGCTGACTCATCAAGCATATTGAAGCCCACCATAGCTGGAAGCGCAATCACTTTATTTTCACTTTAGGAAGTATAATTGAAATAATTATGGGTGGTGGTTCTGCACCGAACTGCTCTAATTATTCTAGAAAAGGTTTTGGGCTATTTCGCTTTCCTAGAAACGAAGAAGAAAACAATGCCTAATAAATAATTGGATACCAGGTACTGGAGCATACTTGTGCAAGCTAAATTCTACAATATTCTAATTGAAACTTCTTTTTTTATATAAAGTATTTATTTTAAACACTTATTTTATAATTTCTGTAACTGTAGTATGGGACCCTATTATGGGCTTCAATATGCTTCATAAGTCAGCCTGTAGTAGAGGAGCTCTAGGTCTGGCAGTGGCGGCACTCCTCTTTCCTTCCGGGGACAAGTTTCCCCCGAACGAGACAACCTTATATATGAGATATTGAACGGACCTTTGATGGCGGTTACAATCCAGAGACCGAGGCAGGGAATGAAACAACTGAGTCGGTAAAGAGCATCATCAGATCGGTCCGGTCGACAAAACTATCACCATTAGGCTTGGCTCACAGAAGCTTATCAGCATAAAAATCATCACAATAGGTATCATTATACATACATACGATCAAAAGATCACCACAGGGAAAATTTTAGACCTCAAGCCAGTTAATCACTTCAGCTAACATCGTCGGCTCCTTCCTAAGGAACACTATTAAAGGTGAAACTTGTCGAAATATGGCAATACAATAAATATGTGATTGCGGTTTTTAGTTGTTTTGTTTTATACAACGTTCTATTCAGAACAGAAATAGATTTCTCATCTTCAATCCGATGTAAAAGGTAACAAAAGATGGACCTGTACTACCAAAATGACTTCATACGAGCATGAAAAAATGGATACATATCTTCACTCAAAAATCAAAAATGGCGGACAGATGTACAACAGTGTGCAACGTTCATACTGCAACCGATATACTGGTGTGAAATCTAGCTTCAGGTCTCGAATTCGTTCATCTGCTTAGTCGGTTTCCCAAGTTCGTGTGTGAACTTTACTAAGATTTTCTTATAAAGTATGTAAATTAGACACACTTTCCGATCGAAATTTCTACATGGAAAGCATCACACCATTGACAGCATTGAGACATTGCATAATACGAGTAATTATGATTTCCTCCCGAACAACAAATGCTATACACATATTTAATGAAACCATAGAAAGTTCTCCGAACTTTACTGCATTTCCTTACAGAATCGTTTTTCTAGTGCTGATTAGATATTTGTACATTTCGGGGTAAAAGAACTTGTATTTTTTGGCGAAGTGGCCCGCAAAAATCGTCCAAATCTAAAATAAAAGTCTACATATGTTCAAATGTTCTTATTAAATTAAATTCTTATTTTATTAAATTTAAGGTCGTTAAGTATAAGAGCAACCCTAAAATTTAGGACTGATCATTCTCGAAATATTGTAGTTCTTTCGCATTTGTGCCATATCTTCTTGACCAGTCGCTAAAATTGAATTGAAACTACAAATTCCTTGTCATTTCAAATAATTACCCGTGCTGTTTTGACCAACTAAACTCCATTTAATTAATTATTGAAAAAGAGAAAATGAACTTGCTGTCCACATCAGATTTTTTAAAAAGCTACCCAGTTTTCAATTTGAATTTCTGCACATTAAAGAAATTCTTTAAGCTTATCATACTACTACTTTTGCTTTAATAACTTTTCGCTTACCATATCCATAAAAATTCCAATATGCTGGTTAATGATTTGTCAGAATTATGCCATGACCAGGTTTAATTAACTACTCATTTTTTTCTTTTCTGCAAAAAAATTTGAGTTCCATGCACTGCATGCTATTTATTACTCCTTATTTGCCTCTCGATATCCTGTTTTCTACAACTTTTTTTTTTCAATTTTGTCTCGTTTTACCACTTTTTCGTCACACTCAATGTCGCAACTACTTTGGGTTCTGTGGTTTAGACATTTTTCTGTTTGCTCAGTATGTTCTAGTTATCATTTGAGTATTTAAGCCCAAGTTTGTTTGCACTGAAGAAGAAAATCCAAAAATGTACGAAAAGTACGTCTGCTTATTAACCTTATAAACTTAATTTGCGCTGCAATTTATGTTTTGATCTAGTTTATTATTGATTGTGCGCTTCTATACTTACAGATGTCAAATTTTCTTTTCCCAAATCTGAATGTAAAATGCTATGTGGGTGAATAAAGAAGTATATTCTCAAAAATGTATTTCAATTACATTATATTTCATTCTTTAATGTTTTAGAATAAACTTTTGTTTCTGTTTCTTTTTAGAATGGGATTTAGACGAGTTAGAAGGCAAAATGCAGATTGGTCCAAATTCTTCTATTATCCATTATACATTCATGTATTTGTGACGAGTTTAATTTTGTTTTACCTTTATGATTGTATATAAAAGTATCAAATTATCAATAAACTTTAAAATTTTTTAGCTAATAGAAATAAATATAATTAAATTGTATAAGGCCAAAATGGTACAGATCACTATTAAAATATACTTACCACAGTATTTTAATTGCATTTTCGTTTAAAACAGAACTTTACATTATACAACACTTTTCAAAGTTTTTAAATCAAAGTAA
The DNA here is from genome assembly GCA_951213105.1 of Amaurobius ferox. Lineage (NCBI taxonomy): Eukaryota > Metazoa > Arthropoda > Arachnida > Araneae > Amaurobiidae > Amaurobius > Amaurobius ferox. The sequence goes on from OX578150.1 coordinate 81,631,656, forward strand.
ACTCAATATGCAACGCTTATAAAGATACTGAAAAATTACCTGGCACTTCCGATTTTAATCATAGTTCTTTATTTTCTCCAGAATATTACTATATTCAAAATGCAGATATTTTGTTTTTATATTCTGCATACATATATCTTACCGTGTTTGGGAGTAAATTTTTACAAATGCATTACTTGAACATTTTGTTCTTTATCATACCGTAAAATTCAAACATTTGAAAATTCGATTATTGTTTATTACATAATTTCAAATTCGTATGTTACTGTTGTTCATATGTTGAGCGGCAGTCATGGGTTGTCCAGAGGTATACAAAACGCAGTCAGGCGAAGTTGTTAAATTAAAACGAAACAAATAGGCACCAAGACAATCATGTCCGGTCAAAAGTCTAAACAGTGCCACTGCTGCAGCACGAGGTGAATCGGGAACACAGTAAGATCCGCAAAGCACACTCCAATGTTTGTCTCTAGAAGAGTGAGAAGCCACACTGCGAAACGATTGTTTGAATATTCTTTCAATCTCTAATTTAGGAGAATGGAGTGGCAAATCTCTGGAAGTCCTTTTAAGGATACCAGTTCCCTTTTTTGCTAGAAAATCCGCCTTCTCATTTCCTTGAAGGTCACAATGGGATGGTACCCATTGAAAAGCAACTCTACTCTCAATCTCCCCCAAAAGTTTTCTACAGTTCTGTACATAGGAATTCGTATTCTCCTGGATACCCATCAAAGTCTGCAGAGCAGAAGTAGAATCTGAAAATATCACTATCTTCTCAAATGGAATATGGCGGACAGCAAGTCGTTGGAGAGCTACATGGATAGCCTCGAGTTCTCCATCGAAGTGAAGTGTAAATGATCCAACATGCAGATAAAAAGAAAAAGTTCACTAAAAACACAGGCACCAGCACCCTCAGAAAAATCCAACAGAGACCCATCAATGTAAACATGAAACCATTCATCAAGAGGAAGACGAGAGCTAATAGTTTCTAAAGCAATATCTAGGAGTGCTGTATGGCAAAGATCACTTTTTCTCACTTTCTGAACCAGGTCCAATCTGACATCAAGTACCACATACTCCAATGTACTCACAAAAGATAAAAGTTCATAGAGTGCATCATTAATCACATTATATTGAGCGTTACGTAGTCATTAGATTGACAACGAAACTTGAAACCAGTTTACATATGGATAGACTCTTCATCAAAGACATTTTTGGAGCCAGTTCGAATCTCCCCCATCAAACCGCCTGCCCAAGGTCCTTTAATATATAGTTGGGCAGTCAGCCCTGCTACGAATTAAAAAGTTGTCAGATGAACGTCATGAACATAGTGTTTCATCATTCGTGACACCACCGACCAAGCAGGACTTTGAGAGTCGTTGCCAAAACACAGCAAGTTTTCCCAATAATACAATTTAAATTTGTTTGTTAATTTTGAAGTGGCAATATCCGATCGTAAGCAGCTTGCGCAGATATTTAAAATTGTGTTGTGCATACCATCCCCAGTGACATCCAACTAGATTTAGTGGCTTCAGTGTGATAACATGACTGCTGCAGTTAACAAGTTCAATCTGCTTTGAAAACCAGAGAGCAGAATATGCGCGTTTGCTATAAGACATCATACGCTCAGAGCCAGGTAAGATAAAATTCAGTCACTCCCGGAACGAATACCCCTGTGCTTGTCTTTCTATCCACAGCACTAAGTTTTCAACTTCCATGCAAGGGCTTTTTTCACTGACTTAAATTTGGGAAAGATCTTCAGTAAAATGTTTCAAACGTGTGAAAACTCTACGTCTCTTTATGGGATTTGTGAATAGTGAATTGTAACTTGCTTTCCGTTTATATATTTCAAAATTCGAACGTCTTAGTCAACAGTAGTCTTTGCAAATGTATAAAATGCGGTTTTTATGATATAACCGTAACTGACGGCTAACGTTTATACTTAAATAAAAGACCAAGTGACATGTAAATTTACTGGCTTTATGTCAGTGCCTTCAATACACATGGAGTTGCTGTGGTTGATCCTCTTCATCGAAGGTTTGATTATGGAAGTGAACTATACTGTGTATTAAATTGTACTTTTTACATCAGTGTTTGAAGTAGATGATATTAACATACAGTATCTGCTTCAATGATTTTTATAAATATTTTTTAACACTGGATAGCAGACATATGACTTGTGGTGATATTAGATGTTTTTAATTTAAATTGAATAAATAAAGGGTTTTTTACGGTCAATGATTCCTCCTAATACAGGCTAATCATGTGACTTCTTTTCTCTTTATTTTTGATACATTTTTATTCTCTTCTATAGCAATGTATCCGTTACTAGGAGTGTCGTCGAGATATAAAGCTTGCTTAACCCGGGAGCGGGGATCACAACCCCCGGCCAATTTTTGGTACATTGCTCCCACATTCATTCTCTTTCTTTCTTGTTTGCTCGCTCCCCCCTCTCTCTCTCTCTGTATATATATATATATATATATATATATATATATATAGTGAAAACTGTCTATAATGATATTGTCTATAACAAAAATTTGTTTTTGGGTGAACCTGTATATAACGATAATTTTGCGTATTTCAAACTTTTTTCCCTGTGTTGTGTCCAAGACTTTTTGGACTTTGGATCAAGACTTTTACTATGGCAGACTTGACACAAAGGCAGTTCATCCTAAAGGGGAATAATGTTCTATTTACCGACTTTCCGAACAACAAAAGTGATTCCCATTACTTCTCCTTGGAGATTGACACGACAATGGGTAGATGGGTGAGTGCGTGCAAAATGTGATAGGGATAACCTTTTAAGAAATTGTGATTAGTTTGCTTTTAGTGGATGGTCATTGTTCCAACTTAGCCACCTGCTTGTCACGTGATTTATGCCCATCTTTTCTGCAATCGCCTACATAAAATCGACACAAGTGTTAAATCCTTTCACAGCGACAAGACATGGGGGACTTTTCGTGTTAAAAGCTCTTGTAATTACGTAGTGTTAGTACAGTAGTGTGTAGTTTCGAAAATAGCTCCAAGAAAATGATTTCCTTTTAGGAGAAACTAAAAGTAATCAGAGATATCGACAGTGGGTTAAAACAAGTGGAAGTTTCTAAAAGATATGGCATCTCTCAGTCAACAATTTCGACGTTTTTAAGGAAACGAAAGGATATTGAGGAGGCTGAAAAAATAGAAAGATAAATTTGAAGTGTAAATGAGTAAAACGTGCTTTGAAGGAAGATGTTGACACAGCAACCAATAGGTTGTTCCAGGAAATGCGAGCAAAAAAATATCCCAATATATGGACCATTGATATGTGAAAAAGCAAATAAAAATTGCAACAATGCTAGGAAATGAGAATTTTAAGCAAGCAATGTATGGCTCGCTTCGTTTCGTGACCGTCACGGAATATCGTTTCAAGTAATTAATGGCGAAGAGAAGTCTATGCTCATAGATGACGTCGAATCATAGAAGCAGTGTGAATTGAGAAAAAGTATTCTGCTGACAACGTCTACAATGCAGACGAAACAGGATTGTTTTTTCAACTCATACCAGAGAAGACATTGGCGTATAAGGGAGAAAATTGCAAAGGGGGAAAGAAATCGAAAGAGAGACTGACGGTGTTGTTGTGTGCAAATGGTATTGGAACGGATAAGTGGAAGCCCCTAGTGAGAGGAAAATCTATAAAACCAAGATGCTTTAAAAATGCAAAAAGCTTACCAGTTGATTATACGGCAAACAAAAGAGCGTGGCTGACGGAAAAAATATTCAATCAATGGCTACTAGATATTGACAACGCTATGCAAAAGAAAAAGAAACAAATTGCTTTAACTGTAATTAATTGTACTCCCCACAATAATCCATCAAAAATGAAAAATGTTAAACTCTATTACTTCCCACCCAATTGCACATCAGCTCTGCAGCCGCTCGATTTAGGTATCATTAAATGTGTGAACGGATGCTACAGAAAACGTATGATTGAAAACGTAATTTTTAAATTGGAAAACAAGATTGCTAAACTCTTTGACATAAATGTTAAACAAACACGAGACATGATCTCTGGCAATTGGAGTACTGTGCAGCTATCTACCATACGAAATTGTTGGCGAAAAACAGGTTTTAATTTCAGCTCGTGCAGTGATGAAGAAGAGTCTGACAGCGATGAGATTTCTCAACAGAATCTTTCTGAAGAAAAAAATCTGATGTGGGCAACACATGACTTTCCTTATATAATGCAGTGAATTTACAATTTTTACAATAAAAAATAGGTGTTTCTTATAGTAGCTATTTATATTCTTTCCAAGAAATTTAATTTTCGTCAATTCGTCGTCATTCTCACGGATTTAGTGTCATTTTTATCCATTTGGCGAGATTTCCGTTAATTTGACAACATTTAAAAAAGGCGCCAAGTTGGCGACATTCCGCGCCAAAATCTCGCCAAACGTTATGGACGAAGAAATACTTATTCTTATAGCAGATAAATAACTATTGGCGCTCAAATACAAAAGTATTACTCTAAGTATATTTTCTCATGAATGGAACGAGCTAGATCCAAGAGAATGACGTCACCCAATTTATCGCTTGATATTACATATGAAAAGTGAACATGTTTCTCAACAGTTAATATATTTGTTTTAATTTATGGGATTTTTTGATACATTTATTTAAAAAATGTGCAATATCTCGAGAAAGGTTTATGTCAATCGTTTTCTAAGGAAAAATTACAGTAGAAATGTCTATTTGTGTAACTTTATTAAAGGTTTTGATTTTTTAATGATTTTTCAAAATTTCACTCCACAATTTAGGGGGGTGTTGTTCGATTACGTTTAGAAACAATAGGCTTCCAGTATTCACGGATTGTGATTTTTGTACCGAATTTCGTTTGAATCGGTCCATTCGTTCGTCAGTTATCGTCTCCACAGACTCACTGACACACACACACACAGACAGACAGATATCGCCTGAAAAATGTTTGATTTGTGATTAGGGATGCTTAAAACGTGCTCTCCCGTCGAAAACTCGAATTCGAATTTTCGACCCCATCACAATACATTCCTTAGACATTATGTATATAAGGAAAGTGATACATGGTATTACTTATACTGTCAAAATTTAATTTAAACACGAATCTATTCAGCTAATTAATTTAAACACTAAAATGAAAATATAGAAAATTCCATAGTTCAACAATTAAAAACACTAAAGAAATATTTGTTTAGTTTTAAAAACCATTTAAATAACCTACACATTACGTAGAGAATTTTATTTAGGTCGCATTTTAAGGATACCAGTTTGTACTATATAATAGTGTTAAGAGTGTATTTGAGCTAGAATGCTTACAACCACTACGGCTGGATTAGTGTGAATATTGTAAAAATTGACAGTTTTTAAAATTAAATAAATGAAAATCCATTCATTTTTTAAAAACTTTAATTCGAGAAGTTTTATTCTAAGATCCATACATATCCAAAATGGAATATCCATATATATATATCCAAAATGGAATGTATAAATTTGCGGGCAGCCGCAGATGGGGTTTAATTCAGTTCTTTTGTAAATGATTAAAATTCTACCAAATGCCTTTCATTTTAAAAATTTCCTCCCAATATCTGGACTTTTCATTTGAAACAAACCTCAATTTTCTACTTCAGATTTTGCGTTTTAAAGCAAGGCAAGGTTCATAAAGGGTGATGTCAGAGGAATTTTCGTTTTGGGAGGCAGTGTTTTGCAAATAAACAAAAATTTATTATTTTCTTTTATTTGATGTAGATAACCTTCGTTACAGGACCAATTTATTTGATTTGAGGCCAAACTCTACGTTCTAAGCACAGTAATCGAGTTGTAAATCTTTGGAGGAGCGGACGCACATACACATATGGCCTGTGGCTTTTAATAGTTCAGATATTATTTCATAAATGGTATCGATATATAGAGTTTATTAATCTATAACCATGACTTTTTGTCACTAATACATTGTCTTTAGATTAAAACATAGCCAATGAGATATCAAAATTGTAACAAGATTAATAAAATATTCATACTACGGAGGTAAAGAGAAGGAGTTAAAATTATATGTTGGGAGCATGCCAAAATCGCTTGAAACAATTATTCAGTTGGTGTTGAGGTAAGATAAGTATCACTGTATTTTATGTATACCTAGGGTGGATGGTTTGAATTGAACCAAAAAATATGTATTTAAACTATTAATTTAGCAGTACAACGAAATATGATGTCAATTAGAGTGGAATATTTTTACTTATTTAAATGTATGTTAATTTTGAATTTTTTATCTCCCTATTGTGTGTACCATAGTTTACAACCAGAAACGAATAACTTACTCATAATACAAATTCTACTCATAATTAGGGAACTTTAATTAGTTTATAAACAAAAATACATATACTAAATACTACGCCTTCCTCTTATATCTAATAAAAACAGATTGGACATAACTAACACTAGCGACATATCAGGGTCTTTCAAAAGTCGTTATAAACTTGTCAATTCATTAAAAATTAAAAAATTATCGCATTGAGGTACAGTTTGTACCATAAGTATTGCCAGGATGAGGGGTTTTCTTGACGTGTAAAAACTTTGTAGTTTAAAAAATCACCTATAGGTGGCGCTTACCCGGATATATCTTCCAGAAGTATGCAAATGAGACTGATATAACAGAACTGTAGTGCTCTGTAGATTCTTCATTTGATTCATTAATAAACGGTGCAAAGAAGTTTTTTGGGAGAATGTTAACTTTGATCGAGAAAGCCTTGCTATAGTGAAGCTGTATTACGTGAGCGGAGAATCAGCATCAGATGCTTTGCGAAAATTCTGATTTAGAAAATATCTGAAGAAAGGAAAAGGTCCTATCACCTGTTCAGAGTTACTTAGACTTGTCACACGATTTGACACGTACAGTAAGTTATTTTAATTGTCTTTTCAATGCGTTCAGCGCCATCTATAGGTGATTTTTTAAACTGCAAAATTTTTTCACGTCAATAATATCCCCCGTCCTAGCAATACTTATGGTACAAACCGTACCTCAATGCGATGATTTTTCGATTTTTAATGAATTTTTAAAATTTATACGGACTTTTGAAAAACCCTGTATATATAATTATCAAAGTATTATAATACTTCAAGCTTTAAATTCACAGGAATTTTACTTCCATCTCTTTAACTCCATGATGATTCATACTATTTATCTCGCTTTAAAATAAAAAATCTGATGTGTGCAACACATGACTTTCCTAATATAATGCAATGAATTTACTACTTTTACAGTAAAATAAATAGGTTTTTCTTATAGTAGATACTAATATTCTTTCCAAGATATTGAATTTTCTTCAATTAGACGTCATTTTTATTGATTTAGAGTCATTTTTATCCATTTGGCGAGATTTCCGTTAAATTGGCAACATTTCAAAAAGTCGCCAAGTTGGCGACATTCCGCCAAATTCGTCGCCAAAATCTCGCCAAGCGTTATGAACGAAGAAATAAGTTATTCTTACAGCAGATAAATGACTATTGGCGTTCAAATAAAAAAGTATTACTCAAAGTATCTTTTTTTATGAATGAAACGAGGTAGATCCACGAGAATGATGTTACCCAATTTATCGCATGGTATTACATATGAAAAGTGAACATGTTCCTCAAGAGGAAATATTTTTTTTTATTTTATATGACTTTTTGATAATTTTTTTGAAAAATGTGCAATATCTCGAGAACGGTTCATGTTAGCGTTCTAAAATTTATATCAATCGTTTTCTAATGAAAAATTACATCAGACATGTCTATTTGCGTAACTTTATTAGTGGTTTTGATTTTTTGACGATTTTTTCAAAATTTCATTCGAAAATTTAGGGGCGTTCTGAACATTCGATTGCGTATAAAAACAATGGGCTTCCAGTGTTTACGGATTGTGATTTTTGTACCAAATTTGGTTCGAATCGGTTCATTCGTTCGTCAGTTATCGTCTCCACAGACTCACTGACACACACACACACACACACACACATACTTTCACACACACACACACACACAGACATCCCTTCAAAAATGTTTGATTCGTGATCAGGGATGCTTGAAACGTGCTCTCCCGTCGAAAACTCGAATTCGAATTTTCGACTCCGTCACAATACTTTCCTTATACATTATGTATATAAGGAAAATAAAAATTGTGTGCTGCACCTAAGTAATTCTTTGAATGCATTCAAAGTTTCCCCGAATATGCACTCATCAATAAATCCAGAAAATTATTTGAATTTGGATAATGCATTCCTTGCAAAATCCAAGCAAACGAAAATATCGGATTACTGCGAATATTAAATTTTCTTCGTCTTATTTAGGGATTCGACGTATTCTTAATTTTGAATTAAAATATAACACCAATTTTATTTTTATCATTATAATTATCCATTTTTAAATTTCATAATACAAATGTATTTAAAGTATATGCCATTTTCGAACTGCAATTTGAATCGCATGATTTAGGTTCATGAGATACTACATATCTTTCATATTTTTTTCCTAATTTGTAATATATAATGTTGGATCAGAAAAAAAACATTTTCTTCAAACATAATATTTTAACAGAAGTATTACAAGGGTTAAGAAAAGATTAATGTGGTTTATAATATTAAAATATTTTTCTACTGGGATTTATTGGGATATTAGCAGCGAACGCTAATTGTATATTTCTGTACTTTGCCGAATTGATAGTCCAACATAGTTAATTTATTGATTTGCTCGGTTTTACTGAAAAGCAAATGTTTACCAGACATAAATAGACATTCGTCAAATCCTTAGGTGGCAGAGAAGATACCTCTTATTTACTCCACCTTAAAATTTATTTTTAGTATTATTCATATTTTATCATTTAAATTATTTATCAAATTTATCAGTTATCAACATAATACTTGCTGATAATATTTTTCATAGAGTTGATTCCTTTGTGATTCAGTGTTCGAATATTGTTTATTTATTAAGAGAATTACTGACTAAAGGTCAGCCTTCAAACTACATATTTATATAAATCCTAACCTGGTCATCGTATTCTGCACTTCGTTGGGTCTGGACAATTTCTTTAGTCATAATGGCACTTTCTGTTGACTCTCTGCATACAACATTTTTCAAGGCGCATTTGCTCTCGCAGAATAACAATATGGAGTTTTATACAACAGGAGAACACATCTACTTAGTTAATTCATGAAATATAACAAGTACTCTACGTCATCACAGTACATTCTTTCAAATTCGATCAGTGGAATATTTCCAAAATTTAACGCAGTCACTTTCTCTACAACATCAACCGTACCTCGTAGTCACGTGATTGCAATATAAGTCATGTAATGTCAACTGTAAGTAAGGTAATGTATCTTTGCACAAACTGTTGTACGGGTTACTCTGTGTTTCCTCCTTCTGCTCATCGGCTTTGGCGATTTGCTCTGCCATCAATTACAACCTCTACTTTACATGAATGAATATTCTTCAAAGCTCTCTTTGCAGAAAACAAAAGTAAATATTTTTTCAGCGGTTTTTAAAATTCTAAAATTTCTATTTAATTATCTTTAACATTGATTTTGTTTATTTCAGTATTTCTGTAGTGAAAAACCTCTGCAATATAAGGTTCAAAAAATTATTTAAATGATTGGAAAACAAATTAAATATATGTTTGTCAGTTTGATAGGATAGTAAAAGTGTTTGCAATATTTTTGTGACTCATAAGAAAACTTGTAATTTCACTGGTAGAAGCCTAGAAGTCTTTGTACAGTTGTCTTTGATTAGCTTTTGCAGCACAGATACAAACGATTTGTATCTTGCTCTTGAAATATCCATCTTGTCCACAGCAGTAACATATTTTTTACATTTGCCAGAAGAATCAGGACACGTTCACAAGCAGAAATATTCTTTATTCGCATCTATGATAGATAAATACATGTAGCAAGTGATGACTTGCTAAATATTTTAAAACGTCCTTACTCCTAACCTGTGAATCTTTGACAGGAAAACATAAACTTAATAAAACGTCTTCTATTTCTCAGCCACTAGTTTTGCACCCAGTTCTGAAAGAGTTATTAATTGCATGCGAATCACAAATTCCAACATTTAACATTTCTTCCCAAGATTTGCTAGTGAGTAATCTTGCAACATTTCATGAAGTAAAAAGTAAAAACATTTTGCGAAAAGGATAAGGAAAAATTAAACCACGCAATTGAGCACAAATTAATAAATAATGCAGTATATGTATTTTCTGGATACGTTGAATCTCTTCTTCAGTTCTAGACACAAGGCCGTAACCAGGCAATGGCCAAAGAGGGCTAACCCCCACCCTCAAAAGGTATACACAGCCCCTCTGGTGAGAATATTCAATTTTAATAATAATATGAAATTTCACACAAAATGTCATTCAAATTTTGCATAAAAAATTTATTTCAGTCGTTTTTATAAATTTCTTCATTTTAAAGATTTTTTAATTTAGCTGAATTTTAGATTATACTAATGATTAATTTATTTACAAAATTAAGTAAAAAATATTTAAAAACTATGACAATATTATTTAGGATACTATTGTTATGAAATGAATACCCCTTGTTAATTAATTATTTCTAAATTTCAATTTAGAAAAGGTCTTTTTCAAAAATCCATTTTATTCTTTCGTATTCCACAATTTTCAGTTTGCGCCATTTTTGATTTTGAATTGTTATTCTTAAAAAATAATTGTATTCCAAATAATAAAGAGCCAAATCTGTCACTCGCCTTTTTAAAATCTCTCGATCTAAATTAGCAACCTTTCGCGTTTTGATACATGATGACGTTTCATTATTGTCACGCGATATAATATTTTTATATGAAAAGATATAGGAATTATTTTCTGTGGCATCACGGGCGCACATCAACATTAAAACCTTTAATAAAAATAAAGTGATTAATTTTTAGTTGGCGAGCAACTCGGAAGGAGTAGGACGTGATATGCGAGTCGTCACACGCCAGGTATTGGCGCTATATAGACCGATCTCGTAAAGTGGAGTAAATAAAGAAATACATAATACCAGTAATTAAAATGAAGAGGCTTAATTTTAAACAATAACAAAGAATTTATTTCATTAAGACAAACCTTATTTAATAACTATTAACATCTGGTAAATTTCATATACCAACATCTTTAGTGTAGTACATTAAGACAATCAAATCTCCTCATTCTATGATCATAATATGAGCATTACAATTATTAACCTATTAATGTGCATTAACTCACTATTCTTACTAGCCTACGTCTTAATGGCCCAGGTTAACCTTATTTAGGAGGGTCAGAGAGATAATAATAATCAAAGTGCAAAAATATGTGTAGAATTGTCCTACCTCGATCATCTTTGCCGATGTCGGACTTTATGACCGCGCGCTCCGGCTCTGTCCCGTGGGCTCGCTCTCTCCGAGATCCGTCGCTCTTGCGACCTCTTCTTTTCACTCACAAAATTCAAGTCCTCGATTTCAAAAACTTAAAGTCCAAAGTTGCTCTCTGTCTCTACCCCCTTAACAAGGCGCCCCTGTCCATAATTGGCTAAGTAAATTAAGGGCTACGCCCTTCAGGCTATATTATTGGTCAAGGCCCCCCTGAAATATGAGATATGCAGTCTCCAGTTTTAAAATCGTTGAAAGTTCTCACGAGAATTTTCCCAAGGTTCGAGTGATATTAATTGACTCTGGGGTCAAGAAGTTCAACCCCTTCCGTTTGTTGTAACACCTAACGCTGACATGAACTTGAGAAGCACCCTCTCTTTTCGAAATGAATGTCCGGTGCAGCTGCGTTCGAGGGAATGTTACAAAAATTGCCTCACTTCATGAGGGACCGTCTTCTTAGGTCCACTTCCTCTTTCAAAAGAGCAATGTTATATTGGGAATTGAAAATTACAATATAACAATTACCCTTCTTCCCCCCCCAAAATTTGGTGGGAAAAAAGCCAATTACAAAGTGCCAGCTCATAGTTGCTGCAGGCGTGTCCACTGTGTAGTCCAACAACTCGTCTTGCTCTCATCTGTATCTACTGTAAAAATGCACTATATACACATATACACAAATCATATTATCATATATATACTCTTATATGCCATCAAAAGAACACGAAAATACTATACAAAAATACAATTCTCAATGTGTCTGCAAATGACGATATCTGTGTCGTTCAGTTGTACTTAATGTCGATTAAAAGTCTATTCATGTAAGCACAAGTTCGTCCACTGGTGATATGTCTTTTTTTTTTTTTTTTTTTTTTTTTTTTTTTTTAAACAATATAGTTCCACACAAGTTCAAGGTGTATATCTGTAAAATTGTTCACATATGATAACCAAAGTCACTTTGACCGTCAATTGGATATTTGTTGGGATCAGGGACTTACGCATATGGTCCCTAATAATATCACTTTGTCCCCTTGTAGTTATGGTGGAAAGTGTAAAATATCTTTCCTTTGGAAAAAAAAAACACTGATATCACTGCACACTTGGAAACCGCTGAAATGTAAATCGCTCCACTGCTGGAACTCGTTGCAGAACTGGATCGCTGTCTAACTGGAATTCGCTGAACTGTAAGGCGCTGAACTGCTGGAACTCGCTGAAGGATTGGACCGCTGTCTAACTGGAATTCGCTGAACTGTAAGGCGCTGAACTGCTGGAACTCGCTGAAGGATTGGACCGCTGTCTAACTGGAATTCGCTGAACTGCTGGAACTCGCTGAAGGATTGGACCGCTGTCTAACTGGAATTCGATGAACTGTAAGGCGCTGAACTGCTGGAGTCACTGACCAAATGAGAATCTTTGTGCACCAGGAATCGTTGAGCAATGTGAATCGGTGATCAACAGGAATTGCTGACCATTTGAGAATCGTTAGGCAACCGGATCTGTACGCTGTGTCATGTTTTGTTTAGTACAATCAATACACATAGATTACACTCAAGCTTATTAAAATACTCTCTTCTCTTAAAACTCCCTTAAGTATCATTTTTTTATAAATTCAATTTCTATAATTTTAATTTGTCACCCGGCACACGAACCATTACAAAAAAACTCTCTTTTTTTTTTCTTCAAACTCCTTTTAAATTTGTTAACACTCTCAAAAATTGCCCCATTGAAATTTCTACACTTTATCTACTTTAAATCCTTCCATATACTATATACATTTTTTACTTAAATTTGCTACTCTCTTCAAACTTAAATTTTTCAAATTCCTTCTTTTTATTTATTTTACATCTCTGCCTTATGTATATATATATATATTTTTTTTTTACATTATATACACTTCTTATCTAACATCCAATCCATCATGTGTTCTGAACCGGACATGCCATAAATATAACTCATGTACCTATTTATAATAAAATACTTAAACAATTACACTATCCTCTCAAATACTATCAAAATAAGACTTATATAACTCCAAAAATTTCCGCAATATACTTTAAAATTTTCCTACAATCTCTGAGATGACAGAAAAACATATATAAATATTTAATTACCATCCTACTTAAATTCTTATAACTCCCCTGCGATTCTATATTACACTATCCATAATTATACATTTTCTTTCACATATCCCCTGATTTAATCCAAATCTTATACTTGGATACGGAATTTCCCGAATTCCTTACATTATTCACTTTCCCACTTAATGAAAACATACTTAAAAATTTTTTTTCGTAAATCTTATCACTCACTGAAAATCTCTCAATGCATACATAATTACAAATTTTCTCTCAAATATCCTCTAACTCAATTCATATTCCATACTTGAATACCAAAATGTACGTTTTCTTTTCTTGTATCCCCTGTAATTGAATGCAAAGTCTCCTGAATTAATTCATTTCTCCTTTTGTGTAACATATATTCTAGCATCTAAATTCCCTGTTCAAACAGAAAAATCTAGTCCCCAGAGAAAATCAAGTAGTGGTATACAAGGTCAACATGTCCTTCTGCCATTGTGTCATTTTCCCTGGAAAGCGGTCCCCTTTCTGGCCTGCGGCTAATACGGGCATTTCTTCGTGTAACTTCCCATGGCCAATTAGCTGTACAAATTTTTGAAGATGTCGTTTTGGCAAAATGATACAAATTTTCTCGTCTACGTTTCCGCCATGTTGTGTAAAGTGTTTAGGACGACGGGATGTGCGCGTAGCAGTGTGTGTGATTGTCTGTGTTTCGCGACTCCTATGGATTACGCAAGGATTCATTTACCCCACGGATTAATTAAAATGCGGTTAGTGTCCTTTTGTTCTACCATTGTATTTTATTATTATATCATGTTTATTCCCGCGTTCTAGCGTTACCTTCGAAAGTTCGTCTCTCTCAAAAATTTTATATGTGCGACCCATTCAAAATATATGTAGAAACGCTTTTTTTTTTTTTTCAAATGTTTTTTATTTAATCTACAATTCGCGTATGTTTATTAAAATTATCTATTCATTTTAAATTATAATTTGTGTATAATTTTCATTACCATTATCTTTTTTCTTTGAACTGCCATTATGATTTTTAATTAAAATTCTCTATCCATTTTAAACTCTAATTTTAATTTTTAATTACCCATTGTTTAGTTATTTGAATTACAATTTTTATTTTTAATTATGAATTATTTATTTATTTAAACTAGAAAAAAAAAATTTGTTTTTCTTTTTTTCTTTTTTTTTTTTTTTATTTACCAATTATCTAATTATTTTAAACTATAATTCTATAACTCCTATTTCCTCACGCGTATTCATCCAACAATGGTTGATCAATCCGCTAATTAAATGAAGAGCGCGTGGAGAAAGTTTACTTTTGTTTTAAAATTTCACTGTTCTTTGAAAAGAGTTTTTTTTTTTTTTTTTTTAGAAATTCAAAATATCCCTTTATTTAATATTCCTAAATATCTTATCCATCGAAATTTTTATTGCCTGGAAATCAAAGTTCTCTTAAAAAAAACCTTCTTTTTATAGAGTTATAACGACTTTTTATAGAATTCTAACGATGTCCCCCTTTTGCTTTTTTTTTTTTTTTTGAAATGTGACGTATCTTCTCTGTTATTTATGTTCTTTCCAAAATTTGAATTTAATATATCCACATCTTTAACCTATCAACCCTAAAATTTCTTTTGTCCTACAACGATACTTGTTATTTATTTTGTAACAATTATTTATTTTTTTAAATCACAATTTTTATTCATAATTCCCAATTATTTATAGTTCCATATTTATTTAAACTTTCTTGTTCATTTAAACTTTCAACTAATTAATGTATGATTTATTTAAAATTTCCTCAATTTTTTTTTTTTTCACAATTTGTTTACACTTTCTTAATTAATGTAATACTTATTTACATTTCTTTAATTTATAATTCAATGTTTATTTAAAATTTCCTTTATTTACAATCCAATATTTATTTAAAATTTGCGTTCCATCTTTCGCGTTGCATTTTGTGAATGGCGATTTTTCTTTGTTACTAACATTCTCAAAATTTTGAATCACGGTTTGTCCGCGTTCTTACCTATGTTTAAACTTCTTTCGTGTTTTAATTGAATCAATTTAAATTTAAATTCTTTAAAGATCTCAAATCATATCTGTGTTTCGGCCTAACCGGTGTTGGAAGAAGTACTGTGCGTGAACAATTTGTACTGCTTATATCGTCCCCTTGTGAATTTCCCGCTGATTCATCTTTCCCCTGAACGTTTTCCATCTGTATACATCCCCCATCCACTTGTGTTGGTCCCTCTTGCGCATCTCGTTCTATTTCTCCCGCCTTTTCATTCGTGTTTGCTTCAATTCGTGTACCGTCCCCCTGTTCTGAAAGTTCCAAATTCTCGTGTGTTTCTAGCGTGCTATGTCTGCCTGATTCCCCCCCTGCTGAAAGAATGTTTGCGTTCGGAGAGTCTTTTGGAGGGATGATTGCATTCTCTCGTGCGCTCTGAGTTGTTTCGTTTTGTACTTGTGCGGTAACTGGTTTCGCGGATCCAAGAGTAAGAGTGTTTTCGTGCGTATGGTGTGGTTTCGCGTTGTGTGCACTGGTTTGACAAGACTCTCTGTACTGTCCGTTTGCTATTTCCTCTTCCAACATGATAAACGGAATATTCTCATTTTGACCGTGGTCTTTCTTTAGTTCCGGTTTCGGTTCAGAGTTTTGTGCGTTTTTAGGAGTGGGGAGAAGAGGTGACTTGTATTTGTTTATGTAGGGCATTTTTAGATGTGGCTTGCGGTCGGGAAGAGTCCTTAATCTATTTATGTGGGCTTTTATGATTTTAGAATTTGGTTTGTCACACAGTTTTATTTCATATATAAATCTATTTATTCTATTAATTACTCGATAAGGTCCCGTGTGGTTCCCCTTTTTATACCGATTATTATTGTTTTCCATGAACACCCTTGACCCGATTTCCAAATCCCTGAATTTAGCTCTTTGGAGTTGTTGACTTTCTTGGCGTTCTTTCGCGAGAATTAAATTTTTATTTGCCTCCTTAAATGCGTTATTCATCACTGTTATTTTTTTTGATATATAATCCTGATATGTTGTTTCTGTATTATTTTCTGTTACATTAGTTTCAAAAAAAGTTGGAAGGTCTCTTCCAAAAAAAAGAAAGTTTGGTGTTTCTTTGGTGCTTGAATGTACCGTCGCGTTGTACACAGCTACGTGGCATTGTACTGCAGTATCCCAGTATGGCGAATTCTCCGCTAATGTCGCTAAGGTGTGTTTCAATTGTTTGTTAGTAACCTCCACTATACCGTTAACCCATGGCGAACGTACCGATGCTATTCTGGCAACTATTCCGAGTTTCTCTGTCATAATTTGATGTATATTAGATGTAAATTGAGAGCCTGCGTCCGATAACACTGTCTTAGGACATCCCCAATTCATAAAGTAATTTAAGAGTCTATCAGCAACCGTAGTGGCCGTTATATCCGGGATAGGAAACATTTGTATATGTTTGGAGAAGTGGTCTACCACCGATAACACATATTTATTATTTGAAGTGCTAGTTTGAAATGGTCCGCAAATGTCTGTCGACAAAATTTGCACGGGCCCATCAGGTATAGGGTTTCTTCCCAGGGGAACGGGCTGATTTTTTCCCTTTTTCTTTCTACACTGTTCGCAAGATGTAATAAAATTTTGTGTGTCACTGTACATACCCGTCCAAAAATATCTGTCCGATAAAAGTTTATAAGTTTTATCAATCCCTGCATGTGTTACGTGTGTAATCGCTAAAATTTCTTTCTGTAAATTTCTGGGTATAACTATAGTTTTGTTCAAATTGTCTCTCCAAGGTCTGTCCTTCCAGTTTCCTACGTGCATTAATAAATTAGTTTCCTCGTCAATATATAATGTGTCATAATGTTTACTCTCTTTAAAATTCCGATTTTGTAAATTTTCTCTGATTATTTTTAATTTTGGATCTTTAATTTGTTCCTCTAAAATTCTATCTAATGCCGGGATTTCTGTTATTGTGTTTATCTGTGCAATATAGACACTATCCTCATTCACATATCCATTTCTTTTCACCGTGTTTTCTCCCTTAATTTGTTCTATCAGGTTAATTTCTCCCCTTGGATTCTCAATGTTTTGTTTTCCCTCATTCTGCTCTGTTTGTTTATTTTCAAAATCATCTCTACTTAAAAAATCCGCTAATAAATTATCTTTACCCGGGACGTGAATAAATTCATAATCATATTCAGATATCTCTAAAAGCCACCTCTGTAATACGCTGGGTGGGTTTTGTATTTTTAAATGCTGTCCCAAAGGTAAATGGTCAGAAAGCACAAAAAACTTTCGTCCGAAAAGAAAATTCCTAAAAAATTTCATTCCCTGATGCATAGCAAGTAATTCAATTTTCATGGCCGGGTATTTTTGCTCCTGTATCGATAATTTCCTGCTAAAATATGCAATCGGTTTTAAAATTCCCTCTCTGTATTGTAAAAGAGCGCCTCCTATGGACTGAATGCTGCCATCGATATTCAGATAAAAGTCTTTGTCAAAATCTGGCTGTATAAGTAATGGTTTCTTGAAAAAACATTCTTGGAGTTCCTGGAATGCCTCCTCACATTTATTATCCCATTTAAATTTATTATCCTTTCTTGTTAAGTCTGATAAAACCGCGGTTAATTGAGCATAATTTTTTATTGAATTTCTGTAAAAATTACAAATGCCTAAAAATCTTTTTAATTTTCTTAATGTTTTTGGTACTGGAAAAGAAGTGATTTTGTTTATATTTTCATCTGTTGGTGTAATGCCTTTTTGACTAATTTCAAATCCTAAATATGCTACTTTTTCTACAAAAAATTTACATTTGCTGGGTGTCAGAGTTAGGTTGTATTTTCTTAATTTATCGAATACTAATTTTAATTTATGTATTAATTCTGAATAAGAGTTAGCCGGGATTATTATGTCGTCGATGTAAGCTTGTATGTTTTCCTCTCTTAAGTCCGCTAAAATGGTGTCCATAACCTGTTGAAAAATTGGAGCGGAGCTTACATGTCCAAAAACGAGTCTTTCAAATTGGTAGTTGCCATAGGGCGTTGTAAAAGCAAATAATTCTTTTGTGTCTTCAGGTAAAACCAATTGGTTGAATGCACTATGAAAATCCAGTTTCGAATAGTATCTATGTCCGGCTAATTTAGTTATAATTTCATTTGCACGGGGAATTTTGTAAGGAAAAAGAGTGGATATGTTATTAATTAATCTCAGATCTAAACATAAACGGTACTCTCCACTTGTTTTACGCACTAAAATCATCGGCGATGCAAAATTTGATTTTGTTCTGGCAATTATCCCTGCTTCTTCTAACTCTTTTAATTGATTTTTTGCGGTATCCTGCAGTGCGTACGGAACGTCGTATGGCCTGGAACGTATTGCGTGGTCATGTGCAAGCTTTATCACCGGTTTTACGATGTCCGTCGCTCCTAAAGTTTTTAATGATTTTGAAAAAACGTCCGAATATTGCATTACAAATTTGAGGAAATCTTGTTTAATGTTTGGGTCCATGTGGTCAGTATTAAAATCTTCTGTTTTCAAATCTTTTTTTCTTTCTTCAATTATCTCCGGTTTAGCCTGTATTAAATTTATCATCTCTTCGTATTTATGTGTCCGTTCACTAATTTCTGGTTCTTTAATGTCCTGTTGTTGTATCGTAAAATCTGTCGTAATGTTTCCTAAAGCCATGTTTTTATTTAATGTAATTGTCGCATTCGTGTTATTCTGAACTTCAATTTTAATTTTGTTCTCATTCATGTGGTGTATTCCATAATTCATTACAATGTATGATTTTTCTTTGGGTTCGAACAAAACCTCTGTTCCATTTTCTAGACTTTCCTCACTATATACTACAACATTCTCCCTCGAATTCGGTTTGATTTCTACTTTTCTTAAAATTTTGGCTAGATTCGGTCTTTCCTGTATTATCTCATTTATTTGTCTATCAATTTGCCTATCAGAATTTAAAATTATTTCTATGTCGCCCATCTTCAGAATGTTCTTTTGTGTATTCAAAATGGCTTGATTTTTCTGTAAAAAGTCAAAACCCAATACTCCCTTAAATTTTTGTGTAAATCTTGCTGTTGTGACAAAAAAAATATGTTTGAACTGTTTTCCCTGAATTTTAAATGGAATTTCCACAGTCTTTATATATTCAATACTATGTCCTGTTAAAGTTGATATTGTAACACTCCTTGACACATATTTAATTTTGACATAATCTTTAATTTTATTGAACAATTCTAATGATAATACACTAACGCTCGCTCCAGAGTCTATCATGAGTTCGCTTTGTATATTTTTAAATTGAGCTATTATTGTTGGCAATTCTGTTTTTTCAATTTGTTCTCCTACAGATGCAATCGTTTCCTCATGTTTTTCAGTACTTTCATCGTTATGTATCTCCAATTTCTTATTTTCTGTTTGTACAGGAATTTCAATTTTTCTCGGGAACTTTACCCTGTAATTTTTCTCTCTTTGTAAGTTATTATTTAAAGCTCCCACAATTATTTTAAATTATCTCTTCTATTAGGGAAATTTCTGTATTCAAATCTTGTATTCATCTCTCTCCCATTGTTTCTTTGCCCGCCCGATTCTCTGATTCTGTTTTGGTTTGACTCGTCCCTATTATATCGTTGTTCCCTAGAAAATCTACTTTGTGGAGGGGGTGCTGCATAGTAATTTCTGCTCTGTTGATAGTTTCCAAAGGCGTGGTTTGGCCTATAATCGTATGTGTCCGGCTGGGAGGAGTAAGTTCTGTGGTCATCATACGGCTGGGTTTGAAATGAGTGGGGAGGAGACTGTATTTGATTATGCCACTGTGTCCTCGCGTTGTTTATGTTTTGACTCTGTGTTTGTTTAAAATGATCAGCTTTGTATATTCGGCATTCTCTCATGAAATGTCCCTGTCTATTACAGTAGTGACATGTTACGGGTTTTTTTGTTTGTGTCGTGGGAATTTGTACTTTTTCTTGGATTTTTAATGTGTTTATTTCTTGGGTAATTGAATTTAAAATATGTGCGTTAAATTCCTGTTGCTCTTTGCGGAGCGTCTCAATTTCTTGTCTATATGTAGCACTATTTACATTTGCCGTTATCGCAGCTAAATTTGCCTGTTCCAAGTTTGTGGCTATTTTTACAGCTTCATCAAAATTTTGTGCATTAGTTTTTATTATTTCTTTCTGGAATTCAGGTGTTACCGCCTCTAAGAATTTACTTAACCTTAATTTATCCATAATCTGTTGTGTCGCTTCACTGTGCTCTGTGTCGCCAATATAATTTAAAGTTAGTGTTGTTATTCTGTGTGCTAGCTGCTTAATCGTTTCTCCCTGTGTCTGTTTTGCGGTCGTGAAAAGGATCTGATTTGTTGTAATGTTCGGTTTTTCTGTAAAGAACTCTAATAACCTATCCCTAAATTTTTCGAAAGATGTTTCCCTTCTTAATTCTTGTGACCCTATATAAAATTTTCTTGCATTCCCTCTTAACCGCGATTTCACAATTGCTAACTTTTCCTCCTCTGACCAATCCCCCAAGCTGCTTAAAGATTTGATCTGGTCAAAAAAAATTTCTACATCATTCTCTATGCCATTGCATTCCCCTAATAGGTGTATAAGTCCTGGTAACCTGCCCCTCGTTGCTGGATGATTTTCTCCGCTTTCCGTCATTCTAAATTTCACTTTCTCGCAAAAATTCTATATCTAAAATTATCTCCTGTTTTTACACCTCAAAATGTTCCCCCAAAATATTTAAATACAATATCACATAAATTCAAAAACATAATTCTAATCATTTCACTATCTACGCATGCAAATACTTCAATCCTCATAATTAACTCCTCAAATATTACACAAATATTTATATAATTCAAAAGTTTCTTAAAAGCTTCAAGTTCCCTAATAATTATATTTTCACATACAATATGGCATGTCTCATTAAGAACACATAATGATTCACTATTTGCTTGCTTCTCATACTGTGAAATAAATTTTCTTACATTTACTTATATTTATTTTAATTTTAAATTTCTTTCTTTAATTTAATCCTTATTTTACACAAAAAAAAATTTTATTCAATATTTTCATTTTTCATTAATTCCAAATATTTTTATTCTCTTCATTAAAATTTAAATTCTGGCATATAACAGGTCTAAAACAGCAAAGTCGTCAGAAGGGTGAAATAATTTTGAATCCAGGTTTGATTGGTCATGATCACCAATATGATAAGGGTGCAATAATTTTGAGTCCAGGTTCGAAACTGGTTTAAACGGCACCAAAATGATATGCGTGCAATAATTTTGAGTCCAGGTTCGACTGGCCACGGGCGCCAAAATGATATGCGTGCAATAATTTTGAGTCCAGATTCGACTGGTCACGGGCGCCAAAATGATATGCGAGTCGTCACACGCCAGGTATTGGCGCTATATAGACCGATCTCGTAAAGTGGAGTAAATAAAGAAATACATAATACCAGTAATTAAAATGAAGAGGCTTAATTTTAAACAATAACAAAGAATTTATTTCATTAAGACAAACCTTATTTAATAACTATTAACATCTGGTAAATTTCATATACCAACATCTTTAGTGTAGTACATTAAGACAATCAAATCTCCTCATTCTATGATCATAATATGAGCATTACAATTATTAACCTATTAATGTGCATTAACTCACTATTCTTACTAGCCTACGTCTTAATGGCCCAGGTTAACCTTATTTAGGAGGGTCAGAGAGATAATAATAATCAAAGTGCAAAAATATGTGTAGAATTGTCCTACCTCGATCATCTTTGCCGATGTCGGACTTTATGACCGCGCGCTCCGGCTCTGTCCCGTGGGCTCGCTCTCTCCGAGATCCGTCGCTCTTGCGACCTCTTCTTTTCACTCACAAAATTCAAGTCCTCGATTTCAAAAACTTAAAGTCCAAAGTTGCTCTCTGTCTCTACCCCCTTAACAAGGCGCCCCTGTCCATAATTGGCTAAGTAAATTAAGGGCTACGCCCTTCAGGCTATATTATTGGTCAAGGCCCCCCTGAAATATGAGATATGCAGTCTCCAGTTTTAAAATCGTTGAAAGTTCTCACGAGAATTTTCCCAAGGTTCGAGTGATATTAATTGACTCTGGGGTCAAGAAGTTCAACCCCTTCCGTTTGTTGTAACACCTAAAGCTGACATGAACTTGAGAAGCACCCTCTCTTTTCGAAATGAATGTCCGGTGCAGCTGCGTTCGAGGGAATGTTACAAAAATTGCCTCACTTCATGAGGGACCGTCTTCTTAGGTCCACTTCCTCTTTCAAAAGAGCAATGTTATATTGGGAATTGAAAATTACAATATAACAGGACGTACGTTGCCTTTGTGACCAGAAAGAAAATGGCTAAACTTCTTATTCTAAACTTGATTATGTTAATTTATTAAAAAATATAAAATGTTAATATGAAAATATCACGTCTTGGTTTATTTGAAGAAACAAAAGTTATTTTATACGAAGGTGAGATGTTGAGGATATGCACTTGTTAAAAAGAGTTTTCCATTGTCTTGGATGTATGCATTCATTTTAGCATGCCAATCTACTGTATAACGAGTTGTAGAAAAAGATTATGATTTCTAGATTGTCAAGAACATACTAAATAAAAGAAGTGAAACCTAAGAAGAGTATTTTATTTTCATCAAGATGATCTGATCTCACTTTCGAACGTCGCCATCTTGCCATTTCAAGTACACTTGTGAGCATTTAACGTCATTGATCCGGAACTTCCAGAATTCCGATTAGTAATACACTGTTACCGAAGTCTCTAGTCCAGTTTCACTTGTATGGTAGACAGTCATCTTTATCACGAAGCGTCCGCCTGCAGTTTCGGAGCTTCATAATAGTTTAGAACACCCAAATACGATCACATTCAAGTTGTGTGCAAGCCAGGACATACAACACTATTGTGGGCTTCGCTGTTATAGATTAGAGAGTCAAAATCAACTGATAAGTAGGTAAGAGTTAATATTAAGCATTAACTTGCATTAACTTTCAGAAATTTCCTTCGATTAATTAACAGCTTAACTATTTGTTAATACCTTTATTAAAATCAACTGTAATTATTATGTATTAAAATTGATGTATAGTATCTGTATGAATATTAATAATATGGTTTATTTATGCTAATGATTTATTGTGTTTCTGGTAAGCCCCTCCTTTAATCACACTGGAAATAATTCTAAAATTGTGACTAGTGCGAAAAAACAAATTTTTGCACAAATTAAAAATTTAAGATTTAATATCGATGAGAGTATTAAACAAATGTAAAATAATAATGATAGGGATATAAATAATAAAGCTAAAAAACTACCAAAATTATTAAGCCTATTTTCGCGCAGTTAAAAAAGAAGATAAAAATTGAGGCAGAAGAGTCTGTACTGACGCAATTGCAACTGTCAGGAAACATTGATTCAAAAGAAATATTACTGAAACCGCTAATACTGGCCAAGGATTCAAGGATCCAAAGACATTACGAACATTACGTTCACCCATTTACGGAGTACTCAGGCAGCCGACGGCTGTCTTTAAACTCCAATCTAAGGGACAGTTGGGAAATAGTTGATAACAGATAATTTACAGAATAGAAAATTTCAAAATCGAGCAATGCTCTTCGATCCTGATTGAGACAAACCCCAATCGAGATCAGTCGAGTCGCAGAATTTGGAAAAAGAGGAAAAATTCCTCGAGACGAAAAGGGGATGTGTTTAATGGGAGGGGTTTAGCTGTGCTCCGTGGAGCACTGACCTTGAATCTTTGAAGAACTGCGTTATAAAAACGCTGGGATTGTGAACTCATCCGGGTTTGCCAATCTGGTGACAGGAATTCAATTCTACTCAGAGAGATCACTAAGCCAATCTTGCCCAAGCGTATGACATCATCCAAACAAGCCAACCAGCCGTCTGCAAGGTCGGTGAGAGCGGACGCGGATGCATGGGAAGCAATAGTTCTGGGCACCGCGGAAACAATAGGACGTTCTGGTCACCATGACAAAAAAAAGAAACTGCGTTTTGTTAGATATTCTTCTTCATGAATCCAGACTCTGGCCCTGCAGATTGCATGGGCCTGAGTAATTTGTACTTGCTTCCCTCTCCCTATGGGCCTGGCCAGACGCATATATTGCAACGAGGTTCTAGCAGTAAGTATTGGCGGGCCAATGTGAAACATAGCACCCATGCTGGCCAATGTGAAACATAACACCCATACATCACTTCCTTTACGCTACAGCCTTTTTTCTTTCTTTACGCTACAGTCTTTTTCTTTCTTTACGCTACAGCCTTTTTTTCTTTTTTTACGCTACAGTTTTTTTTCTTTCGTAACGCTACAGCCTTTTTTCTTTCTTTAGGCTACACTATTAATGGACATAATGGCTGTAAAGTCATTGATGATGAGAACTGTTATTGATAAAATAGGTGAAAAGAGTTAAATCTATCTGGGAACAACTTTTATTTAATCTTGCATAATAAAGGTTGATGTCTGTGTTTCTCTCTCCCTTTCTCTCTTTCTTTCTGGGTGTGGGTATGTGTGCTGTCTGTATGCGGGATATCTAAGCGTCATACGGCATCTGATACACAGGCATTTGACCTGTGACGGTGCACCTTGGATTAACTGGTGTTTTAGTTATTGAACTTACAATATTGAGCTGTTTTCGCCCAAATCCATTCTTGAGCGATAAAAAATATTATCACAGATTTTCCAGCTTGATATAATCGAAACAATCACAGAACATTCTTTCCAACGTGACGATATTTGAAACGAATTCGAGAATTTCTAAATATTTATTTTTAAATATATCGAAATTTGCGTTTTTAGACTGTACCAGCAGCATACCCGTTCTTCGTGTGGAGTATATAATATAAAGAAACTTAAAATTCACAATCATGTTCAAATTCCTGTAGTATACTAAATGACATTTTTAATCAAAATAGTCTTTTAAAATATTTAATATAAGGCTTTTAAAAAGAAGTTTAAGAATCTCTGTTCTCGCTATACAAAATTATCTTCACGGGCAGATCTGAAGATGAAAACATACTGGCCCCTTATGTAAGCAAATTTATTTTTGTAGCGAGAACAGAGATTCTTAAACTTCTTTTTAGAAGCATTGTATTAAATATTTTATCAGAATATTTTGATTAAAAATGTTATGTAGTATACTGTGGGTATTTGCACATGATCGTGAATTTTAACTTTCTTTATATTATATACTCCGTACGAAGAACGAGTATGCTGCAAGTGCATCTATATAAATAAAATTGAAAATCTGTCTGTCTGTTTCTTCTGTTATCACGGGAAAACGGCTGAACCGAATTTCATGAAATTCTGTGGATAATCTGAAAATAGCTTCACTTACAATTTTGTCCATGTTTGGAGTTTCTACGATCAGTGATTCTCGAGATATTATTAAAAAGCAAAATTTTAGTTTGTCTCATCATCACGGGAGAACGACTGACCCGAATTTGATGAAATTTTGTGGATAGCCTTGAAATAGCCCCCATATTTATCCCAAGTTTCGAGTATCTAAGACCAGGGGTTGTCGAGATATTAATGAAACTTTTCCCTAGGAGTTCTACTCTCTAACTCCTTGGTTTATCCAAACGAAAAGCTTAAAAATCGTTTGAAAGTGAATAAAAACTTTATCTTTGACTTTGGGAAATTTTTTGCTCTAATTAGCCACTTTCTGAAAACATGAATTGTTTGAAACAGGATTTAAATGGGAAATCTATCTGCACGGTTTATTTTTCACAAGCTTTTACTGAAAAAAAGTATAAAGAAATCAAAATCGTTATTTAATTTCGCAGTTTATGAGGAAGATTCTATCTTATATATCATGTTGCTCAGAAACAAAATTAAATTAAGTCTGTCTGTTAATTTTAATTATTATTTTTCGATTTGAATAATAAACAAATGGATGTAAAAATGTCATTGTTTTATTATGACAAAAATTGTTTAAACTCATATATTGTACGTTGTACAAGTAATCTTCTACAAATACACGGGTATATCTTCTAATCTACGAGAATATAAGTAGTACAGTATATTGGCTTATGTTTCGATATATACTGGCAGATATTGGAATCAATTACGACATTCTGGTATAAAGAGTACGGGGATTATTGATATTTTCAATTTATTACGTCATCTCATTTATTTTGGCAATGATTTTTGAGACTCATATTGTAATACGGGTAATCTTCTAATGTACTAATAAAGGTTATATCTTCTGATATTCGCTTATATATGTAGTACGGATACTATACAATTTTAATGCTTTCATCCTGCATATATTGATTCAATCCCTTTTTTTTTTTTTTTTTTGTAAATTAGCTCACAAAAGGGGCCAGGATGTTTTATTCTTCAGATCTGCACGTGAAGATAATTTTTGTAGTGAGAACATATATTCTTAAACTTCTCTTTAGGAGCAATATATTCAATATTTTAACAGAATTTGCACATGATTGCGAATTATAAGTTTATTTATATTATATACTCCGTACGAAGAAGGGGTATGCTGTTAGTATAAAATAACTTTCATTGACATTGCATTTTTGACAGGATGATATCAATTACGGTCTTCAGGTTTAAAGATTATTATTATTGATATTTTCGAGGATTATTGATTCTGGGATTATTGATATTTTCAAGTTATTATACAATTGTTTTATTATGACAAGAATTGTTTAAACTCATTGTACGTTGTACGAGCAATCGTCTTCAAATGCACGGGTACATCTTCTAATCTACGAGAATATAAGTAGTACAGGTGTATTGGCATATATTTTGATATATATTGGCATATATTAAAAGCAAGCACTGCCTTCGGGAAAGAAGATTAAGGGGATTATTGATATTTTCAATTCATTACGTCATTTGTTTTATTTTGGCAAAGATATTTCAGACTCATATTGTAATACGTGTAATCTTCTACTAACACTCGGACATATCTTCTTATCTACGACATTATATGTAGTACGGGTATATATTTCCATATAATTTTAGCACTTTCATTTTGACATATATTGGAATATATTATTGCCGTAAGGTTTAAATATTTCGGGTTTATTGATATTTTCAATTTATACAGGTAATGTACTAATACAGGTTATATCTTCTAATATTCGCGTATATGGGTCCCATACAATTTTAACACTTTTATTAAATTGTATTAGAAAAATATACCCATTCTACTCTTTTTCTGTTTCAGCAATAGGCCAATAATAGGAATTTATTGGCTAAACACAATATATATGAGTTTATTAGCTAAACACAATATATGAGTTTATTAACTAAACATAATATATAAGCTTGAAAATTCTTTGCCAAAATAAATGAAAGTGATGTACGCAATCCGCAATTAATATAATTAAAAGAAAAATCAAACCATTCATTTATAAGATACATTTTTATATACATTTATTTATTATTTAAATAAAAAACAAGAAAGATCAATCATGCTTAAAGCATTGATTATGAAACACTTTCCAACTTCAATGCAATGTTATTTAAAAAAGTCGAAAATGCAATACATTCCTCGGTAATATTTTAAAACTTATCACAATACTACATTGATTTATTATATTTGAAAACTTAAACCTTCATTGAAAAAAATGAACTTCATTCAAATGACGGCATTGAAATATAAATTGCGTGGTTTAAATATCTCTAAAATGCAATACATTCCACGGTAATATTTTTAAATCTATCATAATACTACGATAATTTATTATATTTGAAAACTTCATCGAAAACAACTGAAATTAATTCAAATGACGTCATAGAAAAAATAACACGCCTGGATCTCTCTATAAAAGCAGGATTTCATTCATAACTTTCTCCATTTCATTCATCACAATACTATAATAATTTATTTTATTTAAAAACTTCATCGAAAACAACTGAAATTAATTCAAATGACGTCATAGAAAAAATAACACGCCTGGATCTCTCTATAAAAGCAGGATTTCATTCATAACTTTCTCCATTTCCTTCATCACAATACTATAATAATTTATTTTATTTAAAAATTAAGACCATGGAGCTACAATTCATAAACTTTATGCTTAAAACTTCATCGAAAAAAATCGTCCTTCTGTTTATAAAATCAATTAATATTTCATTCATATCAGCCATGCAGACTCCATGGACTGAATTATTTTGTGTTAAAGAAATACAGTAATTCTAATACAACTCATTCTACATATTTTGCTGTTTACATTTTACATAGTTGAAAAATAGGCTTAGTTATAGAAATAATCAAATTTGAAAGAGAATTTAAACTCAAATATATTGTCATTGTGTTGTTTTACTATGTAGATGCACAGAATTTAAGCAGAAATAAAGTAGTTTTAGGATGGATACAACACTCAATATGAATTAAAAAGAACATTAAAAAATCACGAATTTGAAACAAGATGGATGCCATATATCATTTTGAAGTGGGTCATGTGATCGTTTCATATCATGGTCACGTGATCGTTTCATATAAGATGTGTAATTATTATTTTAATTTTTATTTAAAAAACTACTGAATATATTTAGCTGAATTTTTTTTTATATATTTTATGGAACAATTTGACTATTACCTAAAATTTTCGAAGCAATTTGTGAATTTTAAATCCGCTTAAAAAATGTTAGAAAAATTAGGTCCCATAGGGCTCAATGTATTTCATTTTTTCAACCCGGGTTCAATCCAAAACTAATTGTGTGATATTATTCATTTATATTCCCATAGGTCCTACAGACCGTCTTAACAACATACTAAAATTTCATTTTGATTAAGTCATTTTTACGGCAGTTATCGTGCTAACGGACAGGCAGACAGACAGACAGACAGACAGACAGACAGACAGACAGACAGACAGAATGAACAAAGTCATAAACACTTTTCAACTTTGTTGTAAAGTGTTAAAGAATGAACAAAGTCATAAACACTTTTCAACTTTGTTGTAAAGTGTTAAAAATAATAATAAACATTAACAAACACATTTAATTTAACTGCGTTGTCGAGCAACATGACATATCTTCATAAAATGCTAAATTACTTAACCATTTTGATTTCTTAATACTTTTCATCATTGAATAAAAGCTTGTGAATAATAAACCATGGTGATAGATTTTCCAATTAAATTCATGTTTTCAAACATTTCATGTTTTCAAAAAGTGACTATTTAGCGCACAAATCTGTCATCAAACTCAGATACAAAGTTTTAATTCATTTTCACGTCCAACAAACGATTTACAACCTTTCATTTGGATGAACTAGGGAGTTAAAGAGTAGAACTCCTAGGAAAAAGTTTCGTTTTTCATTAATATCTCGACAACCCCTGGTCTTAGAAACTCAAAACTTTGACAAAATTGAAGGGTGGCTAGTTTAAGGTTACTCACAAAATGTCATTAAATTCGGTTGAGCCGTTCTCAGTTGACGATGGGACAAACAAACAGGCAGACAGACAGATTTTCAATTTTATTTATATAGATATGCAATTTGAAATCAACTAAGAGTTATTTCCTGCCTAGAAAGTGTCATCAGACATACGGTTTATTTATATAGATGTAAATAAAAATGTTTATTTTATAACCAAACGAAACGATGTAATAAAAATATTCATATTATTGTACGCGAACAAGGAACTCAAATTTTTTCCAACTTCTTATTTCATCATAGCGTCAAACAGGCACATTTTATAGCAAATAGTTTTGAGATGTAATCAATAAACAAATGAGGACAGATGAAGTTATGAATAAGTTGTTGTTAGAAAGTAGAATTCCTAGGAAAATATTTGTTTTCCCATTAATATCTCGACAGCCCCTGGTCTTAGAAACTCGAAACTTGGACTAAATTTAAGGGGGCTATTTCAAGACTATCCACAGCATTTCATTAAATTAGGTTCAACAGTTCTCCTGTGATGTTGAGACAAACGAAAGTTTCGATTTTTACTAATATCTCCAGAACTACTGGTGTAGAAACTCGAAACATAGACTAAATTTTAAGTGGGGCTACCCACAAAATTTCATCAAATTCGGTTCCGCCGTTCTCCCGTGATGATGGGACAAACAAACAGACAGACAGACGGACAGACAGACAGACAGAAAGAAAGACAGACAGAAAGAAAGACAGACAGAAAGAAATACAGACAGATTTTCATTTTTATTTGTACAGATTTCGCCGCATTAAATGTAACATCATAATTCGACCGCTTAGCAATTTTTTTTAATAAGCGAACCTGTTAAGATTATTTATACAGCGCGTAGTATTACTCTCCCAACTACGATCGGTATTAAGCGACTGCGCATGCGCTTAAAGCTTTCTGTCTTAAATAATAGATTCCGATTTAAATCTTTTTCTAGCAGCATGCCCCCTCTTTGTACGGACTATATAATATAAAGAAACTTAAAATTCACAATCGTGTACAAATTCCTATAGTATACAAAATGACATTTTTAATCAAAATATTCTGTTAAAATATTTAATACAATGCTCCTAAAAAGAAGTTTAAGAATGTTTATTCTAGCTATACAAAATTATCTACACGAGCAGATCTGAAGAATAAAACATCCTGCTCCCTTTTGTAAGCAAATTAAGATAGTTAAGATAGAGAATAAATTAAGATTGAGAAAATTTGTATATGTATGTATATTGAAAAAAAAATTGATAAGGGTTATGATAGGATTATAGATGTAAACTAAATGAAATAATCGTTGAGAATGTCTATTTTTGAATAGGAGAATATATGGAGAATATAATTTGTTTACGTACGATTTTACCAAAATTAAAAATTGTTTGTTAATTTTGAAGTGGAAATATCCGGTCGTAAACAACTTGCGCAGATATTTAAAATTGTGTTGTGCATACCTTCCTCAATAATATCCAAAGAGATTTAGTGGCTTCAGTGTGATAATATGACTGCTGCAGTTAACAATTTGAGTCTGCTCTAAAAACCAGAGAGCTAAATATGCGCGCTTGCTACCCCCAAGACATCATATGCGCAGAGCCAGGTAAGAAAAAATTCAGTCACTCCCGGAACGAATACCCCTGTGCTTGCCTTTATATCCACAGCACTAAGTTTTCCCCTACATACAAGGGCTTTCTTCACTGACTTAAATTTGAAAAAGTTCCTCAGTAAAATGTTTCATGCCGCAAGGGCGAAAACTCTACCTCACGTCATGAGATTCGTGAATAGTGATTTGTAACTTACTTTCCGTTTATTTACTTCAAAATTCGTACATCTTAGTCCGCAGTAGTCTTGCAAATGTATAAAATTGAAAACATGTTGTTTTTGTGTTTTATTTATCAAACGACCATTTCGTCACTTACATTATAATACCCAAAATTACTTGGAGGTGTCAGTTTTCGTTCCCTCGATAATTCGAAAATGTTTTATGTATAACACCTACTAAAATAACACATAATTATAAACACCAATTATCATGTTGAGTTTATAATGTGGTCCATCCTTTTATCATATATAAAACCTCTACATCAATAAACACAGATTTTCACGTTCATTCGACAATTCGTACATTTTTGCCCATGACACCCCCCAAAAGAATTAAACATTTGAAAACGGCATTTATCCTTGTTGATTTTATCATACATTTGTATAAAATGTAAAGTACCCAACTCATTCAAAAAGTTTCACGATCATTTAACATTTCAAACATTTTTGTGTATGATACTCTTTAAAGCAAAAAGTATTTGAAAATATTAATTATCCATGTTGAGTTTATCATATGGTCTTCGCCTTTATCATATATAAAACCTCTGCATCAATAAACACAGATTTTCACGTTCATTCGACAACTCGTATAATTTTGTCCATGACACCTGCAAAAGAATTAAATAATTGACAACGGCATTTATCCATGTTGATTTTGTCATACCTTTGTATTAAATCTAACATACCCAACTCATTGAAAACGTTTCACGATCATTTAACATTTCAAACATTTTTGTGTATGATACTCTTTAAAACAAAAAATATTTGTAAACACTAATAATCCATTTTAAGTTTATCATATGGTCTATCATTTTATCATATATAAAACCTCTGCATCAATAAACACAGATTTTCACGTTCATTCGACAACTCGTACAATTTTGTCCATGACACCTGCAAAAGAATTAAATAATTGACAACGGCATTTATCCATGTTGATTTTGTCATACCTTTGTATTAAATGTAACATACCCAACTCATTGAAAACGTTTCACGATCATTTAACATTTCAAACATTTTTGTGTATGATACTCTTTAAAACAAAAAATATTTGTAAACACTAATAATCCATTTTAAGTTTATCATATGGTCTATCATTTTATCATATATAAAACCTCTGCATCAATAAACACAGATTTTCACGTTCATTCGACAACTCGTACAATTTTGTCCATGACACCTGCAAAAGAATTAAATAATTGACAACGGCATTTATCCATGTTGATTTTGTCATACCTTTGTATTAAATGTAACATACCCAACTCATTGAAAACGTTTCACGATCATTTAACATTTCAAACGATTTTGTGTATGATACTCTTTAAAGCAAAAATTATTTGAAAATATTAATTATCCATGTTGAGTTTATCATATGGTCTACCCTTTTATTATATATAAAACCTCTGCATCAATAAACACGGGTTTTCACGTTCATTCGACAATTCGTGCAATTTTTCCCATGACACTCCAAAAGAATTAAATATTTGAAAACGGCATTTATCCATGTTGATTTTATCATACCTTTGTATCAAATGTAAAGTACCCAACTCATTTAAAAAGTTTCACGATCATTTAACATTTCAAGCATTTTTTTGTATGATACTCTTTAAAACAAAAAATATTTGAAAACAATAATTGCACAGACCTACACGACCTACAGTTGAGAGTTGATTTTAAGGTATTTTGATGTGTTGACATCAAAACTCACATAAGTTTTCGCGTATTACGTATATCACGTATGTTAGTTTTCGCGTATATTAGTATTTTTTCTCTAAAGTACTTTGAATGTCCAAAAATGGGCAAAAAGTGGGTACTTTGCGTAAATGGTTTAAGGTAAACAAATGGTATTCAGAATTGTGTGATAAACAAGTTTTAAAAATGTAAAAATGACTAACAGACAACGACTTCTACATGTTACTGGGAGTAGTAAACAAAAGGGGGGAAATTGGCGGCAAGGAGGAACGCCCACTATTAGCACAAAGTGGCACATGACACCTCGACACCCTCAATACATGAAACTAACAATTTTCCTAACATAACGATCCATTACTAATTTTTTCAAATTATTATTAACAAATCCCGCATGAATTGCGGAATCAAAAGTTTGATTCATGTAATATTATGTCAGTAAACATGGAATGCGATATTTCGAAAATTTGACGTGATTAAAAAAATGCGTCATATTTGAAATCAGCATATCGAAATTAGTTAAAAACTAGTGCCACATCCAAGTCAGCAGAGAATTTTTTTTGTCAGCCTGTGTTATCCATGTTAATTTTATCATATGGTTTACATTTATACCAAAATTTCAAGTCCATGTATGTTTCAATAAACTTGGAGTTCCACCATTCACTCAATAATTCGAGCATTTTTGCTTATGGCACCCTATAAAAGATTGAATATTGGCAAATGACAGAAATACCCATGTTCATTTTTTCTCACTCTATATATATCTTTGTACTAAATTTCAAGTTCCTGACTTAAGAAACCTAAAGTTTCACATTCACTTGACATTTCGAACATATGTATATAACATACACTGGCGGAAAATAAAATCCCAACACCAAGACAATAGTTCGTTTATCTAGCAACAGTTGTGCTACATAAACGAAATTTGGGAGGCTCGTTTACACATATGAAAGATGACTCCTATTCAAATTTCGAGCTAGACGAATAAGAGTGGCCTAGTAGCGCGACTAAGATCATGCAAATCACGTGTGCTTTAAATATTTGGTGTAAACTTCGTGAACGTTATTTATCTTCCAGACTGGGCGTTGTGTGCTAGGTTTGAGTCAAGAATGCCTTTAAGGAGACGGATAAGGCAGTATCAGCAGCTTAGTGAGTTTGAACGAGGCCGTATAATAGGGCTACGAGAAGGTGGATTTTCTTTCCGCGATATTTCAGAAAGACTTGGCAAAGATGTGCATGATTGTTGGCAGCAGGGGTCACAGGAAGGAACTGTCTCAAGAAGACCGGGGTCCGGCCGCACACGGGCCACTACTGACAGGGAGGACCGCCGTATTCGCTGCATGGCTGAGGCGGGTCGTACTGCATCTGCGGCAGCAATTAGAGCTTCTGTTGATCCAGGAGTGATACAGCGAATTGTAAGAAATCGATTACTTGAGGGACAGTTCCAAGTCAGACAGCCTGTAGCGTTCATACCACTAACTCCGAATCACTGCCATCTGCGACGTCAGTGGCATCAATCTAGAGCTCATTGGAGCACAGAGTGGAGATCTGTTGTATTCTCAGATGAGAGTCGTTTCTGTCTCAGTGTCAGTGATGGTCGTATGTTGGTAAGAAGGAGGCCAGGTGAGCGCTTGGAACCAAGCTGTCTGCGGGGTAGACACTCTATGCCTACACCAGGAGTTATGGTCTGGGGAGTCATTTCCTATTAGAGCAGGAGCACTCTCGTCGTTATCCCAAGCACATTGGCAGCAAATTTGTACATCAGACTGGTGATTGAGCCGGTTGTGCTGCCATTCATGAGCAGAATTCAAGAGGGTGTTTTCCAACAGTATAATGCTCGACCTCATACCGCTGCTGTCACCCAACGTGCTCTACAAAGTGTCGACATGTTGCCTTGGCCTGCGAAATCACCAGATCTTTCTCTCATTGAGCACGTATGGGGCATTATTGGAAGCGTCATTCACAGCCAGCATTAACCGTTGCTGATTTGGCTGACCAAGTGCAATAGGCATGAAACTCCATCTCACAAAATGACACACGATACCTGTACAACACAATGCATGCACGTTTGCATGCTTGCATTCAAAATCGTGGCGACTACACTGGTTAATAATGTACCACCATTTCACATTTGAAATGGCTCTTCTCGCGCATACTTTAACCTGTGACCTTGAAACTTTAATCAAATAAGTATGTTACCTACACAATTGCTTTGCCTAAATTTCATTCCTCTAAACTAATTTCTTCTTGGTGTTGGGATTTTATTTTCCGCCAGTGTATGTAATATATGTAATATATGTTCGATATAGGTATGTTATAGGTTTTTCATTTGTCATAAATATAAATTGAGAGATTGTCATAAATATAAATTCAGGTATAATCCACTTTACTTCGAATTCACACAAAAATATATTCAGGAACGTTTTCATTGGAGGATTGTCAAGAACGAAACGTATTATTAGCAATGACGTAATCAGATTGAAAACTGGTCAAACATTCATACAAGATGCTTTTAAGCAAAAATACTCTATCCCTTTTATGAGGAATTATATCATTAAATTTTATGGTCAAAATGATAATTATGGTTTACGATTATGTGAGTGTTTGAACACTTTTTGAAGATCAGTCTAGATGCATTTAGCAAGTGATGATAACGTTACTTTGTACAGTGTGTTTGAACCTCGTTGGAGTATGTAAGCACGTGCCATCAGCGTAGTCTTATTACATATTTTGATATTTGGGATCTATTTTACTTTATGTTCATTTCCATTTTACCCGGTCTTGTGAAAATTATGATTGTCCCTACGAGGGTCGGCTTCAGTCGGTGCTGGTGTCCAGAAGTGCAATACCGCGGCATTTGGGACAGGCATGTTGATAACTGGGAAGTAAGGTCACTACCCCTTACCGCCATTATGTAAGCACCTTAAGCTGCCTTCCTCCTCTTTTTTACTCTGTTATTTTTAATATATTTTTAATATTTTGTAATTAGTATATATTACCGCATTAGGCATAAATACTGATATACTATCTTTCTATAATATCATCTTCTTTAATCCTACGTATTTCATTCATATATATATATATATATAATAATAGAAGTTTGAAAATCCAATGAACGAAAAGTAAGAAGATGTAACACAATAAACCTAACTTTTTAAAAACATATATATATATATATATATATATATATATATATATATATATATATATATATATATATATATATATATATATATATATATATATATATATATATATATGTAAATTATTACCTTTTAATTCCTGCATCTCGATTCAATTGTATAGAAATATTATACTTAATCAACTTTTTAGAATTTATAGATTATCAGATAAAAAATTTCATGCTTTGCACATTAATAACCTCAAAATTATCAGTAAATTTTATAAATATCCAGCATATTTAGTAAATGGTATAGTTAATAAGTTTCGATTAGCCTAAAATTCTCATAATCTCTCCTTAGTATCTTATTTTAGCTGTACATCTACATTCCCTTGAATTTATTATATTTTCATCTTTTTATCTTGCAGCTTTAACTGTAGAATATCTCATTTTATTGCTTTTACGCAGTACGGTTTTTATTACTCTCTTTGGCAACAGCAAATCACATCTTTTCATTTCTGCTTATGGCAACATTGGTTTAGTCATATTTTGCTCGTCATGGTTGTACTAATGAAGTGTATTTTAAGGTATTTATGTTTCTTTTATTTTTTCAATCTATATGCTTGTCGTCCATATAACACAAGTTTATAGATAAATTCTATCTTGTGTTTCAGAAACAAGCATTTTAGTGTTTATTTCGAAGGGATATATGGACTTGGCAAGAATTTTTTCGAAATGAACTTATCTTAAGCCTAAAGCTCTTCCACGTGCAAGCTTTCTTGCTTGATTTTTTGTTTTCCTCTTTTTATTCCTCACCTTTGAAATTTGTTGATTGTCTTTGTCTTTATGACCTGCATTACGCTTTATAATTTCCTCTTTATGTTTGAATTTCTTTTATTTCTTTGTATTGTGTAGAAAATTTTTGGAATAGTGTATTATGAGTTACTACTTGCATTCTAACATTAGATTTACAATTATATATATATATATATATCATACATTAAAGTCAATGACACATTAAAACTTTTAGCAGAAGATGGACCTACAGAAGCTCAATTTTTCTCATGAAAGTATAAAGTTTCCATCTATTATATGCAGCAGGAGGTCATTATTTTTAAATATAATGTCAATTTCTATATATTTTTAGCATTTTATTACAAAAATAACGCAGCTTCAAGAGTAAGCGAGAATGGCAGCCACGTAAGCCCGTATAGGACCCAAATGGTGTCAAATGTATGAGCCTGAGATGGCTGTCAACATGCTAAAGGCAAGAACTTGTGCACTGATTTACCTTATATGCAATTTAAATTGATTCAAATACTATTTATTCGGTTTTAAACATTGCATGCTACATAAAAATTGGATTATTAGTCTTCTGCTTCAAATAGATGGCTTCTTCATTATGTTGGATTCATCCATCTCCGAGATTCGGGTAACTTCTAATATTTAGTTACCGTCTAACTGTAAAAACGTATTATAAAATTATATATCAACATATATATATGTTTTTTTGCACATTAATTAGCAATAAAACAAAATTTTCACAGTAATGATCATTTTTGAAGGACATTTTAACGAACTTTCTGCTTAACAAACGATTTGTAATGAACAGTTGATTCACATAAAATAAGTTGCGTAGAAATCAATACAACATTACACGAAATGTGCAGATGTTATAAAATTTAAACATTTAAACAGGATCAAAAGATGCGCACATTTAAGATCTTGACCACGTAAGGAGAACGAGATTAAGAACTACGGTGCTCCCTGGGCAGCAATAATTTGGTTTCTTTTCGTTTCTGGTTCATTTGGCGCGGTAAATTGTGCATCCGGATGACAACATCTAAAACTATTTCGCACCCAATTAACTTATATTTTACACAACTCCAAATTAACAATTATCAGTGTTGATAGCATCCTCAATAAGCAGTATAGTCCATATATTTAAATATTTTAATCATAAATTCATCAATTAGACGTCATTTTTATTAACTTGGCGTCATTTTCGCAATTTTGACGATATTTTCGTCAATGTGGGGCCAAATATCGCCAAGTTGGCGACATTTAGAAGAGCATTTCTTATGTAATAAAAAGTCATCATATGACGGAATTAAAAATTTGCAAAATATTGCACCTTATTAGGCGTCATTTTTATCAATTTGGCGATATTTTTATCAATTTGATAACATTTTTATCAATTTAACAACATTTTCGTCAATTTGGCAACATTTAAAACTTCGCCAGGTTGGCAATATGCCGCCAAAATTCGTCGCCAGAATTTTGCCAAACGTTACAGACGGAATCTTATGGTAGACTTATATTCTTTACAAAATATTGAATTTTAATTAATTAGCTGTCACTTTCATTGATTTATCGTCATTCTTATCAATTTGACGACATTTTCAATTTGGCGACATTTTCATCAATTGGGCGACATTTCATGAACTCGCCAAGTTGGCGATATGCAGAAAATTCGCCGCCAAAATTTCGTCAGGCATTATGATTGGAGATATAGGTTATTCTTATAACAGATAAACGACTAATGACGTTAATACACAAAACTATTACCCAAAGTTTCTTCTGTTATAGTAGATTTTCATTCTATCGAAGATATTGGATTTTCATCGAATGGTCTTCATTTTCTTTGTATTAGCGTCATTTTTATAAATTTGGTGACTTTTTTATCAATTTGGCAATATATTCGTCAATTCGGCAACATTTAAAAAACTCGCCAAATTGGCGATATTCTACCAAATTCGCCTCCAAAATTTTGCCAAGCATTGTTTATGGAGAAATGGGTTAGTCCAGGGGTCGGCAACCTGCGGCTCGCGAGCCGCATGCGGCTCTTTTGATGTAAAGTTGCGGCTCTCCAGTTCATACGAAAAAATTAATAATTTATTATCAAAACCCTTAAAAAATAAGAAAATATATTTTTAAGTACCTAATTTCTCAATAGCTTCTATTTTCATAATCGTTAATTACAAATCGCTACACTTAACATGACCGTAATGAGATAAATTTGAACTATTGTTTTGTTCTTAGAGATGAGACTCCGTGACCATGTTTATCTTTCAGCCAATTGCATTCCATTTCCGTCTCACCCAGCCACCGTCAACAGCCACCGTCTAGAGTCTAGACAATACGTCTCTATTCCAAACGTGTTGTCAGTCAGTCATCCTCGGATATCTAGATCGGATATCTAGACGTGTTGTCAGTCAGTCATCCTCGGATAAGTAACTGGGTGCAATCTTCCAATAATGTAAATCTGGCAAGCTTTGCAGTATCATTAGAAATTGCAAAAAGAGGAAAACCATTCCTAGATGGTGAGTACGTCAAAGATTGTTTTATACGTGCATCTGAAGAACTGTTTCGTGATTTTAAAAACAAAGCAGAAATCATGAAAAAAATCAAAGATTTGCCATGATCTGCAAAAACAGTACAAGATAGAACTGCTAAAATGTGTTCAAATGTAACACATATGCAAGTGGAAGACATTCAACTGGCTTCTGCCTTATCACTTGCTATAGATGAGTCTTGTGACATAAAAGAACGGTACAAGTTACCCTTTTCGTCAGGTATATGTCGTCCCAAGGTCCTAAAGAAGAACTGCTAGGATTGCTACCGCTCTCAGGACAAACTCGTGAAGAAGATATAGCAAATGCTGTGCAAAAATCCTGGAAGACAATGGAATCGATATAAATAAAATCGTTGCTATTGCCACTGATGGAGCCAAAAGTATGACAGGAATACATAGAGGGGTAACATCAATTCTTCAGAAAAAAATAAACCACGAAATTCTAACGTTTCACTGCATAATTCATCAAGAAGCGCTTTGTGCCCAAACATTTACCGCCGAAATAGTTGAGGTCATGAACTTGGTAATTAAG
This sequence comes from Amaurobius ferox, assembly GCA_951213105.1. NCBI lineage: Eukaryota > Metazoa > Arthropoda > Arachnida > Araneae > Amaurobiidae > Amaurobius > Amaurobius ferox. The sequence goes on from OX578150.1 coordinate 81,672,049, forward strand.
ATTATTAACAGCATCTTGGCAAAAGCACTCTACCATCGCCAGTTTAAAGATTTTCTTGAAGAAATAGATAGCCAGTTTTCTGACCTACTTCTGCACAATAAAGTGCGACGGCTTTCCAGAGGTAACGTATTGCAACGTTTTGCTTTGTGCTTGAGTGAAATAAAAACATTTCTCAATGAAAAAAGCATTGACCATCTCGAATTGGAAGAAGACGAATGGCTGCAAAAATTCAACTTCATGGTAGATACCACAATGAAACTAAATGAACTAAATCTGAAACTACAAAGAAAGGGCAACCCAGCCTACGCCTTGCTTGAAGAAGTAGTTTGTTTCGAAAAAAAATACTTCTTTTTGTTGAAGACATGGAGAGCGATAAATTACTTCATTTTAAAAATCTGAAGCAATATCGCGATGAGACCAATGCAACTACTGACAAGAATTACTTCAGCATAGCTTTAAAAAACATGAAGGATGGATTCGCTAAGAGATTCGAGCAATTCAAAACAAACAAAAGTATTCTCGCGTTCATAGTAAATCCTCTCAACACAAATACAAATGAGATCAACATTGAGCCATTTGGAATTGATGCTGGATCGCTCCAAATGCAATTGCTAGATTTAAAAACCAAAGACTTGTGGAGTGGCAAGTTCACAGAACTCAAGAGCAAGTTGGAAGAGTTGGAGGTTCAGAAATGCATGCACATCGCGCAGCACAAATGAACAGCTCTAAAAGAAATTCCGCGAGTTGAGGCCCTCATATTCGGCGCATGGAATAGTCTTCCAGAATGCTACAGTGAGGTGAAGAAGTTGGCATATGGATTGCTGACGATCTTCGGGTCGACATATTCGTGCGAGCAAGCGTTCTCTTGCATGAATATAATAAAAAGTAAAGTTAGAAGTCAACTAACAAATAAAAATCTAGAGTCGTGCTTGACACTTAAAACAACAAGTTATAAGCCAGATTTAATCAAACTTTCAAAAGGCATGCAAAGCCAATGCTCCCATTGATGTAACTATCTATATTTGTGTTCTTATATGAATAAATATTTTTCTGTATTTAAAGCCGTTTATTTTAAATCAAAAATCAAATATATATAAGCAAATACTATAACATTAAAACGAAAATTTTTAGTGGCTCTTTAAAAACTGGGAAATTTTGTAAATTGTAACTTTTGACTCTTCCGTTTCAATAGGTTGCCGACCCCTGGGTTAGTCGTACGATAGATAAACAACTAGTGGCATCAAATTACAAACCTATTACCCAAAGTGTCATTTCTCGTGAATGGAATGAGCTAGATCTACGAAAATGATGATAATAAATTTATCGCATAATATTACATATGAAAAGTAAACAAGCAGATTACACAATAGTTAATATTTTTTTTTAATACTATGTGATTTTTTGATAAATTTATTTGAAAAATATGCAATATCTCGATAATGGTTCATGCTATCGTTCTAAAGCTTGTATCTATCGTTTTCTAATGAAAATTTAGATAAGAAATGGTTATTTATGTAACTTTAGTGAATATTTCAATTTTTTGATGATTTTTTTAAATTTTTATTTCAAAATTTAGGAAGGTTCCGAGCATTCGATTGTATGTGAAAACAATAGACTTCCGGTATTCACTGATAGTGATTTTTGTACTAATTTTTATTCTTTTATTCGGATCGCTTGATTCGTTCGTGAGATATCGTCTCCACAGACTCACTGACCCCCCCCCCCCCGCCCCACATACACACACACATCACCTCAAAAACATCTGACTCGTGTTCATGGATGTTTGAAACATGCTCTAACGTCGAAAACTCGAATTCGAATTTTCAACCTCGTCATATTACTTCCCTTGTACATTATAAGGGAAGTTAAAAGAAAACTCTAACACACATAATATCTTTAATGAAAGAATAAATCCAATTATTACTTTCCTTATATACATACTGTATAAGGAAAGTATTGTGACTGGGTCGAAAACTCGATAGACGGAAGACACGTTTCAAGCATCCTGATCACGAATCAAACATTTTTGAGGTGATGTGTGTATATGTGTGTGTGTGTGTGTGTGTGTGTGTGTGTGTGTGTGTGTGTGTGTGTGGAGACGATATCTCACGAACGAATGGAGTAATTCGAATGAAATTTGGTACAAAAATCATAATCCGTGAATACTGGAAGCCTATTGTTTTAAAACACAATCGAATGTTCAGAATCCCCTAAATTTTCGAGTGAAATTTTGAAAAAATCATCAAAAAATCAAAATATTTAATAAATTACACAAATAGACATTTCTGATGTATTTTTTCTTTAAAAAATGATTGACATAAACTTTAGAACGCTAGCATGAACCGTTCTCGAGATATTGCACATTTTCAAATAAATTTATCAAAAAATTCCATAAATTAAAAACAAATATTAACTGTTAAGAAACATGTTCACTTTTCATATGTAATATCATGCGATAAATTTGTTGACATCATTCTCGTGGATCTAACTCGTTCCATTCACGATAATTTGAGTAATACTTTTGCTAAGATACTTTGATTAAGAAGATACTTTGAGTAATACTTTTGCATTTGAACGCCAATAGTCATTTATCTGCTATACGACTAACTTATTTCTCCGTCCATAATGCTTGGCGAAATTTTGGCGACGAATTTGGCAGAATGTTACCAACTTGGCGAATTTTTTTAAATGTTGCCAAATTAACGAAAATCTCGCCAAATGGATAAAAATGACTCGAAATTAATTAAAATGACGACTAATTGACGAAAATTCAATATCTTGGAAAGAATATAAGTATCTACTATAAGAATAACCTATTTTTTTTTACTATAAGAGTAGTAAATCCATTGCATTATATTGAGTATCATAAGATGGACATACTCTAAGATGGATCATTCTCGAAATATTTAAATTTTTAATTTTGAGGAAATGAAAACGATTTTCCCAGTACTTAAAAAGCTATTTAACAAAACTTCTTAAAACTCTGTAGTTAAATCCCCTGATGATTATCCTGATGCTGATTTGATTGTGATATTATTTGGAAATAAATAATTGACCCTTTTTGACGAAATGGCCAACAAAGATAGTGAAACTCTGAAATAGATGACTAAAATTGTTGAAATGTATTAATTCAGTACTTGTTCTACAGGTAAATTTTGACAACTACGCGAATAAGTCGACCCCCATAACTGTAGGATAAACCGTTCTCAAGATATTGTAGTTTTTTTGGAATTTAAAGTGAATTAATTTGCCAAACAAAACGAAGATGCAATAAAAAGGCAAATTGTATATAATATCAGAAAATAATCCATATTATTTTCTGCAATTAAACTCAATTTATTGCAAAATGGAATAAAATATTACAAAATGAATATGAATCTGCAGTGAAAGTAATATGCTGTTCATATTAGATTTTTACTTTCCCTGCAATACATGGTAATGTATAGGGAAAGTAGATTTTTACTTTCCCTGCAATACATGGTAATGTATAGGGAAAGTAGATTTTTACTTTCCCTGCAATACATAGTAATGTATAGGGAAAGTAGATTTCTACTTTCCCTGCAATACATGGTAATGTATAGGGAAAGTAAATTTTTGCTTTCCCTACAATGCATGGTAATGTATAGGGAAAGTAGATTTTTACTTTCCCTGCAATACATGGTAATGTATAGGGAAAGTAGATTTTTACTTTCCCTGCAATACATGGTAATGTATAGGGAAAGTAAATTTTTGCTTTCCCTACAATGCATGGTAATGTATAGGGAAAGTAGATTTTTACTTTCCCTGCAATACATGGTAATGTATAGGGAAAGTAGATTTTAACTTTCTCTGCAATACATGGTAATGTATAGGGAAGGTATTGGAATGATGAGGAAAATCGCAACTCGAGTTTTCGATGGATCTACACGTTTTGGGACCTCTAGAATACGAAACAACTAGTTTTAACACGATGTCTGTGTGTGTGTGTGTGTCTGTCCGTGCAATGAATGTATACACTCTAACTCAAAATCTAATGGACCGAATTTCATGAAATTCAGTAGCTAAGTCACTTGGGTATGACCCTGCTGCTGATTAGTTTTGGGTACGATTCGGGGTAAAAAATCCCTCCTTTTTTGCTACATGACCCGCAAAAATCTTATGTATCTACTCTATCTGAAATACTAATCGACGAAATTTTACAAAATTTGTAGTTAAGTCACTGCCAGACACCTAAGTGGAGACCTGATCTACCTCACGGCCCACAGGTTTTCATTCCCCCCCGCTGAGAATCGTCCACAGACGACCCGGCTGAGGTCCAGAAGAAGCATGGTGATTAGAAGCCTTGTCAGGAATACCAAGGCAAGACAAAACGCCAAGAACAGCCAAAACAGCAGAGATACCCTTAACCACACACACCACGCCCGGAAAGCAGCCGAGAGAGCAGAAGATACTCAGGAAGCCTCAAGGGCACCTCCCTTAGTTGAAGATACCTGGGCAAAAACGCCCCGACTCCAATAGGAGTACGGGGGCACACACAAAGAGACGGGAACGAAAGCATTCAATTGCAGTGACCAATCTAAAATGAGGCAAGAAGAGCTATATGTATGGCAACACAGAGAAGAATGTAATTTCGCAGAGGATTACAACTTTCTACCCTTCGGTAGTTATGGAGTGGCAGCATACAACTTAAAGAGGCGTAGTTAAGTCACTTGTGGGATACTCTGATCCTGATGCAGACTAGATTTTGGTGCTTTTTTTTACGAAATGACCCAAAAAATGGCCAAAATATATAACATAGACTACAAATGCTCAAATGTATCAATTAAATGCTTGTTTTATGCGCAATTTTTGATTAGAAAAAGAATAAGATCAACTCTATTACTCTAAAACTAACCGTTCTCGAGATATTTGAGATTTTTCGCATTTTTGTTACACCGTCTTAGGAAAAATGGCCAATTACCAAATAAAAAAATCTGATATGGGCAGCACATGACTTTCCCTGCAGACTCAAATTCATATTTTCTTTATTTCTTTAATAATTCGTTAAATTGAATTTTATTGCACCGAATAACACTAAATTTAAATTTGTAATTCAATTTTTGTTTTTATTTGGTAATTGAACATTTTCCCAAAATCGGCGTAACAAAAATGCAAGAAATCTCAAATATCTTGAGAACGGTTAGTCCTAAAGTATAATGGAGTGTGTTATATTATTTTCCTCGTCAAAAATTGCGTATAAAACAAAAATTCATTTGATATATTTGAGCATATACAGTCTTTTTTTTTCGATTTTGGCGATTTTTGCGGGCCATATCATAAAAAAGGCAGGCTGTTCTTCTCCGAATTGTACCAAAATCTAATCAGCATGAGAGTATCCCACAAGTAACTTATCTACCAATTTTTGTGACATTGGGGCAATTAATATTTTAGTTAGTGTGGATACATGGAATTTTTGCGGGCCATTTCGTAAAAAAAGCAGGTTGTTCTTTTCCGAATCGTACCAAAATTTAATCAGCACCAGAGTCGACCACAAGTGACTTATCTACGAAATTTTATGAAATTTAGTCGATTTGTTGAGTTAGAGTGGAAACATACACTTTTTGCGGGCCATTTCGTAAAAAAAAGCAGGTTGTTCTTTTCCGAACCATACTAAAATCTAATCAGCACCGGGATCGACCATAAGTGACTTATCTACCAGCCTTTATGAAATTTAGTCGATTAGCTAAGTTAGAGTGGAAATATACAATTTTTGCAGGCCATTTAGTAGAAAAAGGCAGGTTGTCCTTTTCCAATTCGTATCAAAATTTAATCAGCACCAGCGTGACCTACAAGTGACTTATGTACCAAATTTTGTAAAATTCGATCAATTAGTTTTTCAGTTACAGTGGATACAGGCAATTTTTGAGGGCCATTTCGCAAAAAAAGGCGAGTTGGTTTTTTCCGAATAGTACCCAAAACTAATCAGCACCAGGGTCACACCCACGTGACTTACCTACCCAATTTTATGAAATTCGGTCCATTAGTTTTTGAGTTAGAGTGCATACATACATTGCACAGACAGACACACACACAGACGTCACGCTAAAAATAGTTTTTTCGTATTCTAGAGGTCTCGAAACGTGTAGATCCGTCGAAAACTCGAGTTGCGATTTTCGACATGATTCCAATACTTTCCCTATACATTACCATGTATTGCAGGGAAAGTAAAAAAATTGAATTAAAAGTGTAAATTTTGTGCAATTAAACTCAATTTAATAAATTATTAAAGAAACAAGAAAGTTCAATCATGCATAAAGCATTGATTATGAAACACTTTCCAACTTCAATGCAATTTTATTTAAACATCACTAAAATGCGATACATTCCTCGCTAATATTTTTTAAATTATCACAATACTACATTTATTTATTGTATTTGAAAACTTAAAACTTCATCGAAAAAAATGAACTTCATTCAAATGACGAAATTGAAATAAAAAATCTGATGTGGGCAGCACATGACTTTCCCTGCAGACGTTTATATTCACGTTCTCTTTATTTAATTAAATTTATTTCACTTTTAATTCAATTTTCGTTCTCATTCGGTAACCGGACTTATTATCAAAGGTGGAGTAGAGAAAATACGAAAAACTAAAATATCTCGAGAACGGCTAGTCCTAGTGTAATGGGGTTGGTCTTATTCTTTTCGTCGTTAAACATTACGTATTAAACCAGCATTTAATGGATATATTTGAGTATACCTAGTTCTTTAGTTTAGATTTTGACGATTTTTGCGGGCCATTTTGCAAAAAAAGGCAGATTATTTTTTTCCGAATCGTACCAAAATCTAATCAGCACCAGGGTAACCCACAAGTGACTTATTCACCGAATTTTGTGAAATTCGGTCCATTAGTTTTTCAGTTAAAGTGGATACAAGATTTTTCGAGCCATTTCGCAAAAAAGGCGGGTTCTTTTATCCCGAATCGTACCCAAAACTAATCAGTACCAGCCCCGCCCACAAGTGACTTACCTACAAAATTTTGTGAAATTCGGTGTATTAGTTTTTTAGTTAGAGAGGATACAAAATCTGCACAGACAGACAGACACACAGACAGACAGACAGACACACACACAGACAGACACACAGACACACACACAGACAGACACACAGACACACACACAGACGTCACGCTAAAAATGGTTTTTTCGTATTCTAGAGGTCTTGAAACGTGTAGATCCGTCGAAAACTCGAGTTGCGATTTTCGACATGATTCCAATACTTTCCCTATACATTACCGTGTATTGCAGGGAAAGTAAAATTGCCTGGTTTAAATATCTCTAAAATGCGATGCATTCCTCGGTAATATTTTTTAAATTATCATAATACTGCAATAATTTATTATATTTGAAAACTTCTTTGAAAACAAATGAACTTTATTCAAATGACGTCATCGAAATATAAATTGCTTGGCTCTTTATATGAAAGCAGCATTTCATACATAAACCTTTTTCCATTCCTTTCATTCATCACAATACTAAAATAATTTAATTTAGTTAAAAACTTAAAACTATGGAGGTACAAGTAATTTAACTCTATGCTTAAACCTTCATCGAAAAAATCTTCAGCTTCGCTGTTGGTGTTGAGACCCAGATCGTCCGACCTACCAGAAAGGTGTAATATCAACTTCTCTGTATAATCAATGAATGTCTCATTCATATAACTATCAGCTATATTGCAGACTCCATGAGCTAAACAATTTTGCGTTAAAGAAATGCAGCAATTCGTATACAACTCATTTTACATATTTTGGTGTTTACTTTCTCCATAAGTGAAAATTAGGCTTCGTTGTAGAAATAATCAAAATTTGATGATCATTTAAACTCGAATATATTGTAATTGCGTTGTTTTAGTATGTAGATTCACAGAATTTAAGCACAAATAAAGCGGTTTTAAGACTGATACAACACTAATATGAATTAAAAAGAACTTTAAAAATCACGATTTTGACATAAGATGGATGCCATATTTTATTTTGATGTGGGTCGCGTGATTTCTTCATATAATGGTCACCTGATCTCTTCATGTAAATAGTGCAATTATTATTTTAACTTTTATTTTAAAAACTACTGAATATATTTTATTGGATGATTTGAATATTTCCTAAAACTTTCGAAGCAATTTGTGAATTTTAAATTCACTTAAAAAATGTTTGAAAAATTAGGTCTCACAGGGTTCAATGTATTTCATTTTTTCAATCCAAGTTCAATCCAAAACTAATTGGGTGATATTATTTATTTATATTCCCATAGGTCCCACAGACCGTCTGAACAACATACTAAAATTTCGTTTCGTTAAAGTCATTTTTACCTCAGTTATCGGACTAGCGTACAGACAGGCAGAGAGAATGAACAATGTCATAAAGCAATTTTCAACTATGTTGTAAAGTATCAAAACTGAATTTTGTGTGCAGGAAGAGGCATATGCTGCCCACGTCATATTTTTTATGCTGTACTGATTTACTTATGAATATTTTTATTACAGGCATAATTTGTCAGCAGTTTTGATGTAGTTATTTTTAAATATACAATAAATAATCACTGTTTGCTCTTACATCAGTCACCTCTAAAAAAAATCTGATGTGTGCAGGACATGACTTTCCTTATATAATGCAATGAATTTATTACTTTTACAAGAAATAAAAATGGATTATTTTTATAGTAGATATTTATATTCTTTCCAAGATATTGAATTTTCGTCAATGAGTCGTCATTTTCATTAATTTAGCGTCATTTTTATCCATTTAGCGAGTTTTTCGTTAATTTAGCAACATTTTAAAAAGTCGCCAAGTTGGCGACATTCCACCAGATTCGTCGTCAGAATTTCGCTAAGCGTTATGGACGGAGAAATAAGTTATTCTTACAACAGATAAATGACTATTGGCTTTCAAATACAAAGGTATTACTCAAAGTATCTTTTTTCATGAAAGGAACGAGCTAGATTCATGAGAATGATGTCACCAAATTTATCGCATAGTATTACATATGAAAAGTTAACATGTTTCTCAATAAGAATTTTTATTATTTTATACGACTTCTTGATAATTTTTTTGAAAAATGTGCAATATCTCAAGAATGGTTCATGTTAGTGTTCTAAAATTTATGTCAATCTTTTTCTAATGAAAAATTACATAAGAAATGTCTATTTGCATAACTTCATTAGAGGTTTTGATTTTTTGACCATTTTTTCAAAATTTCACTTGAAAATTTAGGGGGGTTCTGTACATTCAACTACGTATAAAAACAATAGGCTTCCAGTGTATACGGATTGTAATTTTTGTACCAAATATCGTTCGAATCGGTCCATTCGTTCGTCAGTTATCGTCTCCACAAGCTCACTGACACACACACACACATACTTTCACACACACATACTTTCACACACACACACACATACTTTCACACACACACACAGAATCACTTCAAAAATGTTCGATTCGTGATCAGGAATGCTTGAAACGTGCTCTCCCGTCGAAAACTCGAATTCGAATTTTCGACCCCGTCACAATACTTCCCTTATATATTATGTATATAAGGAAAGTAATATAAGGATTGCAACAATTATTTATATCCATTGCATTTAAAGCTTTATTTTAAGAAACACTGGAAGTAACACAGTCATCATATAGTGCTGGAATATTTACCTTAAAAACATCCGTCCGGAAATTGCCCACACTTTGAAACATTCGGACTAATGCATATCTGAAATTAAACAAGACAGAGACTATAATACATGAAATATGAATTTAAAGTCTTTTTTGTTAAATGATAGTTAATCAGGAGAGCTAATGTTCCGAAAAGATGTGATTCCGCAAATAGTCGCTTATCTGCAAATTGCAGTCTTCTTGCTAGAGCTCTGGATTGGTGTCTTTTTAATAAAAGAAAATGCATATGCAGTTTTTATTTATCTCTCCAAATAATGGTGATGGGACAGAGTGTGACAAAGGAACTATGGGGAACATAATACATCTCTTTCAGCTGTTAAAAAGTACCACGGCCAGCTGTTAAACAGAGCCACGGTCAGCTATTAAACAATGCCACACTCAGCTACTAAACAGTGTCTTTCAGCTGTTAAACAATGGCATCAGCAGCTGTTAAATAGTGGCATCAGCAGCTTTTAAACAGTGCCACGTTTAGCTGTTAAAGTGTGCCACCTGCAGCTGTTAAACAGTGCCACGGTCAGCTATTAAACAAGGCCATTGCACCCTGTTTCTTTTGTGTTTAACTATACATGCAACCACAGCGTGCATTCGAAATACCAATTAACGTGCACTTTAATAAATTAAAACTTTATAATTTTAGCAATATAAAATACTTGTTTATTTGTCTGCAACGATTTTTTTTTTAAATTGTATAAAATTAAACCCTTGTCTCAATTCTCTAAATTAAAATCCGTCCATGTGGCACCTTATACACAAATCCATTGATAGAGCCCCGTCTTAACCATTTGTGATAATTATGACGTGATATCTAAATTTATATGAAAGATCACTATCATTATGTTATTTACAATACTAGGGAGCTCCGCCCCCTGCTCGCTATGCTCTCCAACACCTTTAACTAGCTTCGCGAGTCGAGAGGTTTCGCCTCCTACTCGTTAACGCTCTTCTTTCGTGTCGCCTGCTACGCAGACGTAATGCTCAAATGAGTACCGTCTTTGTTAACTGACATTCACCAGCCCTAGAACCTGCTTTGCTAGCTATTCCAATCTGGACGACGCATACGACCATCTATCTACCTACGTGTCACATTCTCGCTGACGCTCGCAGAATCCCGAGGATCCGCTCTCCATTGTCTGTCGCTCCTTGGCCCCGTAACTCGATTCACGAGTCGGATGGCTTCGTCTCCTAATCGCTGACGCTCGCAGAACCCTGGGGATCCGCCCTCCATTGGTTGCCACTCATTCCCCCGTAACTGGATTCGCGAGTTGGGAGGCTTTGCTTCCCATTCGCTGACGCTCGTGTCGCGAGCATTTTCGTGCCGCATGCTACGCAGGCGTAATGCATTCGTTGGAGACCTCCCTTGTTAACTTACATTCACAAAGGAATTTTACTTACCAAGGAAATAAAAATGATTAAATGTGTGAATTCCAGTATAAATTCACTTAAAATACCAAAACCTTTTCCAAGTTCAAATGCCGATCACTCACCCTCCCCAGTCAAAAATCTCCGGCTACACTACTGGTGAGCTAATACAATTTGATTAACAAAAATACATTGTGGGAGAGTTTCTCTGTGGCCACTCGTCACCAGCTGGCTTTTATAAATGTTCAACGAATCAATTAAGTTTATAAATTGAAGACTTATTGATAATTAGGTGTTTGAATAATTAAAGACAACGATTAGTTTTAGCTAGCTACGAGAAAGGCTTGTATTATATTGGTTTATTATTAAAAGAGGATCAAATTGGTTTATTATTGAAAGAGGATCATATTGGTTTTTTATTGAAAGAGGATCAAATTGGTTTATTATTGAAAGAGGATCAAATTGGTTTATTATTGGAAGAGGATCATATTGGTTTATTATTGAAAGAGGGTTATATTAGTTAAGCTAAACAATAGTGCAACTCAAATATAAGTAGAAAATATCTAAATGTGTAAAAAAATTATTGATCCAAGACAAAAAATTAGTTATGTGCTGATTATTCTTTATGCCTGCATTGTGTTTTTTATTAGCAGCCCGTAAAGTAAGTAGAGATTTAATGTTACAAATACTCCCCCCCTCCTTTAGGACTTTAAAAAAAATAATCATCCATCTATTTTGGAAATTGACTACCCTTTCTAATATAAATATAAAAATATGTGAATATTTTTTTCTGTGGCATACATCATTTTACGGTCTTATATCGTTTCTTAAAGCTGAAAAAAAACAATTTTTTCTTTAATCCAAACTGTTTTATAAGCAGTTATTTGGATTGCTGGACTGAGAGGTGGCTATAAGTCTTCTTCATAACATACACTTTTGTTGAGCCATTTTCTACCATGGTCAGTGGCGCTGGGTTCGATACACTGTTTGGGGCTCTAATAATTTTGTTGTGGGCTCCTCGAACTCCTAATGTTTTTGTGCATATTTAGTGCAAAAAAATATATGCATGCATGCATAAATTTTGATTTTTGTTATTAATTATTCAAGTTTTCGTTATTCATTCCCTGTTTACTATAAAGTTACCAGTATAGAAATTACCCCCTCAGATTGTTTAATTGTATTTTGAGTAAAAGATTTTAATTAAGAAAGAATTTAAAGAGAAATATTTTGACATTTTTAACATTGGTTAACATTTTTGTTATTTTTATAAAAGTAAGCGAGTTGGAAATTCACACAGTATCTGTATACTGTATTATAATAATGTGGCGCCTACAAAAGCAAAAATAAAAAAAATAAAAAATTATCTTAAGAAAAAAAATATTTTTCTGTACTTAACTATAATTTTCTTCATTTCAGCATTTCAAACGTTTTATTGTGCCAGATTATCTGACTGAATAAAATTTAAATTAGACTTAAATCCTTTGAAAAAAGTTGTCCGTGAAAACCCTTAAGTCACAGATGCCTCCTGGATGATGCTAAATGGGTAACGGCTAATGGCTATGGTTCCTCTCATTAATTTGTAATATTCTTGTTTTGCGTTTAGTTAGTTTATTTAATTGTTTTCTACCCTTGTATCATTGCAAGATGCCAGTTATGTAATACATTGATTTCCAATAAAGCCATGTTGTTGTTGTTGAGACCCAGACCGTCCGACCTACCAGAAAGGTGTAAGGTAACTGTATGGACGGCCGGGAAGTGCCACCCAATTTAGACCGGAACCCAGTGGGGGAGGCATCCACAGGGACCGTACCCTCCTTCCCCTACCACCAACCTCTCGAAGGGCTTACGGACCCACATGTTTAACGTGATCGTACTCCGCATGAACACGGCGGCATTTTGTGGTAGCGTGCAAATCTAGCGCGCAAACCACGGGGATACCGCACCCGAGATGGCCAACAGCACGCGGTGTTCCGAGGTGGTCACCCACCAAGTACTAACCGCGCCCGATGCTGCTTGACTTCGGTGATCTAACGAGAACCGGTGTTTTCAGCACGGTACGGCCGTTGGCCCCCAATAAAGCCATGTGTAACAACTCCCTTTGAGAAATGCATGTGTCATTGAAATTGAAATTTCCGCACAGTAATTTTCAATCAAAGTAATTTACTCACAGTAATTTTCAATCAAAGTAATTTACTCACACACACACACACATAGTAATTTTCAATCAAAGTAATTTACTCACACAGTAATTTTCAATCAAAGTAATTTACTCACAGTAATTTTCAGTCAAAGTAATTTACTCAGTAATTTTCAAGTCAAAGTCTATGACAGAATCTTTTTCAAGTCTATGACCATGGTGATTTTTCAGCGATTTTTATCAACACTATAAATAATCCACAAGAAACATTAAAACAACTTTTTACTTACTCTTGCTTGTTCACAAGCAGCGCTTGCCTTTTGTTTCTCTGGGTCTGTGCTCGTGTTTATATCATTCTGAAAATAGCAATAATGTGTTTAGAATAAAATTATTTTGGAGCTTTTAGTTTGTTTGTCAGAGAGAAATAATTTTTATATCCTCTGCTACAAATTCAATTATCTTCCTTAAATACAGTTCAACTGAAAGAGGGTTCTGATTAAGCGCTGTAACTGAAGCTGTGAATACACTGATTTCGCCAAAAACAATGTTTCTTTCAGGACTTTTTGGCCAGGGGACAAATAAGATATTAGAAGGGGGAGGGGGGGATTTTCGATTTGCCCTATATAAATATATCTAAATGCTGTATCACACAATTAGAAAGTAGGTTAACATAAAATGTCTCCGAGGGGGGCAATACTTGTCTCCTGGGGGCGCCATTTATACTCCATCCGTATGTCTGTCAGTCAGTTGGTCTGGGTAAAATCGATTTAACCGCTTTATCTCCAGAACAACTTATTCAATCTAAATCAAATTATACAAATATAAAATATCACACGAAGTTGAAAATATTTAGCAGTTTTATTTTTAAAAGTGTGAATGTCACATAAGTTTCAGAGAAATTGGTTCATTCCCCTATGATTTTGATCACCTTTTTCGAAGAATTCTTATAATTTTCTATATCACTATTGCTATTCTTTAAATAAGAAGCTTAACCTACGCTCAGTAACAGACTGTTTTTTTATGTGTCACACATCAAATTAAAAAAAACCGACATATATTTCCAATCCCACAAAATTTAAATAAGACCATTTCCAATCCCAAAAGATTTAAATAAGGCCGTTTCCAATCCCACAAGATTTAAATAAGGCCATTTCCAATCTCAGATTTAAATAAGGCCATTTCCAATCCCAAAAGATTTAAATAAGGCCATTTCCAATCCCACAAGATTTAAATAAGGCCATTTCCAATCCCACAAGATTTAAATAAGGCCATTTCCAATCTCACGAGATTTAAAAAACTGTCGATATTTTTTATCATTCCACCGTCTAATTCCAAATCAAAGTTGTTGAATGATTAAAACTAGTTGCGGGGGTGTCATCTCTTTAGAAATCGCATTTTTTATCAATCACATCTTTTAGCAATCACATTTTTTAGCAAATAAACAAAACATAATGTGGGTAATACGCCTTAAACAAAAACCTTTGATATGACTATTCCTTAAATAAACACCTCTGGCCCGCTTTCGATGTGATGATACTCCCGAAGTAAGAGAGAAAATTGAATGCTATCCGTATACAGCATGTCAGCTGAACACCTTGTTAACACCGGATACACCTTATAGAAATCAACCACAGACAGACGTACATCACTCTAAAAATAGTCAAAACGTGGTCAGGAAGTACTAAAATATATATTAGCATCAAAATCTCTAAATCGAAAATTTTCGTGAAAACCATAATTTTTCTGTACTATATTTTATCATATGAGAAATTAAACATTAATGGTATCTTGGTCTCACCCCCTACACTTGCTTCATCGCTATTAGTAAACTAGACAAAATTGTATCAGAATCGGTAACTCGCACAACGCAAAAAACAATGCATTCGTATAATATTCAGATAAATTTGATATTGTTTCATTTAACATAGAAAACTACACTTTATAGCGTGTGAACTTCTTATGGAATCTCAAATTATTCATGTACTTACCAAATATGCCTTGATTTTTTCACACATTTTATCAAAGCATGTTTTCTGCAAAACAATATAGAAAAATTATGTTTCAAATATCTATCAATTTAAAAATTATTCACTTTTGGATTATCTCTTCAGCACACATCAATTGGCTTTTCTGTTTACGCCGCAATATAAGCTTAAATTAATTGGAAATAAAATCATTTCTGAAAGAGTTCAAACATATGCAGCTTATGCCATCGACTTCTGAAAAAATTTTATGCATATACAGCTTACGTCATCGACTTCTGTAAAGTTTTATGCATATGCAGCTTATGCCATCAACTTCTGAAAAAGTTTTATGCATATGTAGCCTATGCCATCGACTTCTGAAAATGTTTTATGCATATGCAGCTTATGCCATCGACTTCTGAAAATGTTTTATGCATATGCAGCTTATGCCATCGACTTCTGAAAAAGTTTTATGCATATGTAGCCTATGCCATCGACTTCTGAAAATGTTTTATGCATATGCAGCTTATGCCATCGACTTCTGAAAAAGTTTTATGCATATGTAGCCTATGCCATCGACTTCTGAAAAAGTTTTATGCATATGTAGCCTATGCCATCGACTTCTGAAAATGTTTTATGCATATGCAGCTTATGCCATCGACTTCTGAAAAAGTTTTATGCATATGTAGCCTATACCATCGACTTCTGAAAATGTTTTATGCATATGCAGCTTATGCCATCGACTTCTGAAAAAGTTTTATGCATATGTAACCTATGCCATCGACTTCTGAAAATGTTTTATGCATATGCAGCTTATACCATCGACTTCTGAAAAAGTTTTATGCATATGTAGCCTATGCCATAGACTTCTGAAAATGTTTTATGCATATGCAGCTTATGCCATCGACTTCTGAAAAGGTTTTATGCATATACAGCTTATGCCATAGCCTTCTGAAAAAGTTTTATGCATATGCAGCTTATGACATCGACTGCTGAAAAAGTTTAATGCATATGCAGTTTATGCCATCGACTATCTTATGCGGAATCTTATATAATAAAGGAAAATGTACGTGTGTGTATGTCTGTCTGTATGGTCTGTAGCGGGAAATTTAAACGTCGTACGGCCATCAAATTTTGTATACGGGCACTTCAGGACCCGGGAAGGTGCACCTCGTCGTTATTTTTTTTTAATTTCGAATATTTTTTTTGGTTATTTTATGTTTTACCCAGATTTAAAATGATTTTGGGCGATATTCGTACACATCGATTACTTAGTGACTGAAAATATTATCATAGCATTTCCATACGATTAACAAATAAATATCAACGAATTTTTAGAAGTACTGTAAGACCTCGTTTAGCGCTTCCTCAATTAACGCTGATTCGGTGTAACACGATCTGCTCGAAGCCTAAAAAAATTCGCTGTACTTCCCCTGTACAAGAGATCATGAAAGACTATCATATCAAATTTTAAGGCATGTTATCTTCGTCGCACATTTCAACAACTTATTGATAAAACAAATGGCGAAAATAAAGAATAAATTGTGTAATTTTGGCAAAAAAATATAACATCATGGATGCCATATGCAATATCGACCTTGTTTGACAAGAATTAACAGATAAATGCATGAACGGAGTGTAGAAGAAAGTATGTCAGGAGCAATCCATGCATTCTCAACGAAAAGAACCTATCGTTGGATAAATTGTCAACCTAATCAATACAGCTTGACTAAGTGATGTAGATGAGCAGGAAGGATATCGAGGAGTTATCGAAGGATATCAAGGAGCAGGTTTCTCGCGAGAGCCTTAGCAACGACGACCTTCAAGTACTCTCAGAACAAAGAATTCCAGTAGAACTTGAAAATAGTAATTCTGGAAACGAAGAGCGCAAAGAATTTGCTACAGATTTCCTTAGTAAAAGCTCGGTAACGATAACCGAAATCGTTGATCAAATTGTAGCGAATGATCCAGATTTCGAAAAGAGTGCAAAAGCAAGACGAGGCGTTTAGGATGCAATATCCGTCTACCGACAATTCCTTAACGAGTGAAAAAGAAAGGGACAAATGACACTAGACGACTTCATCCCAGAATTCCAGAAGAGCCAGGACTTTCATCCCAAAAATGAACTTTATATTTCTGTGTATATATGTTTATGCGTGATGTACCATATTATTATGCAAATTGATATAAAAAAAATCTGATGTGGGCAACACATGACTTTCCTTATATAATGCAATGAATTTACTACTTTTACAGTTTAAAAAAATGTTATTCTTATAGTAGATACTTATATTCTTTCCAAGATATTGAATTTTCTTCAATGAGTCGTCATTTTCATTGATTTAGCGTCATTTTTATGCATTTGGCGAGATTTTTGTTAATTTGGCGACAATTAAAAATGTCGCCAAGTTGGCGACATTCCGACAAATTCGTCGCCCAAATACCGCCAAGCGTTATGGACGGAGAAATAAGTTATTCTTATAGCAGATAAATGACTATTGGCGTTCAAATACAAAAGTATTACTAAAAGTATCTTTTTTCATGAATGAAATGAGCTAGTTCCACGAGAATGATGTCGCCGAATTTATCGCATGGTATTACATATGAAAAGTGAACATGTTTCTCAATAGGAAATATATTCTTTTTATTTTATATGACTTTTTGATAATTTTTTTGAAAAATGTACAATATCTCGAGAACGGTACATGTTAGCGTTTTAAAATTTATGTCAATCGGTTTCTAATGAAAAATTACATAAGAAATGTCTATTTGCGTAACTTTATTAGTGGTTTTGATTTTTTGACAATTTTTTCAAAATTTCACTCGAAAATTTACGGGGGTTCAAATTTCGTTCGAATCAGTCCATTCGTTCGTCAGTTATCGTCTCCACAGACTCACTGACACACATACACACACACACACACATATACTTTCATATACACATACACATCACTTCAAAAATGTTTGATTCGTGATCAGGGATGCTTGAAACGTGCTCTCCTGTCGAAAACTCGAATTCGAATTTTCGACCCCGTCACAATACTTTCCTTATACGTTATATATATAAGGAAAGTAATAACTTAATATGAAAATAAAATTTGTTTATTTTTGGTCGCATGTTCCCCTTTCCCTATTTAGTATGTGTTAAAATGACCTCATTTAATACTGTTTCATTTAGGGCTTTGAAGGCTAGGAACGCATCCTAAGCGCTGAACGAGGTCTTACTGTATATACATTTCGTGCCTTTAAAACGTCCTCGAATTATATCTTGCAATATAAAATAATTAATTGACAACCAATCCAATTTCAATACTTTAAAATCAGTTATTTTAAATATTAGAAACTGCTCATATACAAATATAATTTTCTTGAAGAATTCATCAAGACTTCTCTGTTAAAAAATTTATTATAATTTTTTTAACTAAGCGAACTATTAAAATTTTTGAATTAGCGGTTTCGCAGTCCGGACCCAGTGATTGAAGTTCATCGACCTACTGAGGACACGCCCCTAGATTCGCGCATGCGCATAAGCGGGTGGGTCGGGACTATTCCTCTCGCGTTTTCATAAGCGATGTGCTGAATATATGGCCAATTGTTATTCGTATTACTTTCCTTATATACATAATGTATAAGGAAAGTATTGTGACGGGGTCAAAAATTCGAATTCGAGTTTTCGACGGGAGAGGACGTTTCAAGCATCCCTGATCAATCACGAATCGAACATCTTTGAAGTGATGTCTGTGTGTGTGTGTGTGTGTGTGTGTGTCAGTGAGTCCGTGCAGACGATATCTCACGAACGAATGGAGCGATTCGAATGAAATTTGGTACAAAAATCACAATCCATAAATACTGGAAGCCTATTGTTTTTAATCGTAATCGAATGTTCAGAACCCTCCTAAATTTTCGAGTGAAATTTTAAAAAAATCATCAAAAAATCAAGACTTTTAATAAAGTTGCATAAATAGACATTTCTTATGTAATTTTTCCTTAGAAAACGATTGACATAAACTTTAGAACGCTAGCATGAACCGTTCTCGAGATATTGTACATCTTTCAAATAAATATATCAAAATATCCCATAAATTAAAAAAAATATATTAGCTGTTATGAAACATATTCACTTTTCATATGTAATATCATGCTATCAATTTGGTGACATCATTCTCGTGGATCTAACTCGTTCCATTCACGAGAAAAGATACTTTCAGTAATACTTTTGTATTTGAACGCTAATAGTCATTTATCCACTGTAAGAATAACTTATTTCTCCGTCCATAACGCTTGGCGAGATTTTGGCGACAAATTTCGCGGGATGTCGCCAACTTGGTGACATTTTTAAATGTTGCCAAATAACGAAAATCTCGCCAAATGTATAAAAATGACGCTAAATCAATGGAAATGACGACTAATTGAAGAAAATTCAATATCTTGGAAAGAATATAAATATCTACTATAAGAATAACTTTTTTTTTAACTGTAAAAGTAGTAAATTCATTGCATTATATAAAGAAAGTCATGTACTGCCCACATCAGATATTTTTATGATATGGAGATTTTATTTTTATCGTGAAAATGATTTTACTTCAAAACAGGCGATTTGAAAATTGAGTAGAGTGTTATCTGTTTCTGTATTATTTAAGTAGCGGGCGCTTATTTAGGGCTTGAATGGCGTCGGGTATTATTCTTTCTAGTAGCGTCATAAACAGAAAAACCAGTCGAAAGTGATGAAAATAGTACCGAATAAACAATATATTGTTCTTTTTTTTTCAAGAGAAAAGATGTTTTCTACCTTTTCTTCTTTTTGGAGTGAACATGTAGGGGTTACCATATTTTGAAGTATCGTTTCTGCATCAATGACTAAGCCACACTCTTCCTCCAGGGTTTGGAATAGCCACTGTTGAGTCTGAAACAAATTATCATTAATGCTTGTACTTCAAAACTTTCACACTCATATCTATGCTTTCGAAGCATCTTTTTGGTGTGAAACTGTGACGTTAATAAATTAACCGGAGAATGGTTCAACTCGATTGCATTTATTTCTTCGAATTTTACACTTCAAAAATCGGTATTGTGGGTCCACATGATTACAACTATAGCGTGCTATTCTTCACTTTAAAGGGCTTGAAAAAATAAGTCCATTGATACCATTCTTGATAATGTGTTCCTCGGGGGGGTTAACTTGTTCCCCATGGAGACGAATAACGTCACGAACAAAAAACATGCATAACAGATATTTTTCACAATGATTGAAACTTTTACTTCTCGTGATTATTGATTGAGCCATAAATAACCCCTTTTTGTGCTGCCATGATATAAAAAATAAATAACCCCTTTTTGTGCTGCCATGATATAAAAAATAAATAACCCCTTTTTGTGCTGCCATGATATAAAAAATAAATAACCCCTTTTTGTGCTGCCATGATATAAAAAATAAATAACCCCTTTTTGTGCTGCCATGATATAAAAAATAAATAACCCCTTTTTGTGCTGCCATGATATAAAAAATAAATAACCCCTTTTTGTGCTGCCATGATATAAAAAATAAATAACCCCTTTTTGTGTTGCCATGATATAAAAAATAAATAACCCCTTTTTGTGCTGCCATGATATAAAAAATAAATAACCCCTTTCTGTGCTGCCATGATATAAAAAATAAATAACCCCTTTCTGTGCTGCCATGATATAAAAAATAAATAACCCCTTTTTGTGCTACCATGATATAAAAAATAAATAACCCTTTTTTGTGCTACCATGATATAAAAAAAAGCCATAAATAACCCCTTTTTGTTCTGCCATGATATAAAAAATAAATAACCCCTTTTTGTGCTGCCATGATATACAAAAAAGCCATAAATAACCCATTTTTGTGCTGCCATGATATAAAAAAAATACATAATTTTGAAAAATTTCAAAATTTTCAATCGAATTTTAAAAAATTTCACATAGTTCTAGAATTTTTTTTATAACAAAGCCGGATATAAAGCTACGTAAAAATCCATTAGTATTTGTGATGTACATCAGACAGACACCACTCCAAAAATTGTCAAAACGTGTTCAGGAGGTCTTAAAACATATATTTTCATCATAATCTCGAAATCGTTAATTTTCGTGAAAACAACACTTTCTCATTACTACGTATGAGAAAGTAAACATCTTAATCTGCAGACATTTAACCAAATATGGCGATATTTTTAATTTTGAAATATTCTTTTAATGAGCTGCGTTGTGAATGCAAAAATCCTCCAATTTCTTCTTCAGTGAGAGATAACTACTTACCATTACTATAAAGTAAAATGCAATAATTCTGGTCATTAAAGACGCTGTAGTAACATTAGAAATCATTTCTTTATTTAAATTGTCTTGACAATTCAGGTTAATGTATACAAACATGATCTTATTATCTATATATATAAAATTGAAAATCTGTCTGTCTGTCTGTCTGTCTGTTTGTCCCGTCATCACGGGAGAACGACTGAACCGAATTTGATGAAATTTTGTGGGTAGCCTGGAAATAGTCTCACTTAAAATTTAAATCATGTTTGGAGTTTCTACGATCAGTGGTTCTCGAGATATTAGTAAAAAACGATATTTTCGTTTGTCTCACCATCACGAGAGAACGGCTGAACCGAATTTAAAGAAATTTTGTGGATAGCCCTGAAATAGCCCCCATAAATTTGGCCCAGGTTTCGAGTATCTAAGACCAGGGGTTGTCGATATATTAATGAAAAACGAAACTTTTTCCTAGGAGTTCTACTCTCTAACTCCGTGGTTTTTCTAAACGAAAAGCTTGAAAATCGTTTGAAAGTGAATTAAAATTTAATCTCTGAGTTTGATGGGAGATTTTTTGCGCTAATTAGTCACTTTCTGAAAATATAAATTGTTTGAAACATGATTTAAAGGGGAAATCTATCTCCATGGTTTATTTAAAACAAGTTTTTTACTGAACAATGAAAAGTATAAAGAAAT
Organism: Amaurobius ferox; assembly: GCA_951213105.1. NCBI lineage: Eukaryota > Metazoa > Arthropoda > Arachnida > Araneae > Amaurobiidae > Amaurobius > Amaurobius ferox. Next base: position 81,694,154 of record OX578150.1, read on the forward strand.
CAAAATGGTCATTTAATTTCGCAGTTTATGAGGAAGATTCTATCTTATATCATGTTACTCAGAAACGCAATTAAATTAAATCTGTCTGTTAATTTGAATAATAATTTTTTCGATTTGAATAATAAATAAATGGATATAAAAATATATTTTAAAAAAGAACGATTTGATTTTTCTTATAGAATTTTTGGCTGGATAGTAGCAATTACGGTCTTCAAGTTTAAACATTATTATTATTGATATTTTCGGGGATTCTTGATTCAGGGATTATTGATATTTTCAAGTTATTATGCAATTGTTTTATTATGATAAAAATTGTTTAAACTCATATATTGTACGTTGAACGAGTAATCTTCTACAAATACACGGGTATATATTTTAATCTACGAGAATATAAATAGTACAGGTATATTGGCATATGTTTTGATATATATTGGCATATATTGGAATCAATTACGACCTTCTGGTACCTGAGTACGGGAATTATTGATATTTTCAATTTATTACGTCATCTCTTTTATTTTGACAAATATTTTTTAGACTTATACTGTAATACAAGTAATCTTCTACTAACACACTGGTATATTTTCTAATCTGCGACAATATAAGTAGTACGGGGTTGCATATATAGATTCAATCCCTTGTTTGTTTGTTTTTTGTTTTTTTTTTGTTTTTTTTTTGTTTTTTTGTAAATTTGCTTACAAAAGGGGCCAGGATGTTTTATTCTTCAGATCTGCCCGTGATGATAACTTCTCTTTAGGAGCAGTAAATTTAATATTTTAACAGAATTTGTACATGATTGCGAATTATAAGTTTTTTATATTATATACTCCGTACGAAGAACGGGTATGCTGCTAGTCTACAATATAATTTCATTTATTTTAATAATGGGAGTCCAAAGTATACTTGTAAGATAAGAGATTTGTTATTTTAAGAGATCAGAGTGGTGGATAACCTTATTAAGTCTAAATCAAATTTGTAAATACTCAACTCATAAATATATAGAAAAGTGCACATACCTCCATACAGCATGGAACATTCTTTGACATTATTACTGTATCGACATGGTCTTAGCCTGGCTTTCTAAACACACCCCTATTCGAATTTTTTTAACTATATGGTCTTTCATCTTTTGTTCTTTGGGTTCTGAGATATCTTAGCGACTGCTATCTTGAAAAATCGTTCCTCATCTGCTCGTTCTCTGCTTTTATTTAGGTAACTTTTCATCTCGGCTGCTTAGTAAAAGTACTTCTTTCAAGACCCCTGATTCCTGATTGGTGTGGCTTTGTCCCCTCATCAGTAAATGCGGGTTCAGAATCTGTCCTGACTAGATGTTGGTTCGCCTCACCCTTGTTGGCATTGTTTGATCGGATTGGCTATCAACATGTTTTCAGACCATCCAGACTTGGATCCAATGTCCGAAGCTCTATGCGTGCCAAACCCTTACTCTATGCGTGTAAAATCCTTATATGATTTTCTGTAAATCTAGAGCTTCGCCACTGGCCTTACGTTTATATACTGGCCTGATTTATTTATATACCCGGCTTTTAAATTGATTTATTTTTACTTGAATATTTATGTACTTATATGTAATTTATGATAATTTTAATATCGGTTTATCCGATTTACCATATGCAAATTTTGTATTCACGATTTCGGGTTTTATAAAGCCCATGTTTGTCAATTTCTTGACATTGCCACTGATGATGAACATTATGATGTCTGAAAGTGCTGTGGCACTTTAAAATTTAAATTTTTCCTGTACGTCAAGATGATGTTTTAAATTAAGACAGTTTACAAATACCTGTAATCTTTGATAGAAAATATTTGATACATTGAAACAATCTAAAACGTTAATCTTAATTAGTAAATTATTCACAATATACACACAATATACATATGATTTTTTATTATGATGTGTTTCCAGCCGTCCAAATAGTTGCTCAAGTCCTCAGGATGAGTCGGACGGTCTGGGTCTTCAACAAAATATAATATACATAATAAGATATGCTTGTTTGTTGTGCATTTTCTTGCCTTAAATAAACATTTATAAATCGATTTGTGAGAGAGAGATTGGGTTGTTTATTCCCATGAGAAACTATCTGTAAATTGCTTCGAAAGTTCGATATTACACGCAGATGAGACGTCAACTACAGTTATTTTATACGACAGCATGTCAGTGTACTGTATGCACTCATGGGCTTATGCAGGATTCTTTCCAGGGGGTGCTAAAATTGATTGCACTCAAAATCAATCTTGAAATATGTATTGTTGCAAAGTAAATTTGAATAGATTGTCTGGGCACATTTTATAAATTAGCGTATATAGCACATTTAAAAATTAGTATACCCGAATTTTTAAAAATTAGTGTGTACCACCTTTAAAAAAATATCCCCCCTTTCATAACTGAATTCTAACTTTCCTGGAGCCAGAGCAACTAAACTAACAAATTGGTCATTCATAAACATACTAAATGCAATATTCCTACGTTTATCATTTTGGTATAAGTTTAGATTGTTTTCATTAATGCACATGTGGAAGAAAACACACAGTTGTGTTGAATGTTCTAATAACAGAAAGCATATTTCTTATTTTTTTTCCTCTCATGTTGGCTTTTAATTAAATTAACAATATTTTCTAGGATGGCCTTCCTAAATACGCCCATGCATGCACTTAGTATATGGGGGCATTTCTTATAAAAAGTGTTTTCAGGATCAATGCATACGGACTGTGGTACAAAAGGAACATCCAAAGAGAAGTTTGTCGTTAAGTTTATAAATTTTACATTTGAATTTCGAGATTTTTCAACTGAATTTAGAATATCTGCTTACGTATTTAAAAGCAACTAAGAATCAATAGTGAAAAAACAGGCATCGATTGGACAACCGACGAGGGATGATTTGGATTCTTCGCTACGACAAGAGTTTTTGCACGCTACGAACAGCAACGCCACATTATAATTTATTGATTAAACGCAAATAAAATTATTTTACGCATCTTTCAAGCAATAATTTGACTGTAAAAGAAGTTGAAGTTCCTTATAAAGTATAAGGAAAAGCAGAAAAGTCAGAAGATAATAAAATAAAAATCATAATTTCCTTCTTAATCAGATCAATCTCATCTGAGTTATACTCATTGAGTTAAGCACCACCAAAGAGCCTTTGGTGTAAAATAAAACTTCATGTGTGTGATCATAATGATGATGTCAATAAGTGATTACAATATCATAACAAAGGGAAACATTTTTGCCGAACAGCGGTATAATTTAAAGTTACCATTAATACATTTTCAAAAAACCCCTCTTTCTTGGCAACATGCGGCGATGCTGTCAAGTATGGAGTCATACAGACGCCAGGCTATCTTATGACAAACTTGTCTAAAATGTTGCAACTCTCACTCCAGATCCCATACTCTCCTAGATGACCGAAACTGACGTCCCACATTGCACCACAAATTCAACCATTCTGTATATTAGCGAGAATTATCTTGTTGGGAAATGACTCTTTGTAGACCTGCCATTATAGGCAACACTTGCTGCTCGGTCAATATTCCTCGTATCACAACTAGTGATGACTGGCTATTATGCGAAATGGCTTCCCAGCTCAGCAGGTCAAAAATGGAACAATATCTCGCTCAACAATCAAGTTCTGTCTGAAGCAATTATCAGTATAGTTTTCCATATTCTAACACGTTGGTTATATGTTTTCAAACAAAAACGGAATTCGTCACTCAAGACAATACTTTGCCATTTCGTAGCAGTTCATTTTTCTCTGTAACAACACCACTGCAATTAAAGCCAGCGAAATAGGGATGTTAAAAGCGCAAGAGGCGTCGTGAGCGAACATTTTCCACTTTTACTGACCTGGCACAAAAAGAAACAACATTCTTTTACAAAGTTACTACACGCTTATTGATGGTAGACAAAGACGCCATTCTCATGGTGGTCTATCTGGATCATTCTAAGTCAGTCCACCGCCGTGTATGCGAGTCCTTGCGTATCCTTTGCTCCAAACACCACCTTATAACAAAGTCAGAATACCCGAATTATGTGCTGTTCGACGAGCATACCATTCTGCTGTTAACAACACAACAATACGGCCTCTCTCAAACTTACACAATATGTCAGTTGTTCGTAGTGGCGTATAATATATCGTCTAAGCATATTTCTTACTTACCAACTTCCACCTAACACTTACAATAAATGTACGGTGATTGTTTGTCATCCTTTATTATACGACGCAGTTATTGCGATTCCACCGCCCTCGTGTGACATATAACACTTTGAACGCTTACATCTTCGAAACTAATTTTTGCAGATTAATCAAAAATGCACCATTAGATAGTTTATATAATCCCGTTTATAACACAATAAATGTCAATCTTTGGCCCCTTGACTTTTCGATACAGTCGCATTAGAAAGTCAAGCAAAACTTCGGGTGATTCTGTTTCGTCGCACGCCTTTTCAAGGTTGATAGCTAATGAATAAATGATGATAGTGATAATTTTAGTCACGAATTCCGCAGAGCTAACGGACGTATGTTATAAAATGAAATAAAATGGATTTAAAATTTATTTGCTTATTAAATAAAGAACAATTTGGTTACAAAAATTTAGAAGAAACAGCTCAAAGAAGAGTACTCCAACGACCTGTACTCCAACGATACCGTTCGTACCTCAGGGCAAAAGCAAACATGTGTGACATCAAATCAAAACCTGGAGAGGACGAGATCCAAATGTCGCTGCAGTAGAGCAGCAGGAACCAATAATAGCCAAAAGAAAACGCAACAAGATTTCTATCAATTTTGATGGACACTCATCCTCTGACTGATCTCTAGCGGGGCTGAAAATCTTTATTGATAACAATACTTAAGACAAAAACAATTAAACCTTTGTCGCAAAATAAAATAGCATCAGAAAACTATACAATCCTGCAATCAAACAAACTGAAAGTCAATTTATTCTATTTATAACAACGATAACCTTAGAGGAATCAAGAAAGGCCCTGAAAGTTAACCGAACGGTCACAAGAATATAAAGAGCGTTAAAATTCTGCGCGCTAGGAAACTATCCACGCGAATTTAACTCCGGAACTACAACTTTCCATCTTCAACTGCATAAATTGAGCCAATAGGCCATATTTTCTTAACTTCCCTGTAGTACTGACAAAATCGGGATTTATTATTCATACGCCTATGAATGTGTAAAGAACCTTGCTGCCACCAGGAAATCGAACTCTAGATCTCCAAACGGGCCATTCGACGCTCTACCGTTGAGCTACTGGGACAAAATTGCAAGCTCTTATCGCCGAAGAGGACCGTCATTCTCCACCCTCTAATGCCAGATTATAGGGCAACTGACAATATGACTGACCACCTCCTGATATTTTTACCGCAAGTTAACCTTTTGCTATTACTATTTTTACCCACGTTAGTATCCTGCGTAGTCGTTATCCTCTCAATTTTGAAATCGATTCACTATCATTCAAAGTCCACTGAATCCGTACTAGTTGTACTAGGATCACTTTTAGACCTCTAACATCTTTGCACCAACCTACAAGATCGATTTGTTCGGGCGCTATTGTAAAATACCTTGCTGACCCAGCCGAGAATCAACCCTAGATCTCCGAACTGGGCAGCCGATGCCCTACCGTTGGGCTACTGGATCGAAATTGCAAGCTGTTATCAAAGTGGACTCTGCAAATGGCTAATTTTTATCAAAGTGGACTCTGCAAATGGCTAGCTGTTATCAAAGTGGACTCTTGTTTATTCTTAGCCAAAAATGCCTGGTCTATTGTGTGTATTATCTAAATTGTTTATAGTATAAGTTGATTTCAAATGGACAAAGTAAAACATTCCTTCCGATTTATTTCTTGAAAAATTTATATCTGAAAAAAATATTGCCACGTAGGGCTACATTAACTGTCCTTCGCCGAATACTTTAAGGACGTAGAACTAATAAAATAGTTGTGTGAAATAGTAACAGTTGACGTAGTTCTTACGTTGTAGATTGTAGCACAGTTGCAAATCTGCGCCCTTGAAAAAACAAATTTTTATTAATGAGTGCACATTTTGCTATTCCATATGGGTAATACTTACAGCTGGCAACAGGGAGCTCCAACAAATCTCATAATCCTCAAATTTGTTTTCTGTAAAAATATAAATAGAAACAGAAGAATAATGAATGTTACTTTCCATAAAAACAAATTTAAATGTTTCAAATGTAACAAATTTAAAAAGTTGCAGAGTAAAAAAATCTGATGTGGGCAACACATGACTTTCCTTATATAATGCAATGACTTTACTACATCTACAGTTTAAAAAAATGTTATTGTTATAGTAGATACTTATATTCTTTCCAAGATATTGAATTTTCTTCAATTAGTCGTCATTTTCATTGATTTAGCGTCATTTTTATCAATTTGGCGAGATTTTTGCTAAATTGGCAACAATTAAAAATGTCGCCAAGTTGGCGATATTCCGGCAAATCCGTCGCCAAAATCTCGCCAAGTGTTATGGAAGGAGAAATAAGTTATTCTTACAGCAGATAAATGATTATTGGCTTTCAAATACAAAAGTATTACTCAAGCTATTTTTTTTCATGAATGGAACAAGCTAGATCCAAGAGAATGATGTCACCAAATTTATCGCAGGGTATTACATATGAAAAGTGAACATGTTTCTCAATAGGAAATATTTTTTTTTTATTTTTTTTTTGATAATTTTTTTTTAAATGTACAATATCTCGAGAACGGTTCGTGTTAGCGTTCTAAAATTTATGTCAATCGTTTTCTAACGAAAAATTACATAAGAAATTTATATTTGCGTAACTTTATTAGCGGTTTTGATTTTTTGACAATTTTTTTAAAATTTCACTCGAAAATTTAGGGGGGTTCTGAACATTCGATTGCGTATAAAAACAATAGACTTCCAGTGTTTACGGATTGTGATTTTTGTACCAAATTTTGTTCGAATCGGTCCATTTATTCGTCAGTTATCGTCTCCACAGGCTCACTGACACACACACACACATATACTTTCACACACACACACACACACACACACACACACAGACAGACATCACTTCAAAAATGTTTGATTCGTGATCAGGGATGCTTGAAACGTGCTCTCCCGTCGAAAACTCGAATTTGAATTTTCGACCCCGTCACAATACTTTCCTTATACATTATGTATATAAGGAAAATAAAAAATAGTTTTCACCCATTTATAAGCTTTGAGAATCCCTGAACTGAAATCAAACCTGTTTTGGATAATCCTTATATGTATTGGTACATATGTGTGTGGTTGTGATTCTGTGGACGAATACAGCGATATGAATGACATTGAATGCGATTCTCATAATCTATGAATACTGCAACCATGGAGGCAAAAGTATGGAGTTAAAGCTCTGTATTAAGAAAAGGAAACTATCGTTTGAGACAATAATTCAGGTGGGGCTGGGGTAAAATAAGTAATCCTGCATTGTATGCATTTCTATAGCGAAATTCCTTAAATATTTATTTGAACCATGAATTTTGTAAAAAAAAATTATTAGTGCAATGTTCATTATTTCACTCAAAGTAGAACTGAAACAATAAAGAAATATTCCTACTTATTCAAAAGTCATTTTAACCTTTCAATTATTTTTACTTTCCTTATATACATAATGTATAAGGAAAGTATTGTGACGGGGTCGAAAATTCGAATTCGAGTTTTCGACGGGAGAGCACGTTTCAAGCATCCCTGATCACGAATCAAACATTTTTGAAGTGATGTCTGTGTGTGTGTGTGTCTGTTGTGTGTGTGTGTGTGTGTGTGTGAAAGTATGTGTGTGTGTGTGTGTGTGTGTGTGTGTGTGTGAATGGGCCTGTGGAGACGATAACTGGCGAACGAATTGACCGATTCCAACCAAATTTGGTACAAAAATCACAATCCGTAAACACTGGAAGCCTATTGTTTTTATACGCAATCGAATGTTCAGAAACCCCCTAAATTTTCGAATGAAATTTTGAAAAAATCGTCAAAAAATCAAAACCACTAATAAAGTTACGCAAATAGACATTTCGTATGTAATTTTTCATGAGAAAACGATTGACATAAATTTTAGAACGCTAACACGAACCGTTCTCGAGATATTCTACATTTTTCAAGAAAAATATCAAAAAGGCATATAAAATAAAAAAAAATATTTCCTATTGATAAACATGTTCACTTTTCCTATGTAATACCATGCGATAAATTGGGTGACATCATTCTCGTGAATCTAACTCGTTCCATTCATGAAAAAAGATACTCTGAGTAATACTTTTGTAAACTTTGTACTGAGTAATACTTGTACTCTGAGTAATACTTTGAACGCCAATGGTCTTTTAACTGCTGTAAGAATAACTTATTTCTCAGTGCATAACGCTTAGCGAGATTTTGGCGACTAATTTGGCGGAATGTCGCCAACTTGGCGACTTTTTGAAATGTTGCCAAATTAACAAAAATCTCGCCAAATGGATAAAAATGACGACTAATTGTCGAAAATTCAACGTCTTGGAAAGAATATTAGTATCTACTATAAGAAAAACCTATTTTTTTACTGTAAAAGTAGTAAATTCATTACATTATATAAGGAGAGTCATGTATTGCCCACATCAGATTTTTTATCTCTATATTCTATACTCTATCCTGCAACTATAAAAAAAATCTGATGTGGGCAGCACATGGCTTTCCTTATATAATGCAATGCATTTACTACTTTTACAGTTAAAAAAAATGTTATTCTTATATTAGATATTAGATACTTATATTCTTTCCAAGATATTGAATTTTCTTCAATGACTCGTCATTTTCATAGATTTGGCGTTATTTTTATCCTTATGGCGAGATTTCCGTTAATTTGGCCACTTTTAAAAATGTCGCCATGTTGGCGACATTCCGCTACATTCGACGTCAAAATTTCGCCAAACGTTATGGACGGAGAAATAAGTTATTCTTATAGAGGATAAATGACTATTGGCGTTCAAATAAAAAAGCATTACTCAAAGTATCTTTTCTCGTGAATGGAACGAGTTAGATTCACGAGAATGATGTCACCAAATTTATCATATGATATTACATATGAAAAGTGAACATGTTTCTTAACAGTAAATATTTTTTTTTAATTGATGGGAATTTTTGATAAATTTATTTGAAAAATGTGCAATATCTCGAGAACGGTTTATGCTAGCGTTCTAAAGTTTATGTCAATCGTTTTCTAAGAAAAAAGTACATAATCAATGTCTATTTGCGTAACTTTATTAAAGGTTTTGATTTTTTGATGATTTTTTCAAAATTTCACTCAAAAATTTAGAGGGGTTCTGAACATTCGATTGTGTTTTAAAACAATAGACTTCCAGTATTCACGGATTGTGATTTTTGTACCAAATTTTATTCGAATCCCTTCATTCGTTCGTGAGATATCGTCTCGACAGGCTCACTAACACACACACACACACACATCACTTTAAAAATATTCGATTCGGGATCAGGGATGCTTGAAACGTGCTCTCCGGTCGAAATTCGAATTTTCGACCCCGTCACAATACTTTCCTTATACATTATGTATATTATTAAAGTAAAAATACTAGTTAATTATACTTATGATTGGGGGACCCTTAATTTAAGTAAAATCAAAGACACATATACTAAATACTACGCCTTTCTGCTGTGTCAACTAACACTAGCAGCTACTTTACTAACACTAGTGACACCTAGATATAATTCTCAAAGCATTATGGCATTTTCAAGCATTACATCCTTAGCAGTGACCTGCTTTCAAACTCTATGACTGCAACCCTATTGATTTGCAAAGCAATCAAACCTTTAGAAAGCCTCAATGTTCGAATAATTTCATTAAATTATAATCTTGTTAAGAGTTTCCTCTCTTGGAAACATTTCTTTCTCTCTATATCAAAACAAGAAAGATTAGTCGTGTATAAAGCATTAATTATGAAACACTTTCCAACTGAAATGCAAAATGCGATACATTCAGCGGTAATATTTTTTAATTATCACAGAACTGCGATAATTTATTTTACTTGAAAACTTAAAACTTCATCCAAAGAAATGAACTTTATTCGAATGACATCATCGAAATATAACTCGTCTGGCTCTATATGTAAAAGCAGTGAATATTTCACTCGTACGCTTTTATTCCAGACTCCAAAGTTCAATAATTTTGCTGAAAAAAAATCAGCTATTCTTATACAACTTATCTTTATAGTACCGTGTTTACATTTTGCATCCATTAAAGTAGGGCTTCGTTGCAGAAATAATCAAAATTCTACGATCATTTAAACTCAAAAATATTGTAATTGCGATAGCGCAAAATATAGATGCACAAAAATTACATAAAAATAACACGGTTTTTGGGTGGATGCAACAAAAAATATAAATTTAAAAGAGCTTTAAAAATCACGATTTTTACTCTGGAGAAAAAAAAGATGGATGCCATATTTTATTTTGAAGTGGGTCACGTGACCTGTTCATATTATATGGGTGTAATAATTATTTTAATTTTTATTTAAAAAACTACGAACATATTTTACTGAATTTTTTTATATATATATTTTATGGGATAATATGAACATTTCCTAAAATTTTCGGTGAAATTTGTAAAATTTAAATTCTCTTAAAAAATGTTTGAATAATTAGCTCCCATAGGGTTCAATGTATTTCATTTTTTTCAACCGCGGTTCAATCCAAAATTAATTGGGTGATATTATTCATTTACATTCCCATGTGTCCCACAGATCCTCCCCCTCCCCAGGGCGGACCACCCTCAGATGGTGGTTACGGATGTTGGCTCTGTAGTCTTCATCCACCGACTCTGCGTGGGACATAATAATCCGGGGAACCGGCTGTCGAGGAACCGACCGACGTATCGGTGAGGCAATTAGACCTGGAACACATCCAGGTGGCTGTGGTCTCACGGATTGTTTCTACTCATGACCTGAGCCTAGATCTGGCCGGCGAATGGGGTCGGGCTTGGCGGGTGTTCTTCGGACCCTACCCAGTGAAAGATTCAGCCGAGAACGCGACCGCGGATGTGGCTTTGCTGGAAGAGAGATGGAAACTTGTACGATGCTCACCTTAAAATCGGCGCAAGCCCCACTGGCCGCCGTGGTGGAGTTCGTATAATCCTGTCCCACAGATCGTCTCAACAACATACTAAAATTTCATTTTGATAAAGTCATTTTTGCGGCATTTATCGCGCGAACGGACATACAAACGTAATGAACAGAGTCATAAAAACTTTTCAACTATGTTGTAAAATGTTAAAAATGTAACTAACGCCGCCGCCGTTTGAAAAATTTCTCGTTCTTAAAGTTTCCCTTCTTTGTGCTCCCAAAACTATAACATACAGAAATATAAAATTTGGTGCACTCATAGAGAAAGGTTCGGGGAATACACTAAAATAAATCGTTTTTCGATATATATTGTAGTTTAAGAATTATTTAATGTCAAACGTTTGTGTTACGATTTTACGACGAACCCATTTAAAAGTTTAACATCCCGTTCCCTTACGTATCTGTGCCCGCTCACGTATCTGTGCCCTTAGGGGAGCCCCTCTAGCCGTCTGACCTTTCTCGGCTCACTAGATGCCTCCTTGGGTCCCTGTCCTTTCCTTTTCTGTAAGACTTGGAGAAAGACCAGACTTCAGTCGTCGTCCCTCCCTCCAAGCAAACCTCAGATGTAAACTCTTGAATTTATGAAAGACACTTTCTCTTATCTTTTTTAACACTTTACAACAAAGTTGAAAAGTGTTTATGACTTTGTTCATTCTGTCTGTCTGACTGTCTGTCTGTCCGTTAGCACGATAACTGCCGTAAAAATGACTTAATCAAAATGAAATTTTAGTATGTTGTTCAGACGGTCTGTAGAACCTATGGGAATATAAGTGAATAATATCACCCAATTAGTTTTGGATTGAACCCGGGTCGAAAAAATGAAATACATTGAGCCCCATAGGACCTAATTTTTCAAACATTTTTTAAGCAGATTTAAAATTCACAAATTGCTTCGAAAATTTTAGGTAATATTCAAATTGTTCCATAAAATGTATAAAAAAAAATTAAGCGAAATATATTCAGTAGTTTCTTAAATAAAAATTAAAATAATAATTGCACCTATTATATGAAACGATCACGCGACCATGATATGAAACGATCACATGACCCACTTCAAAATGATATATGGCATCCATCTTGTTTCAAAATCGTGATTTTTTTAAGTTCTTTTTAATTCATATTGAGTGTTGTATCCGTCCTAAAGCCACTTTATTTTGGTTTAAATTCTGTGCATCTACATACTAAATCAACGCAATTACAATATATATAAGTTTAAATGCTCATCCAAATTTGATTATTTCTACAACGAAGCCTATTTTTCACTTATGTAAAATGGAAACAGCAAAATATATAGAATGAGTTGTATTAGAATTCCTGTACTTTTTTAACACAAAATAATTTAGTACATGGAGTCTGCATGGCTGATATGAATGAAATATTAATTGATTTCATAAAGAGAAGGACGATTTTTTTCGATGAAGTTTCAAGCTTAGAGTTTAATTTTTGTAGCTCCATGGTCTTAAACAAAATGTTTAAATAAAATAAATTATTATAGTATTGTGATGAATGAATTGAATGGGAGAAAGTTATGAATGAAATCCTGTTTTTATAGAGAGATCCAGGCGTGTTATTTTTTCTATGACGTCATTTGACTTAATTTCAGTTGTTTTCGATGAATTTTTCAAATATAATAAATTATCATAGTATTACGATAATTCTAAAACTATTACCGAGGAATGTATAACATTTTAGAGATGTTTAAACCAGGTAATTTTTATTTCAATGCCGTCATTTGAATGAAGTTCATTTTCTTCGTTGAAGGTTTAAGTTTTCAAATATTATAAATTAATGCAGTATTGTGATAAGTTTCAAAATATTACCGAGGAATGTATTGCATTTTAGACTTGTTTAAATAAAATTGCATTGAAGTTAGAAAGTGTTTTATAATCATTGCTTTAAGCATGATTGATCTTTCTTGTTTCCTTTTCACTCGAAGTTTGAAGGGAGGGGGGGCTTCTCCTGGTCACTTCGTTGAACCCCGTCCTTGAATCCTTGAGTCAAACGTTTATGCGTCTTGGATGATGTGTGCCTCCTGGATAAACTCACAATAGCAAGAAGACGAATTTTTGCAGGCAGGTACCTACATAGCTGAATATTTGCAGGACGGCGCCTTTCTTTCAATTTCAATGTATTTTACAATATGTTTTACTTTCTATGCACTTCAGAAGCGAAAAATGTTAAAAAAAACTATATCATACAAAAATGTGAAATTTTGTACATTTATAAAGAAATAATACGGTAATACGATGAAATAAACCGTCTATCGAGTAAACTTTAGTTTGACTTGAAATAGCTCGCAAATCGAGCTCTGCGAGCGCAGCAATTTACGGGGGTTGGCGAAGCGAAGAGAGCAAGTGGCGGAGTCCTATAGTTTCTCAAAAGAAACAGTTTACTTTTCCTGTATCTATCTATATTTATCGCGCGCAGACGGATATATTTCCGAAAAGGTACGAAATGTGTTCCGGAACGCTTAAAATATGCTCTGCTGTCAAATTTAATTCCGTCAAAATTTCCTAAAAGCATTACAGATGATCAAAATTAAAAAGTCCCCAAATCCTAACCTTCTGCAGAAACACCTAGTAGTTGAAACACAACCAAACTTTGCCGGCTGAAAAGGCCAAAATATAAAAATAAAATATATGTGATCTGCAAGCACGCAATTTTGATGTAAAAGAACAAGACATTTACACTTGGAGAAAGACCAGTAGTGTAAATGTCTAGTGTTGTGCCTAGTAATGTGTAGATAATTATACTCTTATAGTGTATAATTATTAATTTTATTATTTTTCCTGCAAAACGTAGTTGCCCATCGTAGAGACAGAATTACAATTCCATTACAGATTACATCAACCATGGTCGTTTTTGCGCTATTTAGAGCTCCTGAGCACAGAACAGTCTGTGGCGGAAAGAATGTTGCCAGGTTCGAACCAGGGACCTGATGCTACAAGACCGACATTATAAGGTTAGAGCAAAAGCTAGCTTCTCCTCCGAACTTATAATTCGGGTACACATCTTTGATCCGATGTCCTTGGCAAGAGCAGAGTCGGCTTTTCTGGAATGGCCCCTCTCCTCGCCGAAATTCGACCCGGGCTTCTTATCAGGGGGGGAGTGTGTGGCAGCCGACTCTGCTCTTGCCAAAGGACATCCATCGAAGATGCTTGGAACCTGTTGAGACCCAGACCGTCCGACCTACCAGAAAGGTGTAAGGTAACTGTTTGGACGGCCGAATGCTTGGAACCTGTAACCGAATTATAAGTTCGGAGGCGAAGCTAGCTTTTGCTCTAAACATATAATGTCGGTCTTGTAAGCACGAGGTCCCGAGTTCGGGCCTGGCGACCCTCAATCGCTACAAGTCCATATATTCTCTATGTTCGTACCGCAGAAAGCGCATGCAATTCCTGAAGTAAAAGAGCTTGCACATTGTTGACGTTAGTATTCGTAAAACACTGGACATAACATTTTGTTATAGAATACAAATCATCATGAAGAATCCGTTCCAATGGCGCTAAAGTGGTTTTGCATCAATAAAGTCTTACAAAACTGCCATAAATTTATTACAAGTAAAATTTCTTTGCGCGATATAAAGAAAAGGAAGTTATAAATGAAAGAGTGTAACAATCATTCAGTGGCAAATATACTTATATATATATATATATACTCATATATATATATGCATATATACATATCCAATTTTATAGTTTTTCTAAAAGTGCCGCATATATCTTGAGATTCTAACAAAAAAATTTTCGTTTTCATAAATAATTTAAATTTTGGCCATTTTTTAACCGGGCGAACTTTTAAATTTTCGATCATTTTTTTTTCTATCCTGCAGTATTCACGGATTTTTGCAACACTTACAGAAGGGGGATCATCTCGCGTTCCTATGGAATATGTTCTCGCGCGCAGAGGAGATATTTTTCTCGCTTTTGTTTCGGCGTACTTAGATATAAGGGAATTTTGAATTTGTGTGTGATCGTATCGTTGCTCTGCTGCATACAGATTATGCGCAATTTTTTGTTTATCTGAGCAAAATTTACTTATTTTATTTACTTATTACTTTTCTTATATACATAATGTATAAGGAAAGTATTGTGATGGGGTCGAAAATTCGAATTCGAGTTTTCGACGGGAGAGCACGTTTCAAGTGTCCCTTATCACGAATCCAACATTTTTGAAGTAATGTCTGCGTGTGAAAGTATGTGTGTGTGTGTGTGTGTGAAAGTATGTGTGTGTGTATGTGTGAAACTATGTGCGTGTGTGTGTGTCAGTGAGTCTGTGGAGACGATAACTGACGAATGAATGGACCGATTCGAACTAAATTTGGTACAAAAATCACAATCCTTAAACACTGGAAGCCTATTGTTTTTATACGCAATCGAAGGTTCAGAACCCCGAAAATTTCGAGTGAAATTTTGAAAAAATCGTCAAAAAATCAAAACCGCTAATAAAGTTACGCAAATAGACATTTCTTATGTAATTTTTCATTAAAAAACGATTGACATAAATTTCAGAACGCTAACATGAACCGTTCTCGAGATATTGCACATTTCTCAAAAAAATTCTCAAACAGTCATAAAAATAAAAAAAAAATATTTCCTATTGAGAAACATGTTCACTTTTAATATGTAATACCATGCGATAAATTGGGTGACATCATTCTCGTGGAACTAGCTCGTTCCATTCAGGAAAAAATATACTTTGAATAATACTTATATATTTGAGCGCCAATAGTCATTTACCTGCTGTAAGAATAACTTATTTCTCCGTCCATAACGGTTGGCGAGATTTTGGCAACGAATTTGGCGGAATGTCGCCAACTTGGGGACATTTTTAATTGTTGCCAAATGAACAAAAATCTCGCCAAATGGATAAAAATGACGCTAAATCAATGAAAATGACGACAAATTGAAGAAAATTCAATATCTTGAAAGGAATATAGGTATCTAATATAAAAATATCATTTTTACTTTCCTTATATACATAATGTATAAGGAAAGTATTGTGACGGGGTCGAAAATTCGAATTCGAGTTTTCGACGGGAGAGCACGTTTCAAGCATCCCTGATCACGAATCAAACATTTTTGAAGTGATGTCTGTGTGTGTGTGTGTGTGTTTGTGTGTGTGTGTGTGTGTGTGTGTGTGTGTGTGTGTGTGTGTGTGTGTGTGTGTGTGAAAGTATGTGTGTGTGTGTGTGTGTCAGTGAGACTGTGGAGACGATAACTGACGACTGAATGGACCGATTCGAACCAAATTTGGTACAAAAATCACAATCCGTAAACACTGGAAGCCTATTGTTTTTATACGCAATCGAATGTTCAGAACCCCCCTAAATTTTCGAATGAAATTTTGAAAAAATCGTCAAAAAATCAAAACCACTAAAAAAGTTATGCAAATAGACATTTCTCATGTAATTTTTCATTAGAAAACGATTGGCATAAATTTTAGAACGCTAACATGAACCGTTCTCGAGATATTGCACATTTTTTAAAAAAATTATCAGAAAGTCATAAAATAAAAAAAAATATTTCCGATTGAGAAACATGTTCACTTTTCATATGTAATACCATACGATAAATTGGGTGACATCATTCTCGTGGATCTAGCTCGTTCCACTCATGAAAAAAGATACTTTGAGTAATACGTTTGTATTTGAACGCCAATAGTCATTTGTCTGTTGTTAGAATAACTTATTTTTTCGTCCATAATTCTTGGCGAGATTTTGGCGACGAATTTGGCGGAATGTCGCCAACTTGGCGACTTTTTGAAATGTTGACAAATTAACGAAAATCTCTCCAAATGAATGAAAATGACGCTAAATCAATGGAAATGACGACTAATACTCGAAAATTCAATATCTTGGAGAGAATATAAATATCTACTATAAGAGAAACCTATTTCTTGTACTGTAAAAGTAGTAAATTCAGTACATTATATAAGGAAAGTCATGTGTTGCCCACATCAGATTTTTTTAACTGTGAAAGTAGTAAATTCATTGCATTATATAAGGAAAGTCATGTGTTGCCCACATCAGATTTTTTTAGATAAATGAATTCAATTTATCCCTGCTTTAACGTCTGGGTACATTTCCTAATTGTTGAGTAGTTGGGAATTTTAGAACATGTGTATGTCTTTTGAAACTTTTCAACGACACTCTCAAAAGAATAGCTTTAGAAATAATAGGAATTTAGGATTATTTCTCTACATTCTTTCCCTCTTGAAAAACGCCTTGTTCTTTGATTAATAAGAAAGGGGTTTGCATTAATCGTCTGTGTAAGCCGATTATTATTACCAGACGATATTTCTGATACACTTTTGAGGATATATTTCATACCACAAAACTGAAAAATATTCTAATTCACTTTCGGAACATCATGATTTTAAAATTCGATGTGCGAGATTTTTTTACCATTCTGTATTTTCTGTATACAGTAGTGTGAGATAGTACAATTAATAAATTTTCAATACTTACTGCACTCGCATAAATCATGAACAAAACACTGCATTATAGCTTCAGTGCTGTCCTGGCGATTTCTTCCAGCATCGCAATGAGAAAGTAAAATATTGGAAATTACTGTTAAAATCAACACCGTCTTGAGAACTAGGATACCCATTGTAAATGTGTCAGCTGTGTTTCATGAATGGGTTTTTATATGCATATGCACGTGAAAACTTTGTTTGTGCTTCGAGTTTTCACAGGTTTTATCTTTTCATATGCAAATGCCCAAATATGGAATCACACCACGCGCCATATGATTACTTAAAGGAAAGCGCAAAATCAAATAACGCAAGTGTGAATAATTCAACAATACGTATCAAGAAGGAAAACGTTGTAAATCGGTAAATTTCATTCGAATAATCGAAAATTTCTTTTTAATAAAGCTATAAAATAAAAAAATCTGATGTGGGCAACACATGACTTTCCTTATATAATGAAATGAATTTACTACTTTCACAGTAAAATAAATAGGTTTTTCTTCTAGTAGATACTAATATCCTTTCCAAGATATTTAATTTTCGACAATCAGTCGTCATTTTCATTGATTTATCGTCATTTTTATCCATTTGGCGAGATTTTCGCTAATTTGGCAACATTTCAAAAAGTCGCCAAGTTGGCGACATTCCGCCAATTTCGTCGCCAAAATCTCGCCAAGCGTTATGGACGAAGAAATAAGCTATATATATATATATATATATAACTTATTAGATATTGAATTTTCGACATATACTATATAACTATTATTATATATTTATATATTATATAACTTATTAGATATTGAATTTTCCACAATTAGTCGTCATTTTCATTGATTTAGCGCCATTTTTATCCATTTGGCGAGATTTTCGTTAATTTGGCAACATTTCAAAAAGTCGCTAAGTTGGCGACATTCCGCCAATTTCGTCGCCAAAATCTCGCCAAGCGTTATGGACGAAGAAATAAGTTATTCTTACAGCAGATAAATTGGCGTTCAAATGCAAAAGTATTACTCAAAGAATCTTTTTTCATGAATGGAACGAGCTAGATCCACGAGAATGATGTCACCCAATTTATCGCATGATATTATATATGAAAGGTGAACATGTTTCTCAATAGGAAATATTTTTTTTTCTATTTTATATGACTTTTTGATAATTTTTTTGAAAAATGTGCAATATCTCGAGAACGGTTCATGTTAGCGTTCTAAAATTTATGTCAATCGTTTTCTAATGAAAAATTACATAAGAAATGTCTATTTACGTAACTTTATTATTGGTTTTGATTTTTTGATGATTTTTTCAAAATTTCATTCGAAAATTTAGGGGGGTTCTGAACATTCGATTGCGTATAAAAACAATAGGCTTCCAGTGCTTACAGATTGTGATTTTGTACCAAATTTGGTTCGAATCGGTTCATTCGTTCGTCAGTTATCGTCTCCACAGACCCACTGACACACACACACACACATACTTTCACACACACACAGACACACACAGACATCACTTCAAAAATGTTTGATTCGTGATCAGGGATGCTTGAAACGTGCTCTCCTGTCGAAAACTCGAATTCGAATTTTCGACCCCGTCACAATACTTTCCTTATACATCATTATGTATACAAGGGAAGTAAAAAATCAAATCAGATTTATTAATATAGCACAATAACAAACAGAAAAACACAAAATAAGCACAATAACAAACAGATAAACAAACACAATAACAAACTGACAAGCACAGTAACAAACAGAAAAACACAAAACAAACACAGAGCAACAAAATTTGTTACAATGCGGCCTATGAACTAGCAAGACCATACAGGTCGCTAATCTAGACTTATAAAAAACAAATAAAATCAATGTTTTTAATATAACAAACACGACAATACAGACAGACACACAGACACAGCAGACAGAAAAATATAACATAAACACAGAACACAAAATTTTGTTACAATGTGGACTGGGGACTTGTAAGACAATTCATGTCGCTAAGCTAGACTTATAATAAGAGACCGACAAAATGTGCTATACAATAATTTAAAAAATATATACTTAAAATAATTACTTTGAATACTGAAAAAATACTTCCATATCCGTGTATGAATAAAGATGATCTTTGAACTTTGACTTAAAACAGTTAGGTGACTCTTCAAACTTACGCTCATTGAGAACTTAAGCTTACTAACAACCAGTTGATTCAGGAGATTTCTCTCATATAGTTAAGCAGAGAACAGTAATCGGGCATAATTCATGAAATTCTGTACCAATCGACATAAAATTTTATAGGAATTTGCCCTGATAAATTATGAAGTCATACAAAATTAAATGAGACAAGACATGTAGATGTAGGATTTTTATCTTCCTGATATTTCTAAAACAGAATAATACATATCATTCTGAAGGACGCATAGTGGGCAAGTAATGTTTAATATAAAATATGCCCCCCTCCCTCGTAGCTTGATATATACTTGGTAAGGCACCCCAACGATTTATTTGCTAATCAATTGATTCTTAGGGAGACAGAGAACAATGATGCTATTCCCGTATAAGAGCATTTTGTTGTGGGTGGCCGGAAGCAGAAGAAGGACAGAGACAGCTATCCCGAGGGCATCCAAAATATTTTCAATAGGACTAAGATGCAGAGAATACGCCGGGCCACTCCATATTTCAATACCTTAGTTCTAACGGTAGTCCTCCACAAAGTTCCTTCTATATGGACGAACGTTGGGGGTCTAATAATTCGAACCGACTGCAGCTACATAAAGTCTGACATAAGTATCAAGGATTTCATTGGTCTCCAGAGAGCATTCCAAACACTTATGATAGAATTAAGATCCAGAGAGTACACTGACCACTCCATACATTTAACACCTTTGCTCTAGAGGTAATCCTCCACTAGCTTCGATCAATGTGGACAAGCGTAAGGGTCAATTAAGCAAAAATTTGAATCAATTGCAGCTGCATATAGTCCGACATTGGGATTAATGACTAGGTCACGTTACAATTGCGCCACCATAGTGCTTCCTAAGAAAACATAAAGATTGGCGCGGTCTCCAAATCTAAAACCAGTCCAGACCATCACATTTCAACGACAAAAAGCATTATGTTCAATGATGTTATTGGGCTGATTACGTATTTCTTGTTCTCTCCAGACTATTACACGTCAACTGTCCGATTGCAGGCCAAATCGTGATTTAACTGTAAGTTAATATTTGGCCATTGTGTTTGGATACAAATCATATACTCTCAATACCACTGTAAAATGTTCTTCTGGCCCGGGAGTTCAAAAGGACACAAGGTTTTTGTACCTGTGCATAGAAACCTCTCGTATGCAGCCTTCGTTTCAAAGTACTGACCGATATCAGGCTTCCTATAACTGCAGTAGCATCCGCTCTTAGAGTTGGTGCTTCCTCTCGACGATTATTTCTCAACAGTAAAGTTATATGCGCTGGTCATTGAAAAGTATTATGTCCCGAAACAGGTCTAGTAACTGTTCCACCCATTTGGAATTGTGTCCACAAACGAGAAATGGAGAAGAGAATGGGGAAAAGAAAATACATTGGCCACCTTCGGGATGGATTATCCAGCCTCATGTTTACCAACAGCACGCCACGCTTGTTAATCATCCATACGTTTTTGCTGGGCTATTCTAAAGCATGTGTTTATTCCAACTTTCAGCAAAAAATGTTCTTGTTGCAAAGAAAACCTTAGACGCAAACGCATCGTTTCTAGTGAACGTCAAATTTGCATATTTAGAGAAAGTCAACAGCTTTTAGGAGATTTACATATTCTACTCGATATTTGCATATTCTACTCGAAAACCACAGCGAGTTTTGTGTAATAAAATCCACGTATGTGCTCTCTATCAGAAAAATTGCATTTCGCACTTAATGTTTAGAAAGCAGTGTAACATGCTTTGAAATATAAATTAATTTATACCTTTGAATTTTATTGTTAGCGAAAATTAATTGCGTTACCTTGTTTTTTTTCTATGCAATACTATACTGAAAAACACCAAACTCCCTGTACGCTCTTAGAGTTTGTGCTGTCTCTCGACGATTGTTTCTCAACAGTAAAGTTATATGCGCTGGTCATTGAAAAGTATTATGTCCCGAAACAGGTCTAGTAACTGTTCCAACCAGTAACTGTTCCACCCGAAACAGGTCTAGTAACTGTTTCGCGCATTTGATTTATCCAACACATGAACCATCTCCCAAACATGTTCGAGCTACTAATGCTCGAGAGAATTTTCTAATGCAAAAGTACGAGACTTTCTATAGATGTTTTGCGATTCACGGATATGTGCACAACGTTTAATCACAGCTTGCAGAACTTTTCTCATCGAGATTTGAGACATTAGGGGTAATGAATATGTAGCCAACCAAGTAACTTCCTCTGATCTTAAATGAATGTCTAAAAAGAAAGTTGAAAACTGTCCATCGTAAAAACGGAAAGCGAGATATTTAGGGTGGTCGGTCACAGTGTACATTTCACTGTACAGTTTAAAATTTATTTGTTTCTTCACTAAGGTGGTAACATATTTGGGTGTAGTAAAAACTCGCATATTCTTAATCAAGAATTGATCAACTAAATACAATCATTGATCAACTAAAGACAGTCACATCAATGGATAAAGCACTGGCTAATAAATGACCTCTGAAGAGTAAAAGGTCTATTACCTGTGTTTAGACTCATATTTAGGGCAATGAACTGAACAAACGACTGTTGATTTTCTATGGTATACTTGAACTGTGTAAACTATATAATTTATTTTGAGTTATAACTTGTATAAATATGTAATGGTAAAATAAAGTCGCTCTACAAAACACAAAGACATTGTTGGTCTGCAAAACGATAAATATGCAATATGTTGTTGATCTAGTAGTCATATTTAGATTGTAAAATGACGATAATATAAGATGTCACATGACATATATGTATTTATTTTATAATATTTTATTATGTAAATCTAGATTGACTTATGTTCCCCTGGTGAGGGTGAATTGTGTTATAAAGCATGACACAATGTTTACAGAATGTGCAAACACAGTTCATTCTTACAGGGCTCAGCTATAAATAAGGGGGAAGTAATACCTCAACGTCAAGCAACGTGTATGGTGTAGATTTTAATTGCTGGCACGATGCCTCCTCATGGATTCGAAGGGACAGTTCGGCGCCAAGGTATGCATAACATGAGAGAGAAGTCATAAAATTCAACAACGAGATCTCGAAATAAATGTCAAAATTGAAACGACAAACCTCTTAAAAATTATGACCCTCGTCAAGTGTTAAGTCATTCCGGGATTCAGACGAGCCCACCTGCCAGTTGGAAACCCACAGGACATCGGGAATAACATGTACTCATACAAAATTAGCATTATCCCAAGAAACCAACGAATAGGTCAGGAATTAATCCCACCCATTTCGCGCAGAAGTGCTGCCACAAATGAATGGACGAGAAAACTTCGCTCCCCATTTGTACCGCTCCTTACAAAAAAAAGGAAGGGACCTGAATTCAAATTTTTAAGTCAGATTCAATTTTATTCTCGTGAGAAAGTGTCTCATTTTTCATCACTTGCCCCGACGGCGGAACGAAACCGATCCAAATATTTTGCGTTCAACGTGAATCTGGAAAACCTGCATCTCCTTCTGTTCTGCAGCGGTAATCCAATACCTACAGCAGGAAACAGAATCTTATGCACTATTGTTGAGCATCATCTACACAAGTAAAGCTCCGCTCCAGGCTTGAACAGGCATCAATGTCGTCCTTGAACAACTCCCCGCCAATAGAGCTGGAATGGAACCAGACTATCATTGATAACTCTCACCGGGCAATGGCTGTCAGGGAAGCAGCCGTTGGACAGTATTTGGACAGTAGATCTTCATAGCGGAACTTGATGTACAAGCGATCCCCTAATTGGCTCTCAATCCTCAGAGAAGGAATTCTCCTGAAACCGGGAGGGCCGAATGTCCTATTTTCCCCATCGAATATACCTGACATCCTATACACATGAATATTAGAGATGGTTACTAAGGGCAAGGTAAGCCGCCCTTACATCAGACTTGAAGGTATTATATTTTTAAAATTCGACTATTAGTAATTAAATGTATAGATAATTATATCCATAAACTCTGAGCTTGAAAAATTATCTTATGGTTACAAGGGCACGCCCTTGCATCAATGTTGAAGGTACATGTTTTAAAAATTCGATTGTTACTAATATAATTAAATTTATAGGTAATCATATCCATAATATCTGAGCTTGGAAAATTCTCTAATGGTTACTAAAGGCAAGGCAAGCCATTACATCAGTCTTGAATGTATTATGTTTTTAAAATTCGATTGTAACTAATATAATTAAATGTATAGATAATCATATCCATAAGCTCTGAGCTTGAGAAATTTTCTAATGGTTACTAAGGGCAAGGCAAGCCCTTACATCAGTGTTGAAGGTATAATGTCTTTGAAATTCGATTGTTACTAATATAATTAAATGTATAAATAATCATATCCATAAGATCTGAGCTTGGGAAATTTTCTAATGGTCGCTAAAGGCAAGGCAAAGCCTTACATCAGTGAAGGTATTATGTTTTTAAAATTCGATTGTTACTAATATAATTAAATGTATAGATAATCATATCCATAAGCTCTGAGCTTGGGAAATTCTCTAATGGTTATTAACTAAGGGCATTAAGGGCAAGGCAAGCCCTTACATTAGTGTTGAAGGCATTATGTTTTTAAAATTCGATTGTGACTAATAAAATTAAATGTATAGATAATCATATCCATAAGATCTGAGCTTGGGAAATTTTCTAATGGTCGCTAAAGGCAAGGCAAAGCCTTACATCAGTGAAGGTATTATGTTTTTAAAATTCGATTGTTACTAATATAATTAAATGTATAGATAATCATATCCATAAGCTCTGAACTTGGGATATTCTCTAATGTTCACCAAGAGCAAGGCAAGTCCTTACATCAGTGTTGAGGTTATTATGTTTTTAAAATTAGATTGTGACTAATAAAATTAAATGTATAGATAATCATATCCATAAGCTCTGAGCTAGAGAAATTCTCTAATTGTTACTAAGGACAAGTCCATACATCAGTGTTGAAGGTATAATGTTTTTAAAATTCGATTGTTACTAATATAAATAAATGTATAAATAATCATATCCATAAGATCTGAACTGGGAAATTTTCTAATGGTCAATAAGGGCAAGGAAAGCCCTTGCATCAGTGAAGGTATTATATATTTAAAATTCGATTGTTACTAATATAATTACATAGATAATCATATCCATAAGCTCTGACCTTGGGAAATTCTCTAATGGTTACTAAAGGCAAGACAAGACCTTACATCGGTGTTGAAGGTATTATGTTTTTAAAATTCGATTGTTACTAATATAATTAAATGTATAGATAATCATATCCATAAGCTCTGAGCTTGGGAAATTCTCTAATGGTTATTAACTAAGGGCATTAAGGGCAAGGCAAGCCCTTACATTAGTGTTGAAGGCATTATGTTTTTAAAATTCGATTGTGACTAATAAAATTAAATGTATAGATAATCATATCCATAAGCTCTGAACTTGGGATATTCTCTAATGTTCACCAAGAGCAAGGCAAGTCCTTTCATCAGTGTTGAGGTTATTATGTTTTTAAAATTAGATTGTGACTAATAAAATTAAATGTATAGATAATCATATCCATAAGCTCTGAGCTTGAGAAATTCTCTAATTGTTACTAAGGGCAAGGCCATACATCAGTGTTGAAGGTATAATATTTTTAAAATTCGATTGTTACTAATATAATTAAATGTATAAATAATCATATCCATAAGATCCGAGCTTGGGAAATTTTCTAATGGTCACTAAAGGCAAGGCAAGCCCTTACATCAGTGAAGGTATTATGTTTTTAAAATTCGATTGTTACTAATATAATGAAATGTATAGATAATCATATCCATAAGCTCTGAGCTTGGGAAATTCTCTAATGGTTATTAACTAAGGGCATTAAGGGCAAGGCAAGCCCTTACATTAGTGTTGAAGGCATTATGTTTTTAAAATTCGATTGTGACTAATAAAATTAAATGTATAGATAATCATATCCATAAGCTCTGAGCTAGAGAAATTCTCTAATTGTTACTAAGGACAAGTCCATACATCAGTGTTGAAGGTATAATGTTTTTAAAATTCGATTGTTACTAATATAAATAAATGTATAAATAATCATATCCATAAGATCTGAACTGGGAAATTTTCTAATGGTCAATAAGGGCAAGGAAAGCCCTTGCATCAGTGAAGGTATTATATATTTAAAATTCGATTGTTACTAATATAATTACATAGATAATCATATCCATAAGCTCTGACCTTGGGAAATTCTCTAATGGTTACTAAAGGCAAGACAAGACCTTACATCGGTGTTGAAGGTATTATGTTTTTAAAATTCGATTGTTACTAATATAATTAAATGTATAGATAATCATATCCATAAGCTCTGAGCTTGGGAAATTCTCTAATGGTTATTAACTAAGGGCATTAAGGGCAAGGCAAGCCCTTACATTAGTGTTGAAGGCATTATGTTTTTAAAATTCGATTGTGACTAATAAAATTAAATGTATAGATAATCATATCCATAAGCTCTGAACTTGGGATATTCTCTAATGTTCACCAAGAGCAAGGCAAGTCCTTTCATCAGTGTTGAGGTTATTATGTTTTTAAAATTAGATTGTGACTAATAAAATTAAATGTATAGATAATCATATCCATAAGCTCTGAGCTTGAGAAATTCTCTAATTGTTACTAAGGGCAAGGCCATACATCAGTGTTGAAGGTATAATATTTTTAAAATTCGATTGTTACTAATATAATTAAATGTATAAATAATCATATCCATAAGATCCGAGCTTGGGAAATTTTCTAATGGTCACTAAAGGCAAGGCAAGCCCTTACATCAGTGAAGGTATTATGTTTTTAAAATTCGATTGTTACTAATATAATGAAATGTATAGATAATCATATCCATAAGCTCTGAGCTTGGGAAATTCTCTAATGGTTATTAACTAAGGGCATTAAGGGCAAGGCAAGCCCTTACATTAGTGTTGAAGGCATTATGTTTTTAAAATTCGATTGTGACTAATAAAATTAAATGTATAGATAATCATATCCATAAGCTCTGAGCTAGAGAAATTCTCTAATTGTTACTAAGGACAAGTCCATACATCAGTGTTGAAGGTATAATGTTTTTAAAATTCGATTGTTACTAATATAAATAAATGTATAAATAATCATATCCATAAGATCTGAACTGGGAAATTTTCTAATGGTCAATAAGGGCAAGGAAAGCCCTTGCATCAGTGAAGGTATTATATATTTAAAATTCGATTGTTACTAATATAATTACATAGATAATCATATCCATAAGCTCTGACCTTGGGAAATTCTCTAATGGTTACTAAAGGCAAGACAAGACCTTACATCGGTGTTGAAGGTATTATGTTTTTAAAATTCGATTGTTACTAATATAATTAAATGTATAGGTAATCATATCCATAAGCTCTGAGCTTGAGAAATTTTTAATGGTTACTAAAGACAAGGCAAGCCCTTACATCAGTGTTGAAAGTATTATGTTTTTAAAATTCGATTGTGACTAATATAATTAAATGTATAGATAATCATATGCATAAGCTCTGAGCTTGGGAAATACTCTAATGGTTATTAACTAAGGGCATTAGGGGCAAAATAAGACCTTACATTAGTGTTGAAGGTATTGTGTTTTTAAAATTCGATTGTGACTAACATAATTAAATGTATAGATAATCATATCCATAAGCTCTGAGCTTGGAAAATTCTCTAATGGTTATTAACTAAGGACATTAAGGGCAAGGCAAGCCCTTACATTAGTGTTGAAGGTATTATGTTTTTAAAATTCGATTGTGACTAATAAAATTAAATGTATAGATAATCATATCCATTAGATCTGAGCTTGGGAAATTCTCTAATGTTCACTAAGGGCAAAGCAAGCCCTTACATCAGTGTTGAGGTTATTATGTTTTTAAAATTCGATTGTTACTAATATAATTAAAAGTATAGATAATCATATCCATAAGTTCTGAGCTTGGGAAATTCTCTAATAGTCGCTAAGGGCAAGGCAAGCCCTTACATCAGTGTTGAAGGTATTATGTTTTTAAAAATCGATTGTTACTAATATAATTAAATGTATAGATAATCATATCCATAATTTCTGAGCTTGGTAAATTCTCTAATGGTCACTAAGAGCAAGGCTTACATTAGTGTTGAAGGTATTATGTTTTAAAAATTGAATTGTGACTAAAATAATTATATGTATAGATAATCACATCCATAAGCTCTGAGCTTTGGAAATTCTGTAATGGCAGTAAGTTCAAGGCAAGCCGTTACATTAGTTTTGAAGGAATTATATTTTTTAAATTCGATTGTGACTCATATAAATAAATATATAGATAATCTTATCCATAAACTCTGAGCTTAAGAAATTCTCTAATGGTTACTAACTAAGGGCATTAAGGGAAAAGCAAGCCCTTACATTAGTGTTGAAGGTATTATGTTTTTAAAATTCGATTGTGATTAATATAATTAAATGTGTAGATAATCATATCCATAAGCTCTGAGATTGGGAAATCCTCTAATGGTTACTAAAGGAAAGGCAAGCCCTTACATCAGTCTTGAATGTATTATGCTTTTAAAATTCGATTGTTACTAATATAATTACATTTATAAGTAATCGTATCAATTTCCCAAGCTTTGAGCTTGAGAAATTCTCTAATTGTTACTAAAGGCAAGGCAATCCCTTACATCAGTGTTGAAGGTATTATGTTTTTAAAATTCGACTGTTACTAATATAATTAACTGTATAGATAATCCTATCCATAAGCTCTGAGCTTGGGAAATTCTCTAATGGTTATTAACTAAGGGCATTAAGGGCAAGGCAAGCCCTTACATTAGTGTTGAAGGTATTGTGTTTTTAAAATTCGATTGTGACTAATATAATTAAATATATAGATAATCATATCCATAAGCCCTGAGCTTGGGAAATTCTCTATTGGTTACTAAGGGCAAGGCAAGCCCTTACATTAGTGTTGAAGGTATTATATCTTTAAAATTCGATTGTGACTAATATAATTAAATATATAGATAATCATATCCATAAAGTCTGAGCTTGGAAGATTCTCCTAGCAATACAAGTCATAAATTCGAATTTATGTGAATTTAATCAATTATAAAATTCTGTAAAATAATTATCGGCCAACTTAGTACACCACGAGATTAAATTAGGGATGATTTAAATATGTAATGTTTGTTAGTTTTTTATTGTTTCATAATTTATGTGTAATAAAAGTTGGTCTACAAAATCTTACCACAAAATATTCTGATTTCTTAATAAACATACGCAATGTACTTTTCACCTGTCACTAATACGATCTATGAGTCAACTGGGAACACTGTGGTAAGTGGTGGTAGTGTATATATGTGAAATTTTGCCAAGTCACAATAAGCAAGTGTTGGTAATCGGCTAAGCTCTTGGGGTCCATCTTCAGTACTCAATATACAGATTTTTACCTATAGAAGTTTCATGATGGAGCCCTAGGATTTACTTTTGCATAGATGCCCAGGAAATGTGATTAAAACGGCCCTGATTCCAACCATATATATTCTTTGTTTCATGCGTTTACAATAACAACTCGTCATTTTACTTTCATTGTGATAGTTTAATTTTTTGCATTTCATCATACATCCTGAATATGACACATATGTGCACACTGCGATTAAATTCACGTCAGAAAGCGATATATTCCATCAAAAACCTTTTGTGTAAATATCATCGCGTTTCAACAAAAATAACGAAACTTACTTTAAGGGGGAAAATTCAATGAAATCGTAATCTAGAATGTATCTAACATATTTTGAAAATAGGAAAATTAAACGTACACTGAAAATATGATGAATGGGGTCGATATATACAATAACATTATTTCCTGCAGATATCGCAAATATATTCACCAATTGCTATAATTTGTCACGACATCATTGTAAAATGGGATAAATATAACCGCAATATATTTGTGGACTTGCAGCTGGAGGGATTTTGGAAATATCCATCGAAAACTACTTCCCTTGTTTGACAATTGTGTTTGGGATTCTTTTCATGTTACTAGCTTTATTATTTAAATAACTCGTATTCCTTATTGACTTAAAATCGCAAGCCAAACACAAGCAACTGAGTTCCATTATGAAATCAAAGAAATTAATTCAGTTTTGATATAATTGGATCATTATACACAGATTAACTGCTTAAATGGCAAATCACATTGTTTATTGTACTATGTTCATTTGTTTAGTTGGTAGCATGAAAAATAATTTTGTACCAACGATCGTTTATAACAAGGCGTATGTACTAACTCAGTGAAAGTGGTGATATTATCTGTGTAGACAGGGAAACAACTTCTTGCGCCCGTAGGGTTCGAACCCAGAGCCTATAGATTACAAGCCCAAGACAAATTGGTTAGTTCAGGCCCAACTATATAATTCAAGATGGCTTTCGCATAAAAAGTTTAACTAGTCGATCTCTGCCCGGAATCGCTTGAAAGTTGACGTTAGATATACAGGTTATCCCAAAAAGTTTGAAACGCGTTTTAATTCTTTACCTGTTGAAGATAATAGGGCAGTGTAAATTGCAAAAATGCTGAAAGTAGGATAGGAAATAAGACTACGTTAATGAAATAGTCCTCCCATTAATTTTCAAAAAGTTACATTTTTTAACACTTTACAACATAGTTAAAAAGTGTTTATGACTTTGTTCATTCTGTCTGTCTGTCTGTCCGTTAGCACGATAACTGCCGCAAAAATGACTTTATCAAAATGAAATTTTAGTATGTTTGTCAGACGGTCTGTGGGATCTATGGGAATATAAATGAATAATATCGCCCAATTAGTTTTGGATTGAACCCGGGTTGAAAAAATGAAATACATTGAACCCTATGGGACCTAATTTTTCAAACATTCTTTAAGCGAATTTAAAATTCACAAATTGCTTCGAAAATATTAGGATATATTCAAATTATCCCATAAAATATATAAAAAAATTTCAGTAAAATATATTAAGTAGTTTTTTAAATAAAAATTATTTAACATAGGGAGAAAAACAAATTCAATTAAATTCTGACTCTTACTATATCCTCCAGAATGGAAAAAGAGATATATTATATAATAAATATCTTTCCAAGAGTTGAATTATTTATATGTAAGAGAGGTTTCACATTTTAAAATAAATATGGTAGATAACAATTTTTCAAATTTTAAATAAAATAAATTATTATATAGTATTGTGATGAATGAAATGCTGCTTTTATAGAAAGGCGATTTATATTTCGATGACGTCATTTGAATAAAGTTCATTTGCTTTCGATGAAGTTTTCAAATATAATAAATTATTGTGGTATTATGATAATTTAAAAATATTACCGAGGAATGTTCCGAGATGTTTAAACCAGGCAATTTATATTTCAATGCCGTTATTTGAATGAAGTTCCTTTTCTTCGATGAAATTTTCAAATATAATAAATTAATGTAGTATTGTGATAATTTTAAAATACATTGAACCCTATGGGACCTAATTTTTCAAACATTTTTTAAGCGAATTTAAAATTCACAAATTGCTTCAAAAATATTAGAATATATTCAAATTATCCCATAAAATATATAAAAAAATTTCAGTAAAATATATTAAGTAGTTTTTTAAATAAAAATTATTTAATATAGGGAGAAAAACAAATTCAATTAAATTCTGACTCTTACTATATCCTCCAGAATGGAAAAAGAGATATATTATATAATAAATATCTTTCCAAGAGTTTAATTATTTATATGTAAGAGAGGTTTCACATTTTAAAATAAATATGGTAGATAACAATTTTTCAAATTTTAAATAAAATAAATTATTATATAGTATTGTGATGAATGAAATGCTGCTTTTATAAAAAGGCGATTTATATTTCGATGACGTCATTTGAATAAAGTTCATTTGCTTTCGATGAAGTTTTCAAATATAATAAATTATTGTGGTATTATGATAATTTTAAAATATTACCGAGATGTTTAAACCAGGCAATTTATATTTCAATGCCGTCATTTGAATGAAGTTCCTCTTCTTCGATGAAATTTTCAAATATAATAAATTAATGTAGTACTGTGATAATTCTAAAATACATTGAGCCCTATGGGACCTAATTTTTCAAACATTTTTTAAGCGAATTTAAAATTCTCAAATTGCTTCAAAAATATTAGGATATATTCAAATTATCCCATAAAATATATAAAAAAATTTCAGTAAAATATATTAAGTAGTTTTTTAAATAAAAATTATTTAATATAGGGAGAAAAACAAATTCAATTAAATTCTGACTCTTACTATATCCTCCAGAAAGGAAAAAAGATATATCTATATAATAAAAGGCAATGTCTGTGTGTGTGTGTGTGTGTGTGTCTTATACACTATACGTTTCGCGACCGCGCGTCGGAGAGTTACGAAATTTGGCAATCGGAGACCCTGGGGGGTGGGAAGGGGACACGTGAAAACCGATTTTCAAAATTCTAATTATTTTTTTATTTATTTAATGTTTTATGCGATTTCGACCTTTTTTTGATCTTTTTGCCCTTTTTTCTCCTCGATCCAGACATCGTAGAAAAAAACAAATCACACCATCGGAAAGAGCAGAGAATTTCGAGTAAAAATATATCAATTTCAAATCTCCATTTCGATTTCTAATATTTTTTAAAGATTTTAAAACAAAAGTCACTTTTGGCTCAAGAAAACGATTTTTGGTTTTTAAATTCTCGCATCGTGAAAAGTACTCATAATTTCGACTAATAATTTACATTTTCAGAAAGGTCAAACATCTGGCATTCTTACAAGTCTAATCTGGTCCAGAAATAATGAAAATTGCCTTCAGGATCGCAATTTTAAAGACGTCATGATTTTAAATTTCTCGGCGTTCCGCTCGGCGTTCCGTTCGTTTCTCCCCCGCTGAAGCAGGGAAGGTGGTGGGTGGGGACGTCAAGGTGGAGGTGACGTCACGGTTCTAAATAGAGCGCCTTTGCTCTATATAAATTATTATATTTATATTTTAAATGATGGGACGATCTGGATTTTTTAAATGTATATTTTAACTTTTGGATATTTTAATTTTATGGATATTTTAAATGATGGAACAATGAAACAATGGAATGAGGATGATGGAATTAAGCATATGGTCATTTTAAATTGCAAATTAGCGCGCGGGAAGTTAGCGGTAGGCCCGGGTTCGATTCCCGCCACTGCCAAAACTGCCGCCGTGTTTACGTGGAATACGATCACGTTAAATATGTGTGTCCGTAAGTCCTTCCGAGAGGTTGGTGGTAGGGGGAAGGAGGATACGGCCCCTGTGGATGCCTCCCCCACTGGGTTCCCGTCTAAATTGGGTGAATATGTAGAAAGTTATGGAGATTGTCGCGGAGGGCGCGGCAGCCCAGTGGTTAGCGCGCGGGAATTGCACTCAGTAGGCCCGGGTTCGATTCCCGCCACTGCCAAAACTTACGCCACGTTCACGCAGAGTACGATCACGTTAAACATGTGGGTTCGTGAGTCCTTTTGAGTCCTCCCTGTGAGTCAGCGCGTTTCAATCTTTTTGGGACACCCTGTATAGTCAGTCTCCTTGTTAGTCAAAGAGGCATATGTCACAAATTTACATTTCTAATTTGATATATTGTCCCCATTCTCAATGTTCAATTTTCAAATAAATATAGCTCGCTCAAGTTTAAAGATACAGATATGCGGGGTTTTTTTTTATTGATCTTGTTGCATTAAAAATAAACATTTTCTGATTGACCAAATTTGTCTAAGGGGATCGTATAAAAATTAAAAAGAGTAACTTTCTAAAAATTAATGGGAGGACTATTTCATTAACGTAGTCTTATTTTCTACCTTACTTTCAACATTTTTGCATTTTACATTGCCACTTATCTCCAACAGATAAAGAATTAAAGAGCGTTTCAATCTTTTTGGGACACCCTGTATATTCTCCTTGTTAGTCAAAGAGGCATATTCAGTGCCACCTTAACCTTTGACAAGGTTCCTAGCAAAAATACGATTTATCCCCCCCCCCCCCCCAAAAAAAAAAAAATTGGGGGTTAGAAAGGTACGAGAGTGGATGGTGGGCTCCCCAGATTTCCGGGGGCCTGCCTCCCCGCAGACTCATCGTGAAACAAGACTCGTTCGTGTGTATAGTGCTGCCATCTAATAACCATTGGTGAGATTATTCGTCATATAGGGAAGAAGAGCAAACACAACAGTGAAACAACATTTGAAGATTATTATTTTTCGCCTTCAGACAGCAAGCCTGCGAGTGAATGGCAGTGTGACTCTTTGTACGGGGGTCGAATGAAACTTTTTTTTTGGGTGGGGGAGGGAGACAATTTTTCTGTTTGCCCTATATAAATATATCTAAATGCTGTCACATAAATAGAAATTGGGTTAGCATAATACGTCTCCAGGGGGAGGGAGCGAATAATCGACTGTGTATGCCTGAATGTAACGCTATGTAAATGTATGCCTGAAAGTAACACTGCTAAACGCTTGGATTAAAATGCATCTTCAAGTCCGACTATCTAATATGTGATGGATTTCGTATGGAAATTTGAACTGAACGATCGCTATCTGAAGTCGCGTAAAAGATGTCACTATGTCTGCAACGCTTACTTTTCATGTAATGCAAGTCCTTGCTTATGACTTTTCAATATGAAACACTAATTGGAATTGTAATGACAATTAAAGAAATTAAAAATGACTCGTAACTTTTCATTGGCTCTTGTTCATTACATTTTCCGCAAACTCGAAATAATTTTTGTATTATTACTTTCGTATTAGTGGTTTTTGTTGTTGTTGTTCTTGTTGTTTTGTGTGTTGTTGTTGTTGAGATCCAGACCGTCCGACCTACCAGAAAGGTGTAAGGTAACTGTTTGGCCGGCCGGGAAGTCCCACTCAATTTGGACCGGAACCCAGTGGGGGAGGCATCCACAGGGACCGTACCCTCCTTCCCCTACCACCAACCTATCGGAAGGACTTACGGACCCACATGTTTAACTTGATCGTACTCCGCGTGAACACGGCGGCAGTTTTTGGCAGTGGCTGGAATCGAACCCGGGCCTACCGAGTGCTACTCCAGCGCGCTAACCAATGTTTTGTGTGTGTGCGTGTTGTCATTTGTGTGTGTGTTGTTAACTTTCAATTTCCATCTTTTGTCTTAATTTAAAAACGTTTTTAATGAGTATAAATACATACATTTATAGGCTATACATGTTTCTGCATTTAATATTTTGTTGTTGCATGCAATCTGATCAAAACGACGGATGTTAGTAAATCAAATAACAAAGATTTCTTCCGTTTTATGTCAAAAATTTTCTTTTGAAATAGTGTTGTGTGGAATTTAAATGCGATATGTGTACCCGTATAGCTAATAGATTTTGAAGTTTCAGCTTCTGTTGGATTTCTCGATTTAGTATAAAATTCCGTTAGATTGAGGTGTGTGATAAAATACTTCTTAATCTGTCAATAAAATCTGGACTATAATCAGCTATACACCGAACTTACGGACGGTTAGATCCGAAGCATGTCAGGGAATTGAAAATGTAAGTCAATCGAAGCAATATGTTTTTTCACCTATCATTCTACGTAATGCACTGCGCTCGACATATGCGAAAGTACCTGCAGTGGGTAGCCAAATTTATGTACACGATATTAATAAAGCATTTTCAAATTTTAAAAAAAAATGTAAACTTTATTTGCGTATTTAATTACGCTTTAGCTACCAGTTAAAATAAATTATTTTCCATTCAAAAGTTTCACTTTATTCATTTGAATAGAAGAAGGTTAGAATAGTTCGCTCATATTTCATTTATAAATATAAATAAATTTCAAAAGTAAAAAAATCAGACAAAAAATATAAAAAATCAGAAAAATAAAAAACAAAAACTCCAAAATGCAATATTAAACAAGAAAGATCAATCATGCATAAGCATTGATTATGAAACACTTTCCAACTGAAATGTAATTTCATTTAAAAATTTCTAAAATGTGATTCATTCAGTGGTAATATCTTTTACATTATCACAGTACTACAGTAATTTATTATACTTAAATATTTAAAACTGTATCGAAATATAAATCATCTGATTCTTTATGCAAAATCAATGAATATTTCATTCATATAACTTGTATTCCAGACTCCAGAGCTAAATAATTTTGTGTGAAAAAAATTCAGCAATTCTTATGTAATTCATCTTACAATCGCTTGAGATATTTGCATTCTGCATATGTTAAAATTAGGCTTCCTTGAAGAAATAATAAAAGTTTAGGGATCATTTAAAATCACAACTATTGTAATTGCATAGGCACGGAATTTAGATACACAGATAATATATATGTGTATGTGTATGTACTCAAAGTATTGGAATCGTGCCGAAGATCGGAACTCGAATTTTCAAAGGATCTACACGTTTTGGGACTTCTAGAACACGAAAAAACTACTTTTAGGAAGACGTCTGTGTGTGTAAGTGTGTATCTGTGTATGTTTCTGTGTGTCTGTGTGGATATTACATCCACTCTAATTGAAAAACTAATGGACCGAATTTCATACAATTTGGTAGGTATGTTTTTTGTGGGAAATCCTGATGTTCATTAGATTATAGTACGATTCGTAATAAAAGAATCTGCCTTCTTTGCGAAATGGCCGCAGAAATTGCCTTTATCCACTCTAGCTAAAAACTAATGAACCAAATTTAACAAAATTTGGAGTATAATATTTCAATAACCTACAAGTGATTTATATACCAAATTTAACAAAATTTTGTATATAAATCATTTGTAGGTTATTCTACTACGATTCGGGAAAAAGGAACGGGCTATTTTTGCGAAATGGCCAGCAAAAATCGTTATATATAAAAATAAAAGACTACGTGTGCTCAATTATATCAATTAAATTCCTATTTTATATGTGATTTTTGACAACAAAAAGAATAAGACTAACCCCATTACTCTAGGACTAACCGTTCTTGAGATATTCTAGTTTTTTCGAGTTTTCGCTACGCCACCTTTGACAATAAGTCCAGCTATCAAATGAGAACCAAATTTAAGTTTAACGTGTAAATTATTGTCATTTAAAATACTTATGTTGTGCAGATAAACTCAAATTATCATTGAATAAATAAAGAGAACGAAGATGAGTCTGCAGAGAAAGACATGTGCTGTCCACATCAGAATTTTTAACAATATTACACCAATGATTTATAGAAGTGAACGGGGATTATTTTCAGGCCATTTCGAAAAAAATGTATGATCTATATTTAAAGATCCATCAAATTTTTGTCGAATAAAATGTTCAACAAATTTAAGCTGTGTACCAAATTTTAACTCTCTAGGACGTAGGAAAGTGCATTTAAAATGCCATCAATTAAATTTATCATGAAGAGTTATATAAAATTTAAAAAAAATGAAAAATTGTTATCTACCAAATTTATTTTAAAATATGAAGCCACTCCCATATGCAATACGTTTAAACAAATGGAGAGATATTTATTATATAATATCTCTCTCTTTTCTTTCTGGAAGATATCCCAAAGTCAGAATTTAATTGAATTTGTTTTTTTCCCTATATTAAATAATTTTTTTAATTAAAAAACTACTTAACATATTTTACTGAATTTTTTTTTATATATTCTATGGGATAATGTGAATATTTCCTAAAAATTTCGAAGCAATTCGTGAATTTTAAATTTACTTAAAAAATGTTTGAAAAATTGGGTCCCATAGGGTTCAATGTATTTCACTTTTTCAACCCGGGTTCAATAAAAAACTAATTGGGTGATATTATTTATTTATATTCCCATAGGTCCTACAGACCGTCTGAACAACATACTAAAATTTCATTTTGATAAACTCATTTTTACGGCAGTTATCGTGCTAACGGACAGACAGACAGACAGACAGACAGACAGAATGAACAAAGTCATAAACACTTTTCAACTTTGTTGTAAAGTGTTAAAAATTGCATTTACTATATAGGATCGACTGCATAATCTTGATTATGTGGCTTCCCCTTTGTTTATTTATTTATTTGTTGTTGTTGTTGTTATTGACCAACAACAGAACAACTAGATTCCGACCAAGTTCAGACATAAAAATTTTGATTTTATAATTGTAGTTGTGGGTCGTGCCGGTTAACAGACCTTTCTATATTTTCCACAGGAATATACGGAGTATATATATGGAATAAAGAAAAACAAATATTGCAAAATATTTTAACTGAATTTGGCGGCATTGAAAATTTGAAAAGAGCACGATCAGCAATTTTGGACGTGAATTCCCGATCTGAGGTGACATCTTTTAAATAATCCACCTCATATTTTAATAAATCAGAAGTAGAGCAAAATTTAATATTACGGTGGACATAAGTATTAAATGCAAGCTCTTGATTAGAAGGATGGAAAGAGTTAGAGGGAAGTAATGTAACTGCGACAAACTTGTGGTAAACAGTGCTTACAAATGAATTTTCATTACAGATAATACTGCTTGTTAATTTACCCCCAACCTCAACAATTTCAATTCATCAGGCACTAACCGTCAAGGCAAAGCGTCTCTCCTACAAATTAATAAGTAAAATTAAATTAAAAGTTCCTCCTCGTTCAAGTTCAAATTAATTTATTCCTAGCCAGAAGGGACTGCAGATTATCCGGTAGTGTTTCGCATTTCTACAACATGTTTTCATGAACCCGACCGTAAATAGGCCTGGGGGAACCAAGAAACGGAACCATGTGTAGAGAAACATCCTTAATTATTATAGCTGTAAGATATGACCAATTTCAGAGTTCCATTATATCTACAGTCTGTCTTTACAGTTTTCTTTTTAATTAATATATGTTTTTGTGTGTGTGTTTGTTTGTGTTCACCTTTTTCTTTCTTTTAGGCTTTTTGTTTGCTTTTTTTTTTTTTTTTTTGAAAATTTTTGTTTCATCCCAGTTTTTTTATTATCCTATTCCATTTCGATTTTTCTTGTTTTAGCTCTATTCCTTTTAAATTTATTTTGCTCTTT
The DNA here is from genome assembly GCA_951213105.1 of Amaurobius ferox. NCBI lineage: Eukaryota > Metazoa > Arthropoda > Arachnida > Araneae > Amaurobiidae > Amaurobius > Amaurobius ferox. The sequence continues at coordinate 81,732,937 of OX578150.1, forward strand.
TCCATAGGTTTTTTTTTTTTTTCTGTTGCAACTTATTTAAATTTACATCGTTGTTCCGTTAAACTTTAAACTTGTATTATGTTTTTCGTTTTGGTTAAATAATAAATCTGAAAGAGATGAATGAATTCAGTGTCCACTTCAAATACAGAAGATAAGAATGCCGTCCCTATAGCTTGTTGCATAGAGCTTCACCTGGCCAGTGAAGATCCCTTGTTTAGATCCCGACTGGGACTTGAGCATTATTTTTTTTTTAAATTCTAGTACGTATCTTTTTAGGATGTTGAGCAAATCAACAAGAATTTGGAAAAAAATCATAAAGCGTGTTTAAGAAACTTTACCACGTGTCACGTGATCTATTTATTAAGTATTTAAAAATCATTTTAATGAACTGCAAATTATATTTTACATATCGAAACATAAAATGGTAAGGCCAGTTCATTAAGTTTTGTTTGACTCAATCAGGAAGATTTCCTTTTCTTCGATTTAAAATCTATGAAGAATCGATTTAAAATTATTTAATTATTAAAATTATTTAAAATTTTATTTTTTTTTCTAATCGATTTAAAATCTATCTACTGTTTCTAACGTTTTTTTAAAATTCTAATTTACTTTAACTTATTTCGTTTTCGTTTTTCGACAAAAATGTTTCTAGCTCTCATATATTAAATTTTATACAAATCAATCTTGTGGTTTTTGTTGTGTAACAAGTGCACGAATTAACAGACAAACTGATTACATTAGTAGATGTATTGTGTTTTTCATATTTATATGGTACGAACACACACATAAGAAGCGAAAATAGAAATTTTGAAGTTTTGGAAAATTAGGAAACGGATTTACTTTAAGAAGGAAGAATAAATAACGAAAATAAAATTGGAGACAGATTCACAATCATGCATTTTTTTTTCTTTTTTTTATGTTCATTTCAGTTAAAATCTGATTTAATATTTATTTGATTAGTGGCGACATCTTTCTTCAGAAATGTGGACTTCAAACTTTTTATAGAACTAAATATATCTTTCGACCTTCATAAACATAATGTAAAGTAAAATATATTTTTGCTTTGTTTAATAAAATTTAACAATGTCTTACTTTTGAAGCGTTTCAGGAATCTTAAAAGTATCATAAACCGAGTGAATTCGCATGCTTATCATTTTATTTTGTACCTCTTCTCCTGTACATCGACAATATTTGAAAGTTTTATAGCTAATAAGTGAATACTTATAACATATATGATAATTTTTTTCAATGTGAATTTGATAAAAAAAATTTTAAATATTAATCAATTTATTATAATTTTATTTTGATATGTGTTGCTTGCACGCATGATTGCAACAAAACTATTGCTCCAAGAAACAAAAATTTTGCTGATTATGATGCAAAAGTATCCATTCAATAAGTTCAAAAAAAAACATTTGCGTATGTTAAGTTTTTAAAAAATTAAATTTTAAATTAATTTTTAAAAACTTAAAATATGCAAATGCTTTAATATGTTAATGCTTTGGACAACTTTGAGTACGAGCCCTTTAGAAGTCCTTTTAAAAATCCTTTTAGAAAAAATTTGCAGTGAAATTCAGTGCCGTTTTAAATGGTTTAGTGCTGCCATCTATCGACCAGTAGTTAAACGCGGGTCTGTTGAAGGAAATTTTTAATATTTAATTAATTTAATGAAGAAACCGTTAGTTGCAGGCACCACATCAAATTAATTTATATGATGAAAAAATGTTTGAAATATTTATTCAATTTTAAATAGTCTTTTTTGTATTGTTTAAACAAACTTATATCATAATGCTTTTTATGAAAAACATTAAGTAATTTAAAATGTTTGTTTCGAATTAAATTTGGATATTTTCCTGTGGTTTTCGTACTTAAGCTCAATAATGCAAACAGATTTGTGCGTGCATTGCCTACTTTATGTTAAACTTTAAAATTATATTACGGCATTATCCTAATTTTTATAGATTTTTGCTTGTATTTAAGTTCTAGTTCACTTTTATTAATTGAATATAGATTGCGAAATACGTACACACATTTGATAAAAGATATCTCAAATATATTTCTTTGTAGTTTCAAATAATTGTGACAAAAACACAGCGCATAGAAAATTTTGAATTATAAAACTCTTTAAATTTCATTTAAACAAAATTCTATTTTAAAAAAAATTTCAACACATTAGATTCGAATCCTTGTTAGGGTATAGTATCACACAATTGCAACTTCATAAAGTTATTTAAAGCGACATTATTAAATTAAAAATATTTCAGGTTATCTTTGAAGTAGACTAACATGAAAATGTATATTAGAGTAGTATACTAGAGCAAAGTAATTTAATTGAGCAGACACTAGAGATGATTTACTTACTATAATCAAATGAAGCATATGAAACTTTAACTTCTGGTCATCGCCAAGAAGGGGGGGTGGGCTTGGAACCTAGATTTTTCCGGCTATCTTAGTGTAAAGGAATATATAGCATTTCATAAGTAAATTTGTCTTTTTAAAACTTCCATTCTATTGAATAATAAGTGTCCATTTTAATGCATTTAAAACCCGTTGATTCGAACGCAAAAATCAAAAATCAGAGACACAGATTCGGGGTCCATGTGAGGAGGTGTACGGTCGTCAAGTGCTCCGCTCCTGCTTACCACGTGTTCCTGCTTACCACGTGCTACACTTATTTGTCCATACTTGTTCTGCTTAAGGCCCTATCACACTCAAAAACTTTTGGAACAACCAACTATTTCGGACAACTTTTCCCCCAATTTTTCGGCGAAAAAGTTGGCGATAGGGTTATTGACAGTTTGAAGAAGTTGTGCTAAATGACAAAACTACGGCGGTATGTTTATCGCCTTTTGGCGACAACTATACATTTATACATGTACTTTTCGGCAGGCAGCGCGTTCTCGCTTCGACTTCGGCAGTAAAACAAGACTTTTACTTAGTACTTCGTTTTGTAACCTTTATTACTTTTTAATTATAACTAAATTGCTATCAGCTGCAGGGGAAAATCAAATATGCCTTGGCATAATTACGCTAGGATTATTCCTGCTTAAGAAGAAGAAACAAAGTAAACCGAGAAGGATGTGGACAAAATCTATTGTAAATTTTTGATTTGCTCTTTTTTATATGGATTACTTCAGATATCAGAAGCTTAAACAGTTGAATGAACATTAAAAATTATTTGGATTTGTCACACATCCGTATAAAACGCAAATAAATATTTGGTGAAAAATATTGACTCTATTTTAAGATACAAAATTAGTTTAAAAAGCGATATTGCCGATATTGACTGAAATGAAACAAAGAAAAAGAAAACGTAAAAAGTATTTAAATTCAAGAATGCCGTTATTAAAATATTATGTCTTCAACAAATTTAAGTTCATTACCATTTTATACTTGATTTCAAAGGTTTTCAAAGACGTATCTATTTTAAATATCCGAAGATGTTCTTTGCTCGTTTGTAAAGTTTAAAATATTTCTCATTAAAGTAAACTTTTAAAAATTATTTTATCATCATTTATATTTATTTAGTAATTATATTTTAAAATAGATTTAAATGTACATTCCCTCTATAGCTGGTATAAAGTATACTTCAAGATGTTTTTCAAAGTAACTTCGAAATAAATTTTTATAAGCATTCAAATTTAAAAGAGTTAACTTTTCATATTTATATACAAACTTATTTTTTTTATGAAAAGTAAATGATTTTCAAATGTATTGTAAATTTCTAATTGTCTATGTGCGTTTAAAATAATAAAAAAAGTCTTCAAATGTTAGCATTAAATTATTAAAATTTCAAAGTAGTTTGATTTTTGTTTTTATTCTAATCTAAAATGTTCAAAATTACATGTCGAAAGACAACTACTACTCGTATAAGGATGTTCGATGATTTCTGTCTAATTTTACATGCACATTTTATATTTGCTAATTTTACAAGCACTTTTTTACTTAAGAATATATTCCATCTATACCTGGTATAAAGTATACTTCAAGATATTTTTCAAAGTAACTTCGAAATAAATTTTTATAAGCATTCAAATTTAAAAATAATTTACTGATATAAGATTATTTTGTATATAGAACGTAAAATAATTTAAAACAAAAAAATTCTGCAGATTATTAAAGGAAAACTGTATTTGAATATTTTAGCAACAGATGGCAGCACTTGTAAAATTTAAAATTCGCTTGGATTCGAACCAGAGCCCAGCCGTTTGCTGATCTGATTCTCTACCACCCAAGCCAAAACTTCACTTTCAGAAAACTGATGAAATATGTATATATCGCCAAAGCAAACTCGCGTACGCTCTTGATTAAATTCACAGAAAGGCGGATTTTCTGAAACGCATCTATACTGTAAACTAGCAAGCCACTGGCAAATATAAATTTGAATCAGAAGAGACCAAAGAGATTATATTAGTAATAATATCTTAATATTTATTATATAATATTTCATGTATATAAAATCGCTTTGGAAGAGATGGTTCGTAAAGATGATATTTTCTCGTACGCATGGTCCTTCAAATTCTTTTTTAAATACAGTGGATCTTTTAGATTCCACAAAAATGATTTTTCACGTATTGATTCAATTAACTCCATTTCCATCTCGCATGACTACTTTTTTTTGACTTCGAGACGACTTCCATTGACATCCACCTTTATGACACAGACATATTATAAATACTTAACAAAATTCTAAATCTAAACTAAAATAATACTTCGCGCTGCCTGCTTATTATATCAATATAATCTATCTGTTATTATATTCTATCTGTTCGCGCTCCACAGATTCAAACTTGCGCGAGGATTTCACGCCAAACCAGAATGTAGTAGGACGGGGAAATATCGAAAAGCAGAACTGCTGAAATCTTAGGCAACAGAGATACTGAAAAAACCCCGGAGAGATATCCAGACGAAAGGGACTTACCCCCTCCCCCCGGCTTCAACCAGAAGACCACTGGAAGTTACAAGGAAAACGCACACCCAAATTTAAAACAAAAAAACACAAATCCTACTAACGAAAAACAGTCACCCATAGCTGAGGCATTAAATATGTATCAAGAAATTGCAGACATCTTTAAAACTTTAAATTTAAATAAAATTATGTTATTCCTCAAAGATCTTTGTTGCATATTCAGAGAGAACACCCCCATTGTGGATAAGGGACTGAAAATGCTCGGGCTCCTTGATCAACATTTTAACCAGAACCTAAACTAGCATCATGACCCCGGCTCCAAACGCCTTTACCATCATCTCTTGGAACGCGAACGGCTTGACAAATAAAATTCAGGAGTTGAGGGATTTTGCTGAAGAGCAGCACCCTCACATTATACTATTACAGGAAACTAAAATAAACGGCCCCCCTAATAGAATAAAAATACCAAATTACACTGTCCTGCACACACCCCGCCCAAACACAAACACCCCCCATGGAGGCACCGCCATATATATAAAAAACCAACTAGACTTTAAGGAACTTTGCGCCACAAGCACAAATATAATTGAACACACACTAGTTAAACTCAAAATCCCGAATTATTATCACATTTTAATTGGCTCATGCTATGCCAAACAAAGATCCACGCTCAATATTCAGGATGACCTCGCAGCCCTCTTTGACCTCCAGGGCCAAGTCATACTGATGGGGGACTTCAATGCCCGCCACACAAACTGGGGCTGTCCGGGAAAGAACCGGTACGGCAAAGACCTGAACACGTACATCTTAAACAATAATATTAGGCATCTGCACCCCAATACAACGACTAGATTTAACATTAGAAATAAATCCATCATCGATTTTGCCCTCCTGAATAATATTCCCTCCCCTTACGAAATCTGCACCTTAAATGAACTTAATTCGGACCACTTTCCTGTAAAACTTACTTTATACTTAAACTCGAATCTGCCCATCCCCCCCCTCCATTAGATCCACAAATTGGGTAAAATTCACTCATACGCTAGCGAATTCCCCCCTGCTCTATGCCAATATACAAAACGTAACGGAATTAGATAACTGTGTTGACAAGATAACCCATGAAATTAAATGGGCACTTGCTATGGCCACCACATTTAACCCCCCTCCCCCCACGCACCATAAACTTCCCTATCACATCAAAAAGCTAATAAAACAAAGGAACCGCACCAGACAGCTCTGGCAGAATACCAGATTCCCCCCCCCCCATAAAACCCTGTTTAACAACCTCTGTAGCCAAGTTAAATACAAACTTCAGGAACATAAACAACATCAATGGAAAAAATTTATTGAATCGCTGGCCCCTACTGACAACTCGCTCTGGGAATTTACGAAAAAAATCAGAAGTCCGGGAAGAAGAATTAAACACTTAAGAACGAACAGTGGACTAGCTGAATCGGAAAATGAAATAGCAAATGCTCTTGCGGAAACCTACGAAGCCCAATTTACGGAAAACCCAAATCTAAATTGTCCGGAAACGGAAGAAGAAGTCTCAAACACCATATGCACCTTCCTAAATAACCCCCCTCTCACCCTATTGAAATGGCTCCCCCCTCTGAAATAATTGGAGAGATAAAAAAGCTGAAAAATGGAAAAGCCCCAGGAATTGACTTAATTTCCAACAAAGCCATTAAATCCCTCCCCACGAACATAATATACTATCTAACCACCATCATAAATGCCATATTTAAACTTCAACACTTCCCAAAAAAATGGAAAACCGCAATAATCATTGGAATCCCGAAACCAGGCGAAGACCACACCCTCCCTCAAAATTTCAGACCTATTAGCCTACTTAACACACTTAGCAAACTCTCGGAGCGAATAATACACACACGATTAAAACAATTCATTGATCAACATAACATCTTAAAACCAGAACAATTTGGCTTTCGCCCCTTGCACTCTACAACACACCAGTTGCTAAGGGTTACCGAATTCATCTCTGAAGGACTTGAAATCGGCCTTACAACTGGTTTCCTACTTATGGACATTTCGAAGGCCTTTGATAAGGTTTGGCATGACGCATTAATATACAAACTAATTCAGCTCAACTTGCCAGACACACTAATCCACTTAATAAACTCTTACCTTCGAAATAGATCTTTCACCGTCCGCTACAAACAGACCCACTCCACGCACAAACCACTCAGGTCAGGGGTCCCACAAGGCTCACAATTGGCCCCAACCCTGTTTAATTTATTCATAAACGACATACCCAGAGCTCCAGACACACACCTTGCAATGTACGCGGACGACACAGCCATATACACCAGGAACTCCAAAAAATATCTTATTCGCTCCAGACTTCAAAAACACATAAACACCATCTCCGCCTGGTTTCGAAAATGGAAGATAAAAATCAACGAAAAGAAAACAAATTGTATCCTTTTTTCAAAAGTAAAAAAGAAAAAGAAACCGGTCCCCATCCAAATAAACAAAGTCAACATACCCTACGTGGACAACGCTATATACTTAGGTATCACGTTTGACTCCAAACTAAACTGGAAGCCACAAATCAAAAGCTCAATTAAAAAATTTCACTCGGCTAGAGGCCAACTATCGGCCATACTCCATTCCCCCCACGCGAGTTACAATACTAAAGTATTACTATACAAGACAGTACTTAGGCCCATCCTCTTATACGGATCTGCTATATGGGGATTCGCAGGAAAAAACCATATCAAAAAACTTCAAACAGCTCAAAATAAAACTCTTAGAGCTATCAGGAAAGCCCCTCGGTTTCTCAGGAACGATATCATCCACAGCGACTTCGGAGTAACAAATATTAATAATCAAATCTCAAAACTAGCAATTAAAATGTTTCAAAATCTAAATAAAATACCCAATGAAGAAATATGCAATTTACCGGAGTACGACCCCCATCAGTGGAAGTTCAGAAAGAGACCCAGAGCGTCCACAATACTCTAATCATTAATAGCACATAATTTTTTTTTTTTTTTTTTTTTTTTTTCCAAAAGTTTAAAAGCTCTCTGAAACTTAAATAAAGTCATCTCTCCACTTGATAAACTGTAAACTGATTAACAGAATAATTATAAAAATCCCTGTAAATTGTGGACGCGGACCCCTAGTCTCAAGAGGAATTCGGACTACTTTTGTGAACATTACGTCATGGCATGTCATACTTTTTCCTCGTGAATTCACTTACCTCCTAATACCACTTCTATACTCCTACGGAGTATTCTCATCTTCATCCCCCTTTTTGGAGCAATTCAAGTAATTACAGAGATCATGATTGTACACTTACAGCTTGGAGATACGGTCATAGTTGACCAGGCGCTCCAGAATTGCACCCCCGACTTGACTTGACTGCGCCAACCTTTCTACACACGTGATTCCTTCGCTACTCATCTGTGATTGGCTGGTTGGTAAAAAATTGTCCCAAATGCACAACTTTTTCTATACCGGTCAGATAAAGTTGTCCCAATTTTTTGACCTCATTTCACCCGAGTTTTCCCCCAACTCGGCGTAAAAATTGTTCGAAAAGTTGGTTGTCCGAAAAATTGCCGGAAAAGTTGTTGAATGTGATAGGGGCTTTAGGCGTGCAACATGGCAGAGGGTGTAAGTACCGTTTTTTCATCGAACTCCAAGACAACGAACTCTCTCAGCTGGGCTGAGGAGACTATGGATATCCATGACAAAAAGACATCTGATGCTGCCAAGGCTGACTTCAATGAATTTGCATCTGCTGCTATTTATGCCGATTCCTACGCCAAATGGGTGAAATCTAAGGGAGCAAGCCTCACCATGCCTATGATTAAAGAAAACCTTGCCTACTTCAGAGCCTATGATTTTGTCATCCGCAAGATGGAGAAAGACCTGGAAAAGAGTGACATCTCCTTTGAAAGTGCCATGCAGTTAAAGAAACTTATTACAGGTATTATTTCTGATTGTTCCGAGATGGCCAGAAGTCCCCTTACTGAAGTTCTTATTAAGCTCGATTCTTATGATAGCATCTCCACCCTGCTTAAGGAATGCGATACCAAATCAGAGGAAGAAATTTTTCTAAATTTTAAACATAGTTACTTTAACAAAATTGAAGGATTTAAATATCAGGCTCCCAGTAAGAAACTTAAAAAGAATGATGAGGATCCCGCGATTAGCACTCATAGTGAACCGGTCCCTGTAGATAATCAATTTCAACCTCTTAATGTAGACTCGGTCGAAATGACTGATAGCCCCCCCCCCCCCTCCTGTTAAAGAAAGGGTCTCGTCCTTCTATGTAGACTCCTCAAGTGATTGGGGAGCCCTCATAGAGGACCTAAACAACAATTTTCTTAGCAATAAAATCCAAGGCTTTCTTTCGGGAAGGGTGATTAGGCTGACTCCTGGGTCCGTTGAGGACTTCAGGAAGCTGCAGAGTTACCTGACCCAAAGAAAAATCCCCTTCAGCTCCCTTAACCTGAAAAAAGATCGCCCGAAAAAAGTAATTATTAAAGGACTCCCTGCTAATGCAAATATAGACATTATAAAAACTTCCCTTTTAAATAAAGGTTTTCAAGTTGACAGGTTAACTCAGCTCCGCGGTAGGCGCGATAGGGCTCTCCTCCCCATATTCTTGGTCGGACTTGTGCCGGCTGAGAATTGGGAGAAAATTTATGAAATCGATAGCTTATTAGGCATGCAAATCCAGGTAAAAAGCTTTATCTCACGTGGAATAAAGATGTGTTATAACTGTCAGGGTTTTAACCATCACTCAGACCAGTGTTCTCTTCCCCCCCGCTGCCTTAAATGTGGCGAAAATCATCAAACCCGCGAGTGCGAAAAGTCCTTAGAAACCCCGGTCAAGTGTGCCAATTGTAACGGTAGCCACCCCGCTAACTTCCGTAATTGCCCACAAAACCCCTGGAACCGTAAAAAGTTCCAGGCGCCCACAAATAGCATACCTAAACCTAAAATTCCCCCCCCCCCATCAATATTGATGATGATAATTTCCCAGCTCTTCCCACTAAAAATCCCCCTTCTGCCCCGACTGCTTGGACGAATAACAAGACGGATATAGGAAAATCCGCAGATTACTCGTCTCACGAGCAGCCTGGAAAGAATGGCCCCCAGTCCTCTAATCTGTTCTTACAACTCCTTGAATTTTATAAAGAGATGGGCAAAATTTTTGACCTGAACAACGTTCAAAATATCCTAAAGCAAATTCTCCAAATTTTCAAATCGGACGAATCTCCCGTTGAACAATTATTCCAAATCGTTAGCATGTTAGCTGAACTAAAAGAACCTATTTCCCCCCAAAACTGAGTTTTCTCTTTTTTGGCTGGCCATCTTGGTTCATCATTTGATATCTGTAGTACCGGCAGTCTGCCCTTCAACAGATCTGTATCGTCAAGTCTTCAGCTCATTTTCTACTGGCTGCTGAAAACCCCGCCCACTGGGGGCGGGACTACTTCAATCTTAACGAAAAACAGGACAATACAATAGTTGCAGACAAGAGCTCACAGCCCGGAGGTTAAAGCATGGTATATGCTAGGCACTTCATGTAATACGAATTTCGATTCGAACGCATTTAAGGGTGAGCGTCAGTAAATTTTCTGCCCTATCCGCGCTTTGTTAACTTTCGCGGCACACATATTTCGCCGAAATTCTGCTCAAACAGTTGCGAAATATTTTCTTATAGATAAAATTCTATGCTTAGATTATATTAAAACTAAATTTAATACCCAATAAAACATAGAATATATGTTTTATTTCAATTTAAAATATTTTTGGTGCTGCCATCTGTTGTCGTAATTTAATTCATTCCGACTATTTTTATTCTTTAATGAACATTTTTAAATGTCTATTCCTTCTAATAAGCTATTGAATACAACAACAGATCATATATAATGCCATAATCACGGAAACGTAATTGAACTTGGACTTGAAGACAAAACTGCAGTCTTCAGTGATGTACTTCAGATCCCTTATCAAATTTATGGAATGATAAATTACCTTTCCGTGATTGTGGCATTATTATATATGATCTGTTGTTGTATTTAACACTGTATTAGAAAGAATAGATATTTAAAAATGTTCATTAAAAAATAAAAATAATCGGTATGAATTAAATTACGACAACAGATGGCAGCACCAAAAACATTTTGGATTAAAATAAAAAATGTATTCTATGTTGTTTGGGGCATTAAATTTAGTTTTAATATAATCTAAGCATTGCATTTTATCTTTCAGAAAATATTTCGCAACTGTTTGAGCAGAATTTCGGCGAAATATGTGTGCCGCGAAAGTTAACAAAGCGCGGATAGGGCAGAAAATTTACTGACGCTCACCCTTAACTGAAATTTTTCCAGATTTTAAACAAACTTTTCGGTTGCTGAAAAGGATAATTTTTGTAGGCATAAAAGTCAAATTGTGAATTATCTTCCAACAGGGTAACAAGCACTTTTATACTTCAATGGTATACAGTTAATGCCGCCAACAGAATTTTTCGGGTGACACTAACTGTATACCATCCCCTAATTTAGAAGTTGTTGACTTTTTCATAAACTGTGTATGCTGTCCTGGCACCCAAGTCCCCTATGCAATCCTCCCTCCCCTTCTCTGCCCTGTCGCTTGCCTTGTATACAGTGTTGTATACACAGAAAACCAAACAAGTCGCCAAGCCAGCTAAGCCCTGAGTTCAAATTGCCTAACCTGTAACTTTATCTACTGCAACTTTGATAAAAGTGTTTGAAGGACGAAAGAATGTAGTAGCTTAGAAATATCTGAGATCCTGACGTATGATATTAAAACCCCCAAATTTGGACTTAAACAATTAAGGACGTCTTTATTGAACAATTAAACTGTAATGGAAGAATTAACTGAAGGACAAAAGAATGCAGTAGCTTAGCAATATCTGAGATCCTGACGTATAATATAAAAAAAAAAAATTTGGACATAATAAACAATTAAGGACATCTTTATTGAACAATTAACCTGGAATGAAACAATTAACTGAAGGACGAAAGAATGCAGTAGTTTAGAAATATCTGAGATCCTGACGTATAATATAAAAACCCCAAATTTGGACGTAATAAACAATTAAGGACATCTTTATTGAACAATTAACCTGGAATGAAACAGTTAACTGAAGGACGAAAGACTGCATTAACTTAGAAATATCTGAGATCCTGATGTATAATATAAAAAAAAAAAAATTTGGACATAATAAACAATTAAGGACATCTTTATTGAACAATTAACCTGGAATGGAACAATTAACGGAAGGACGAAAGAATGCCGTAGTTTAGAAATATGAGATCCTGGCGTATAATATAAAAAACCCAAATTTGGACATAATAAACAATTAAGGACATCTTTATTGAACAATTAACCTGGAATGAAACAATTAACTGAAGGACGAAAGAATGCAGTAGCTTAGAAATATCTGAGATCCTGACGTATAATATTAAAAACCCCAAATTTGGACATAATAAACAATTAAGGACATCTTTATTGAACAATTAACCTGGAATGAAACAATTAACTGGAGGACGAAAGAATGCAGTAGTTTAGAAATATCTGAGATCCTGACGTATAATATAAAAACCCCAAATTTGGACGTAATAAACAATTAAGGACATCTTTATTAAACAATTAACCTGGAATGAAACAATTAACTGAAGGACGAAAGACTGCAGTAACTTAGAAATATCTGAGATCCTGATGTATAATATTAAAAAAAAAAAATTTGGACATAATAAACAATTAAGGACATCTTTATTGAACAATTAACCTGGAATGGAACAATTAACGGAAGGACGAAAGAATGCAGTAGTTTAGAAATATGAGATCCTGACGTATAATATAAAAACCCCAAATTTGGACATAATAAACAATTAAGGACATCTTTATTGAACAATTAACCTGGAATGAAACAATTAACTGAAGGACGAAAGAATGCAGTAACTTAGAAATATCTGAGATCCTGATGTATAATATAAAAAAAAAAAATGTGGACATAATAAACAATTAAGGACATCTTTATTGAACAATTAACCTGGAATGGAACAATTAACGGAAGGACGAAAGAATGCAGTAGTTTAGAAATATGAGATCCTGACGTATAATATAAAAACCCCAAATTTGGACATAATAAACAATTAAGGACATCTTTATTGAACAATTAACCTGGAATGAAACAATTAACTGAAGGACGAAAGAATGCAGTAGCTTAGAAATATCTGAGATCCTGACGTATAATATTAAAAACCCCAAATTTGGACATAATAAACAATTAAGGACATCTTTATTGAACAATTAACCTGGAATGAAACAATTAACTGAAGGACGAAAGAATGCAGTAACTTAGAAATATTTGAGATCCTGACGTATAATATAAAAAAAAAGTGGACATAATAAACAATTAAGGACGTCTTTATTGAACAATTAACCTGGAATGCAACAAGTAACCTAGGCGCCATAAAGGTCCTATATAAGATTTAGTGTAGGGAAGTGTATTTAGTAAGATTTAGTGTGATCTTCTACAATAAATCCAATTGCTGATTGAAAGTTAAAACTTGCAAAACTTCCTTGAATAAAACAGGCATATGTGAGTAACGTAACAGCAATTGTTTCGAGGGCGTTATAAACCCCCTTCCTCAGTGGGCCGTGTTCATTTGGAAAGAAAATGACCCTCGAAATAACTGTCATCACCTTACTGGCATATTTCCACTGCTGGATTACCCAGTAGGCACACTAAGCTCGTGCTTAGGGTTCACCAACAAAAATCCAAAATATGTTAATTTGTATAATTTTACTTGATGCTTATCTGATAAAATTGAGGACAGTGAATTTTCTACGGCTCCATAAACTTATGGGACCCGAGCGACCTTTAAAATTTTTCTGTCTTCCAGGGTTATATAGTGATTGCCTCCTTCAATGGTGACTTTATTACACCTCATAAATATTAATATAATAATTTGGTCAGTATTATAGTAAGTAGTAACATTAATAGTCGGTATAAAATGCCCGTAGGGAGAAAGGGAGCTCGGTGCTAAATTTCGCAAGCCCTTTTAACGCCAGGGTGTCTTTTTCGATTGCAATTTCATTATAGATCATTAAAAATGAAATATAACTAATTATGCTGCATTTAAATGCATTAAAATTAATTAGTGTTATTTACTTATTTATTAAATTTTTGTTGACATCATTATGCTTCTTTTGGTTAACAATATTATTTTTTTGGTGGTCTGTGAACCTGTCACTTTAAATTGTTGAATTATTTCTTTACATCATAAACAAAAGGGGCCCCTAAATATTGATAGTCCGAGAGCATCAAAATTCTCCGGTACTGAGTTACCTTTTGGCTAAGTTTTCTATTTTTTTTATTGTAAAAAGTACGACGATTGAAATTTCATCAAAGGAAATCGAAGTATGATATATTTGATATATTTTGATCATGCTTTTACTTTGCCTTCCAACATATAATTTGTATATGATGTAAGTTTTTTAACGCTATCTAAATTCGAATTCTTGAGACTGTTAGATATTTGAAAAATTTGTTTTACTTTATCTGGTAAACTGAGAAAGTGCCGGGAAAATGGAAAGAAGCAACGCAACGATAATTAAAGAAATCTGATGTGGGCAGCACATGACATTCCTTATATAATGCAATGAATTTACTACTTTTACAATAAAAAAAATTGGTTATTCTTATAGTGGATATTTATATTCTTTTTAAGATATTGACATTTCGTCAATTAGTCGTCATTTTCATTGATTTAACGTCGTTTTAATCCATTTTGAGAGACTTTCGCTAATTTGGCAACATTTAAAAAGTCGCCAAGTTGGCGACATTCCGCCAAACTCGTCGCCAAAATCTCGCTAAGCGTTATGGACGGAGAAATAAATTATTTTTATAGCAGATAGCAGATTGCCGTTCAAATACAAAGTATCTTTTCTCGTGAATGAGACGAGCTAGATCCACGAGAATGATGTCACCAAATTTATCGCATGATATTACATATGAAAAGTGAACATTTTTCTTAAGGGTTAATATTTTTTTTAATTTATGGGATTTTTTGATAAATTTATTTGGAAATGTGCAATATCTTGAGAACGGTTCATGCTAACGTTCTAAAGTTTATGTCAATCGTTTTCTAATAAAAAATTACGTAAGAAATGAGTACTTGCGTAACGTTATTAAAGGTTTTGATTTTTTAATGAATTTTTCAAAATTTCACTCGAAAATTTAGGGGGTTCTGAACATTCGATTTTGTTTAAAAACAAAAGGCTTCCAGTATTCACGGATTGTAATAGTTTTCGCAGTTTCATCCAGAAAAGCAAGCAATAAATTAATCTCAAAATGGGCTTAAAATTTCGTACGTTATAAGATCTCATTTCCAATTTAGTAGTGATCATAATAACTAGTTTCAATTCATGATATTAAAGTATGAAATACTAAGTTTAACTTCTATATGTTTATTTTCCAATCATAATTTTTATTTTCCCCTGTCATTTGATGGGCTATATAACCACAGCCGTTTTTTACAATACACAAAAGCAGGAGAATGATAGGAATCACACTTATTTAGGGTTCCATTCCTTTTATCTAATCAACATTTCGTATAATTTTTTTAAAATAGCCCTTATTACTCCTTAGCTTCATCTTTAGACTACTTTAGCTTAGCCTTCTGAGCAGAAAAGCATAAAGCAATTTTGACTTTTTCGGGGCCGATACAACCCTATAAGAAATTAAATAAATTAAAAATCCTGATAATTATGTTCAATTATAATGAAACGCATTAGTTAAAAGATATCGACAAGATTGAACAGTAAAAAAACGGACTAACGTATATCAATAGTACATTTGGCCACGCCCATTTTTTTCATTCAGAATCTTTAGAAAATAGTGCTTATTTTCAATAAATATGAAAGTGGGGAATGTGTAAAATTTTAATTAAATGATTTCATTCCCGTCACTATTTCAGCCATTATTTCAGTAAATAAAAAAGTGACTAGAGAAATTTTCAAAACTTGAAATATTATTTCGGTGTGGATCTTTTATCGACATTAATTATGCCATATTAAGCTTAAATTTTCATTTAATTTTATTTCGGGTCGAAGGGTCGTTTGTCATATTTATAGCGCCAATCATCTAGCCAGTGATTTGTTAAGCCCTAAATAGATAACAGTTATTATCCCACGGATTATGATATTACTAAAAATATGAAATTAAATATTTATGCTAAACGTTAATTTGTACCAATAATATTTTATTAATATATTCTATATAATAATTTTTTTCGTTTAATAAGTATTATCTTCGTAATCAGTTTGGTCAAGAACACTGTACTAAATAAAGAGTACAGTTAATTAAAATAAGCAGATTAAGCTCTAAATAGATAACAGTTATTATCCCACAAATTACGATATTACTAACGATATAAAATGAAATATTTATGCTAACCGTTAATATGTACCGATAATATTTTATTGATATATTCTATATAATAATTTTTTTTCGTTTAAACTATATTTCAATTGCAGTGGTGTTGTCACTGTACCAAGTAAAGAGTACAGTTAATTAAAATAAGCAGAAAAAACAATACTCTGGATCCATGAGTAAAACCTTAACGTAAATAAAAAAACAGTTTCGAGGATGCATTTGTCATGGTGAGTCTATAATTTAAATTCAGCACAACGTTCTTTTGCTTTCTTTGCTAATTTGTACATAAATCATATTTCTAACTATGTGGAAAATTTTCCCGATTTGCAGCTGGTCTTTCGCAAAAGGTGTTAACACCCGTCAGTCAGAGGTATAAACAAAAATACGGGATACTTTTTAAAGTCCTTTCCTTAAAAACACTCGCTCTGAAAATTTTAAGGAATAATTCTTGGGCCCGTCGTATAGAGGCATTTTGATAAAGATATTTAAGGGCATAGGCATTGCCAAGATGGTTGTAAAGGGACATTCAACGATGGATGAGTACATACTAATATGGACCTTAAGGAAAAACATTTTTTTTTCGGAGAAATTATCAACTACACTTCCTAGAGGCCGCAAAATTGTCTGTGCTTAGGGTCCCAAAGAGTCTTAATCCGGCCCTGCTTATGCCTGCTGTATTCAAGGAAGTTTATTGATATTTTGCTAAGGGAAGAGTAGTTTTGTGAAGATGGCTGATTTCGTAGAACAAAGTAGTTTAATAGGGCAAAGCAGATAAGAGGAGTAGTCATCGGTATGTTGGAAACGTAGTCACCGGTGTGCACATGCTTTATGACCCAGGTACTTTGTTGAAAATCAAGCATATCCACAAGTCTCAAACGATAACTACAAGGCGGAAACCCAGTCCAGACCAGATTGTGAAAAATGTAAAATTCGTATGTACTCGACAGCAAAACTTTGTTATACCTGCTGCCCGAGTCTACTTCATTTTTTCCCTCAAAATGTGCTCGAATCTTATAATAAGTGATTTTGTCCCTTGTTTTTCCTGTAAATTTGAGGTGGGGAAATTGACATCAATTGAGAAATTACTCTGATATCGCGCTTATTACATAATTGACGACCTCTGTGTGTCTGTGCATCTGAATTAAAAATTCCGAATTATCATATATATATATATAGTATATATACATATACAGAGTCTCCCAAAAACATTGACGTTGGCTTTTATTCCTTAAATATTGATCTTAGACATATATAATAAATTACATACATTGTGTAAAAAAAGGTGCATAATTTTATGAAATCGATAGAAATTTTCAGGGTATTAAATTTGAAGAAATACAAAATTTAAATTTTTATACGGCCCCGGTACAAAAACATTTCCAATGAGTAAAATGTGTTCCATACACTAATAAGGTGATGTGCAAAATTTCAGCATTTTATCATAAAAAGTCCCAGAGATATGTTTAAATAAAGTTGATGAGGGATTAATCATAAATTAAACTGTAAATGTTTACAGCAAAGGTGCAAATGACGCAACGCAGAAATGCATCGTAGGCAAATAATACGAGTATCTGCCTCTTATCTTTAATGGATCTTTGGCATGGATAGAAAACATTTTGAACAAGCTTTGTAATCTTTGTGTAAAGTCATTATTTCTACACAATGTAGATACTTTTGTACCAATAAATAGCAAAATCATTATTTATTTATGTAATCATTCTTTGCTTTCGTAATTTGTGTATGACCCCTGAAACGCGATCTGCTGACATGTTTTTTCCCCTCTGAGAACCCCCTGTCTATGATTCAAAAGTGGTTTAAGTCAGCATTTTTGTCTTTTCTTATCTCTGGGACTTTTTATGATAAAATACTGAAATTTTGTACATCACCTTATTAGTGTATGAGGCACATTTTATTGATTGGAAATGTTTTTGTACGGGGGCCATATAAAAATTTAAATTCTGTATTTCTTCAAATTTAATCCACTGAAAATTTTTATCGACTTCATAAAATTCTGCACTTTTTTTTACGCAAATTTGTAATTTATTATATATGTCTAATATCAGTATTTAAGGAATAAAAGCCGAGGTCAATATTTTTGGGACACATAATAAGACTAACGAGCTCCCCTTGAATTTCAACCCAGCAACTCTTGAATGTTAGCATCGGCCTTGGCTACGGCCTTGGAGCAAAAACACAATATCCATGCCCGGTAGTCCAGTGGTTAGCGCGCTGGACTTGCACTCGGTAGGCCCGGGTTCGATTCCAGCCTCTGCCAAAACTGCTACCGTGTTCACGCGGAGTACGATCACGTTAAACATGTGGATCCGTAAGTCCTTCCGAGAGGTTGGTGGTAGGGGAAGGAGGGTACGGTCCCTGTGGATGCCTCCCCCACTGGGTTCCGGTCTAAATTGGGTGGCACTTCCCGGCCGTCCAAACGGTTACCTTGCACCTTTCTGGTAGGTCGGACGGTTTGGGTCTCAACAACAACAATATCCATGCCCGCAGATGGGTCTCGAACCCACAACCAGCCAGCCGAACGAGCACGAGTAAACGCTTGTCTTGACCTCTCAGCCACCGCGTCGGCATTTTGAACTATCTAAATAACAAGATGACAATATAACAAAATAACAAGAACCAGGCCAGAAAGGAACGTTTTCAAAAATAAGGAATATACTTCCATTGGAGATAACAACATCTATGGACCGGTTTAACGTTTATTAAGCGCTCATCAACATAGAATAATCGCTAATTGAAATGGCAGCAAGAAAACAGGTATTTTAATTTTAAGTTTGTGTTTTTATCAATACATTTTTCAGTTTGCGCCAAGCATGAAAACAAATATATTACTATCGTTTAATGTTTGAATGCGATATATATTTGTGTACTAGAAAAATAAAATCCAATTCAAAGTAATAATATTTAATTTTTAAGTAAATTAACTTAAGTGGAAATTAAAGATAAATTTATAAATGATTCGAATAAAACGTCAATATTTTTCGTCAAATTTGTGAGAATTGGTGGCTATAATCTCCAAATCACGACTCAAAGTCAGGAAATCCAGATTGAAAGTAACCGCAGCAAACACATTCATCAGTTGCAAACTTTTGAAATCCTCATCTGTCGTTGTCAGGTTTTTCAGTGGTCTGACAACTGCTCCGCCATTAGTTAAAGATGAGAGGAATAAGAGGCTATACCTGTCGAATGCCAAAGAGCTACTGGGAAAGTTTCTTTGGGGGTGACTTCAAAAGAGACAAACGTGACTGGAATACGCTTCTGTCGTAACAAATATCTATTGCGTAGTCCTCGAAGAGTTGGAAGAGGTAAGACAGCAGATACCTTCGTTAACGAATATATGAGGAACAATGGATGTCTCTCCTCAGGTTTGGAAGATGTATCGACAGAATCAGTGAGAGCGATAAAAAGAAATGAAATATTTCGTGTCACGAAATTAAAAAAATCTGATGTGGCAACACATGACTTTCCTTATATAATGCAAAGAATTTACTACTTTTACAGTAAAAGAAATAGGTTTTTCTCATAGTAGATACTAATATTCTTTCCAAGATATTGAATTTTCGACAATTAGTCGTCATTTTTATCCATTTGGTGAGATTTTCATTAATTTGGCAACATTTCAAAAAGTCACCAAGCTGGCGACATTTTGCCAAATTCGTCGCTAAAATCTCGCCAAGCGTTATGCACTAAGAAATAAGTTATTCTTACAGCAGATAAATGACTATTGGCGTTCAAATACAAAATTATTACTCAAAGTATCTTTTTTCATGAATGGAACGAGCTAGATCCACGAGAATGATGCCACTCAATTTATCGCATGGTAATACATATGAAAAGTGACCATGTTTCTCAATAGGAATTTTTTTTATATGACTTTTTGATAATTTTTTTGAAAAATGTACGATATCTCGAGAACGGTTCATATTAACGTTCTAAAATTTATGTCAATCGTTTTCTAATAAAAAATTACATAAGAAATGTCTATTTGCGTAACTTTATTAGTGGTTTTTATTTTTTGACGATTTTTTCAAAATTTCATTCGAAAATTTAGGGGGGTTCTGAACATTCGATTGCGTATAAAAACAATAGGCTTCCAGTGTTTACGGATTGTTATTTTTGTACCAAATTTGATTTGAATCGGTCCATTCGTTCATCAGTTATCGTCTCCACAGACTCACTGACACACACACACACACACACACACACATACAGACATCACTTCAAAAAGGTTTGATTCGTGATCAGGGATGCTTCAAACGTGCTTTCCCGTCTAAAACTAGAAATCGAATTTTCGACCCCGTCACAATACGTTCCTTATACATTATGTATATAAGGAAAGTAAAAAGGAATGAAAAACTAATGTAGGATGTATATGAATTTTCCCACGCACTGTGGCGAATTCTTCTGATAAATCTGTAAAAGACATGTTTCTTGGAAAACCTACACCAATTCTTATTAACATCGCTTACTTCTCGATACCCGTATTTTTGTTTAACATCTTTGACGAACTATTTCTCGGCAAGGGTCGCCCGTACAAATTTTGGGTTCCCTTACAAACACTGGCCACGGCCCCCTTCATATCAGTCTGGGATAAGGCCACCCAATCTAAACCGGAACTCAGTGGGGGCGATATCCACAGGGAATGTACCCCCTTTCTCCTGCCAGCAACGTCTCAAAAGGACTTTCAGACGTCTAAGTATAAAATGCCCATACTCCCCTTTGGACAGAATCAGAAACCAGACTCAAGTCCTCCGAGTGCAATTCCTGTGCCCTAATCAATAAGATATCCTGCCTGACATAGCCTAGTTTGTAGAAATCACGGGGGACATCTATAAACGTCGGGAAATCCAGATGTGCTGTATCTAAATATAAAGCTGTAAAGGAATGCCAAAAATGTAATGCTCCTTTGCTCCTGTGACACTTGTTTTAAAAATTTTCACGAAAGAATGTAAAGAAAATCTATAATATATGTTTCATATATTTGATTATATGGCATCGTATCATAAATTAGAATGAAAAATAATTTGAAAACATTTCCTTACGTGTTAGGTGTTGATAAAATTACGAATACATTACTTTTTAACTTTCATGCTTTGAAATGGGGTCCTGCCCAACGGATCGTTTTCGACTCATACCAGATTTCTATGTAAAATATATGAGATTTAAAAAAAAATCTGATGTGGGCAGCACATGACTTTCCTTATATAATGCAATGAATTTACTACTTTTACAGTAAAAAAAAATAGATTACTCTTATAGTAGTTATTTATATTATTTCCAAGATATTGAATTTTCGTCAATTAGTCGTCAATTTCATTGATTTAACGTAATTTTTATCCATGTGGCGAGTTTTTCGTTAATTTAGCAACATTTAAAAACGTCGCCAAGTTGGTGACATTTCACCAAATTCGTCGCCAAAATCTCGCCAAGCGTTATAGACGAAGAAATGAGTTATTCTTACAGCAGGCAAATGACTATTGGCGTTCAAATACAAAAGTATTACACAAAGTATCTTTTTTCATGCATGGAACGAACTAGAGCCACGAGAATGATGCCACCTAATCTATCGCATGGTATTACACATGAAAAGTTAATATGTTTCTCAATAGGAAATATTTTATTTTTATTTTATATGACTTTTTGATAATTTTTCTGAAAAATGTATATCTCGAGAACGGTTCATGTTAGCGTTCTAAAATTTATGTCAATCGTTTTCTAATGATAAATTACATAAGAAATATCTATTTGCGTAACTTTATTAGCGGTTTTGATTTTTTGACGATTTTTTCAAAATTTCACTCGAAAATTTAGGGGTTCTGAACATTCGATTATGTATAAAAACAATAGGCTTCCAGTGTTTACGGATTGTGATTTTTGTACCAAATTTCGTTCGAATCGGTCCATTCGTTCGTCAGTTATCGTCTCCACAGACTCACTGACAGACACACACATACACATACTTTCACATACACACACACACACACAGACATCACCTCGAAAATGTTTGATTCGTGATCAGGGATGCTTGAAACGTGCTCTCCCGTCGAAAACTCGAATTCGAATTTTCAACCCCGTCACAATACTTTCCTTATATATTATGTATATAAGGGAACTAAAAATTTCAACGCCCCCCCTCTCCTATAATAGTTATACCAATTATTAAAATATTATTGCACATTATCTATCTATTAAGAATAACAAAGTAGAAATTAAAAATACCATCAAAAGTAGAAAATTGTTTATAAAAATTAAAAAAATTAACACAAAGATAGTAATCTAAAAATTAATGAGATGGTGCAGTTTCATCAATTTGTTAAGGTCGGGTTCCAATTTTGTCAACATCAGTCGCAAATCGCCACCCTCAGTGATCTGCAGTCTGTTCCTTTTCTTAGAAAGTAAATTTGTTACTGCACTGAACCAGTGCTCAACCAAATACGATGAAGGAAATGCAATTAAAAATGTCTGTACTCTTTCCCACAATCCAGGGTAGAGTGCTGTTATTGATTTTTGAAGCCAGAACTCTTGGTATCCATTTCTGAATTTTACTTTTAGTTCTTTAGTTGTGAGTTCTACGAGCTCTTCTAAATTTGATGATTCTGCTGTATCTGCATTTGCGAAAGAATTTAAAACCCAGCTCGGTATATTCATGCCTAAAATATCCTGGAATCGCTCCTTAAAATCAGCATGAAGAACGACCAAGTGTTGGCGGTAAGTAAGTAAATCTTTCTGCTTTGCAGAGACTGCTGATAATGTGGGAAAGTGGCTATATTCACCTCTACCAAAATTTCGTTTGAACAGAAGAAGTTTCCCCACAAAGCAGCTAGACTCTAGATCTAGATTCTTCGTTGGGAAAGCCGGATAAAAATTTCTGTAAAAATCCACTAATATTTGTAGCAGTTTTCGTGTACACACAGAAATTCAACCACCTATGCACGGCAGACAATTAATCGCTCTGAAAATAGTCGAAACGTATCAGTAAATCATATATTGTCCTCAAAATATCGAAATCAAAAAATTTTCTGAAAATAATGCTTTCTCTATACTATGTTCTATAGTATGATAAAAGTAGAAATGAATTTCAGTGTTCAATGAAATATTTACCTAGAACTTGTATATTTCATGTAGTTTTATAGTATTGTATGCGTTAGTAGTAAAAATTAGACATCTTATGAATCAATGTGTTGCACATCCAGGTTTAGTCACCGATCTCTGCGAATTCTCGCCGGTGTTCTTGTGGTTTTGTGTACGGTCTTGCTATTACATTTCCGACCCATATTTATAATCGATGTGAATCAGTATCCCATTTACGTCTATCAATTAAAGTAAGTGAAACTCTACTTTTGACATCCGCATAGGAGATCGGAAGTTATTCACCTCAAATTTTAACGTTGCTCGCGATTTAAAAATATCTGATGTGGGCAACACATGACTTTCCTTATATAATGCAATTAATTTACTACTTTTACAGTAAAAAAAATAAGTTTTTCTTATAGTATATACTTACATTCTTTCCAAGATATTGAATTTTCGACAATTGGTCGTCATTTTCATTAGCGTCATTTTTATCCATTTGGCAAGATTTTCGTTAATTTGGCAACATTTCAAAAAGTCGCCAAGTTGGCGACATTCCGCCAAATTCACCGCCAAAATCTCGCCAAGCGTTATGGACGAAGAAATAAATTATTCTTACAGCAGATAAATGACAATTGGCGTTCACATACAAAACTATTACTCAAAGTATCTTTTTTCATGAATGGAACGAGCTAGATCCAAGAGAATGATGCACCAAATTTATCGCATGGTATTACACATGAAAAGTGAACATGTTTCTCAATAGGAAATATTTTTATTTTTTATTTAATATAATTCTTTGATAATTTTTTGAAAAATTTGCAATTTCTCAAGAACGGTTCATGTTAGCGTTCTAAAATTTATGTCAATCGTTTTCTAATGAAAAATTACATAAGAAATGTCTATTTGCGTAACTTTATTAGAGGTTTTAATTTTTTGACGATTTTTTCAAAATTTGATTCGAAAATTTAGGGGGGTTCTGAACATCCGATTGCGTATAAAAACAATAGGCTTTCAGTGTTTATGGATTGTGATTTTTGTACCAAATTTCGTTCGAATCGGACCATTCGTCCGTCAGTTATCGTCTCCACAGACTCACTGACACACACACACACACACACACACATACTTTCACGCACACACACATACTTTCACGCACACACACAAACATCACTTCAAAAATGTTTGATTCGTGATCAGGGATGCTTGAAACGTGCTCTGCCGTCGAAAACTCGAATTCGAATTTTCGACCCCGTCACAATGCTTTCCTGATATATTATGTATATAAGAAAAGTAATATAAAATTTCGCTCGAATAAAAAAATTCAATCCAGTTCTAGATTGTTTTATAACAAAGCCGGATGGAATATTTCGTGAAAATCCGTTAATATTTGTGACAGTTATTGTGTACACAAGAAATCGACCAGTGACATACAGACAGACAGACTGACTAACTGACTGACAGACAGACGGATATCACTCCAAAAATAATCAAAATGTGTTCAGGAGGTCTAAAAATATATATTGGCATCAAAATCTCGAATTCAAAAATTTTCTTGGGAATAATACTTCCTCTATACTATACATAGTATAAAAAAGTAAAAATTCACTAAATGAATTTAATGCCTAAGTATATGAATGTGTGTTTTAATGTATATGAATTAAATTAATCAACCTTGAATCGTGAACAATTCGATCGTGAATTCGATTCGAATCGTGAACAATCGTGAACATTCTCGATATAACAAATTTTCTACCAGATACAAGTTCCTTATAGAAATTTCTACAGAGAGTATATAAAAGGATTCATCACACAGAAAGCAGTTGACGTGATACGAGCTACATTGAACTGTGACATACGCCAATGTTTTGAGAATAGTAGATGCTGTCTTGTGACTTCCGTCTGTGGGACATATGAGAATATAAATGAAAAATATCACCTAATTAGTTTTGGATAGAACGCGGGTGGTTGTTGTTGAGACCCAGACCGTCCGACCTACCAGAAAGGTGTAAGGTAACCGTTTGGGCGGCCGGGAAATGCCACCCAATTTAGACCGGAACCCAGTGGGGGAGGCATCCACAGGGACCGTTCTTCCCCTACAACCAACCTCTCGGAAGGACTTACGGACCCACATGTTTAACGTGATCATACTCCGCATGAACACGGCGGCAGTTGTGGCAGCGTGCAAATCCAGCGCGCAAACCACCGAGCTACCGCGCCCGAAATATGCCAACAGCACGCAGTGTTCCCAGGTGGTCACCCACCCAAGTACTAACCGCGCCCGATGCTGCTTGACTTCGGTGATCTAACGAGAACCGGTGTTTTCAGCACGGTAGGGCCGTTGGCCGCGGATAGAACGCGGGTTGGAAAAGTAAAATACACAGAGCCTCATGTGACATAATTTTTCAAACATTTTTTAAACGAAGTTGAAATTCACCAATTTTTTCGAAAATTTTAGAAAATATTCAAATTATCACGTAAAATGTATAAAACATTTTTCAGAAAAATATGTTGGGTAGTTTTTAAATAAAAATTGAAATAATAATTACATCCATGTTATATGAAGAAATCGCACGTGACTCATTGCAAAATGAAATACTGCATCCATTTTATTTTCGCTGTGTAAAAGTCGTGAATTTTAGAGACCGTTTAAATTTATATTTAGTGTTGGAACCGTCCTAAAACGTATCGGCTGTATATCTAAATTCTGAGAAAACGCAATTACAATATTTTTTATTTTAAATGATCAATAAACTTTGATTATTTCTACAACGAAACCTAATTTTAACGTATACAGAATGTAAACACAACGAAGTCTAATTTCTATAGCATGCAAAATGTAAACAAATCAAACGATTTTCTTAAGAACAATAAAATTGTAAGATGAATTGTATAAGAATTGCTGAATTTTTATCACGTAAAATTATTTAGCTCTGGAGTCTCAAATATAAGTTATATGAATAAAATATTCGTTGATTTTACATAGAGAAGCTGACGATTAATAGCATTGCCTTTTTTGATGACGTTTTAAGTTTCTAAGTATAATAAATTATTGTAGTACCATGATAATTTTAAAAAATTGCAGTGCTGAATATATTGAATTTTAGAGATGTTTAAGTAACATTGAATTTCAGCTGGCAACTGTTTCATAATCAATGCTTTATGCATGATTAATCTTTCGTATTTTTAATTGTATTAAATGCTATTTAATGTGATTGTATTAAATGGCTTTGTAGGAAGATTTTATTATATAGCATTGTAGGAACACTTTTCTAAGGAATGTCGTACAAAGTTTGTACTATATAGCATTATAGAACGATTTTGAATATTATTATGAAAAAGAAATGACATCATACTTTAAATATGAAACAGCTTTTGAAAACTCTTTGCATGTTCAAGGTACAAATTATGCAATTATTTTCTATCCAGATTAATAATTGATTGTTTTAAGAATGCCTTTATTTTACAGTATGCAGAACTTTATCATTCTCAAAATATAATATATTCCAAGTAGAATTTTTTTTTTTAAATATCCTCTTCTATTATGCACTTTTTCCTAAAATATTTTTACAACAGTTGTGATTTGTTTAATAAATACATATTCATTGTGAAAAAAAAAATACTATTTATCCCCTTCCAACTAATTCATAAAAGGAACTCTAAATAAGACAGAAGCCGAACCCCCGAGAGAAAGAACCTTCCCCTCCCCACTACTCCCTTGTGTTTCCGAATCTCGCTTCCCCTCCAACACCCCCCATCTTTTTCCCTTGTAAAAAGTATTCTTCAAGATAATCCCTACTGTCTGGAAAAAAAATCCCCACAGGCAAAAAGATGATATAAAAAATCAACACAAAATAGCGTTTGATGTTAGTGGAGAAAAAATTGTAAGCTAAGACGCATATAGTAAAAAAGAAAAGGGAAAAAACGCCACCCCCTTTACATGTATCTCATCAAGATGTTCAGGAAAATGCCCGGGGTAAAGCGAACGAAAAAAATATATTTATATACATTTAAAAAGGGTGAAAAAAATCCCTTTTTGATCATAAACTGGGGTGTTTCGGAAAAGGGTGGGGTTATTATAATTTAAGACAGGGGAAAAACTGTGCCTGCCTAATTGCAATTTGCATTTTGTAATCATACAGTAATAGATAATCCCTGCTTAGGAGTTGTTTTTTAAATAGCAATTTTTTCAGATGCGCCTGTTCGTCAGGGGATCTTAGAAAAGTGGATTTTCTTCTCACAATTTTTTTTTCTCTGCTTGTGAGGGGTGGTTCTTTTTAATTTTTTTTACCCTCTGCGGCCGTTTTTTTTTTTCTGGATGAAATAAAATTATCGATTGAATTTTTTTTCAAGTAATGAACGTAGAATTTTAAAGAAGAAAAAAAATATATCTGTTTTTTTGTTGATAACCTTTCATGTGTTGAAAACTTCTGGAAAGGGGAAAAAATAATTCGTTAAGAATGAGAGGCTTTCGTTTTCATAAAATA
This sequence comes from Amaurobius ferox, assembly GCA_951213105.1. NCBI lineage: Eukaryota > Metazoa > Arthropoda > Arachnida > Araneae > Amaurobiidae > Amaurobius > Amaurobius ferox. The sequence continues at coordinate 81,760,868 of OX578150.1, forward strand.
ACTTTAATGGAAGTCCGAAATAAAATGACTTAAATTTCAAGGAAATTTTTAATTTATGCCATTCAAAGAGAAATGGGTGATATTTTGAAGTTTACATTTGAAGTGCAGGGTCTTCCTTTGGGCTTTCAAATGTATCTTAAACGCACAATGACATTTAGATGGTACCTTCAGTTTCGTTAGTTTTAATGGAAAGATGACATAAAATAATTCCCCCACTTACGCAAAGTCACTTGAAATCGAATATTCTTGTTTTGTTTTTAGAGTCATATCTTTTCTTATCGCAGTCTTTTGAAACCTAAGATAAGCAAATTAATCTTTGGAGATAAACTAAATATTATTCCCAGCAATAACGGGCATGAAAAAATTGAACCATTCAAAAAGAAATGAGTGAAATTTACATTTTGAAGTTTACATTTGTAGTGGAGGATCTTTCTTTGGGTTTGAAACAGCTCTTTAACACACAATAACGTTTAAATGGTACTTTCGTTTTCGTAGAATAGTTTTAATGAAAATATGACGTAAAATCATTCCCCCACTTACGCAAAGTCACTTAAACTCGAATATTCTTGTTTTGCATTTAGAGCCATATACTTTTTATCGAAATCTTTTGAAACCTGAGATACGCAAATTGATCGTTGGGGATAGACTAAATATTATTTTTTTTCCCAGCAATAACGGACATGAACAAATTGTGCCATTCAAAGAGAAATGGGTGAAGTTTATATTTTGAATATAGTTCACATTTGAAGTGGAGGATCTTCCTTTAAGCTTTGAAACAGCTCTTTAACACACAATGACGTTCAGATGGTACTTTCGTTTTCGTAGAATAGTTTTAATGGAAAGATGACGTAAAATATTTCCCCCACTCACGCAAAATCACTTGAACTCGAATATTTTTGTTCTGTATTTAGAGCCATATCTTTTCTTATTGCAGTCTTTTGAAATCTGAGATAAGCAAAGATATCACTGAAGGTACACGAAATGTTCTCCGCAATAACGGGCGTGAAAAAATTGATGTCTTTTTTTAACCATCTCTCAATTTATTGAGACTGCAATCTGAGATTAAATTTATACTCTTTTTATAGAACCCAATACGTTATTTCATATTTTTTTTTCTTCACTTGGGTGGAGTGACGGGGTCCAAAGGGGTCCCGGACCCCTCAATATTATTTGATATTTGAGGGAGGGAAAGATACGAAAAACTGAGGGAGAAGAAGATATGAAAAAATACGGGAAAATAAGATATGTAGGGAGGTCCATAGCGTGAGTTCATAATTTGTATGGCACATACTATTGTAGGGTATTATGCCGCCAGTTGTCACATTATTATAAACAGAAATCAAACTTTTTCTTCGCCATTCACAATACACATCCATCTTTTGACTAACGATAGAAAAATTATGTAGGCAAACAATAATTTACATTTTAATGCTCATCAAAATAAAATTTGAAAATATGCCCTACTGAAGGTCGGTGGTCTTAAATATTTGCGTTAGTTGTCCTGTGTATTTCTGATGCGGGTTTTCCTGTAATTATTTGTTCTAGATAAATTTTATTTGCTTCATGTATATATTTTGAAACTTGTTGTAGAAGGAACAAGAAAGATCAATCATGCATAAAACATTGATTATGAAACACTTTCCAACATCAATGCAATTTTATTTAAACATCTCTAAAATGCAATACATTCCTCGGTAATATTTTAAAAATTATCACAATACTACATTAATTTATTATATTTGAAAACTTAAACCTTCATCGTAAAAAATGAACTTCATTCAAATGACGGCATTGAAATATAAATTGCCTTGTTTAAACATCTCTAAAATGCGATACATTCCTCCGTAATATTTTTAAAATTATCATATTACTACAATAATTTATTATATTTGAAAACTTCATCGAAAACAATTGAAATTTATTCAAATGACGTCATCGAACTATAACACGCCAGGCTCTCTCTATAAAAGCAGCATTTCATTCATCAACATTTTTCCATTCATTTCTTTCATCACAATACTATAATAATTTATTTTATTTAAAAACTTAAGACCAAGGAGGTACAAGTAATTAAACTCTATGCTTAAAACTTCATCCAAAAAGTCGTCCTTCTTTCTGTAAAATCAATGAATATTTCATTCATATCAGCTATCAGACTCCATGAGCTAAATAATTTTGCGTTAACGAAATGCAGCAATTCTTATACAACTCATTCTACATATTTTGTTGTTTACATTTTCCATAAGTGAAAACTAAGCTTCGTTGTAGAAATAATCAAATTTGGTTGATCATTTAAACTCAAATATATTGTAATTGCGTTGGTTCAGTATGCAGATGCACAGAATTTAAGCAAAAATAAAGCGATTTTAGGGCGGATACAACACTAAATACGAATCAAAAAGAACTTTAAAAATCACGATTTTGACACATGACGGATGCCATATTTTATTTTTAAGTGGGTCACGTGATCTCTTCATATAGTGGTCAAGTGATGGCTTCATATAAAGGGTGAAATTATTATTTTAATTTTTATTTAAAAAACTACTGAATATATTTTTCTGAAATTTTTTTTATATATTTTATGGAATAATTTGAATATTACCTAAAATTTTTGAAGCAATTTGTGAATTTCAAATCCGCTTAAAAAATGTTTGAAAAATTAGGTCCCATAGGGTTCAATGTATTTCATTTTTTCAATCCGGGTTCAATCCAAAAATAATTGGGTGATATTATTCATTTATATTCCTGTAGATCCCACAGACCGTCTGAACAACATACTCAAATTTCATCTTGATAAAGTCGTTTTTACTGCAGTTATCGTGCTAACGGACGGACAGACAGACAGACAGACAGACAAGACAGACATGACAGACAGACAGACAGAATGAACAAAGCCATAAACACTTTTCAACTTTGTTGTAAAGAGTTAATAAAAAGATGTATTCCGTTATAAGCAAGTTTCAATAAAATGGAAAAGAAAAAAAAATAAAAGAAAATTACGCACGAGATGAAAATAAAAATTGCTTTTAAGGAACTGGAAAAAGCAATTATATTAGTGCTTTCAGAGTTATGTCCAGCTGCTAAAGTTATATTCATCAATCTATTGGATCATGATTGTGACAGTTATTACACACAAACAGTCAGTGGGGCCAACGGCCGTACCGTGCTGAAAACACCGGTTCTCGTTAGATCACCGAAGTCAAGCAGCATCGGGCGCGGTTAGTACTTGGTGGGTGACCACCTCGGAACGCCGCGTGCTGTTGGCCATCTCGGGTGCGGTATCCCCGTGGTTTGCGCGCTAGATTTGCACGCTGCCACAAATGCCGCCGTGTTCATGCGGAGTACGATCACGTTAAACATGTGGGTCCGTAAGTCCTTCTGAGAGGTTGGTGGTAGGGGAAGGAGGGTACGGTCCCTGTGGATGCCTCCCCCACTGGGTTCCGGTCTAAATTGGGTGGCACTTCCCGGCCGTCCATACTGTTACCTTACACCTTTCTGGTAGGTCGGACGGTCTGGGTCTCAACAACAACAACACAAACAGTCAGTGTCTCTTTCAGGCATTCATCCGGGGGGGTGGCTTAGTCCCCCCGGAAACATTTTATGCTAACTTTGTTTCTATTTATGTGACAGCATATGGATATATTTATATAGGGCAAAAGAAAACGTGGCCCCTAAAATTTCATTCGTCTTCCTGGCTAGAAAGTCCTAAAGAAAACGCTGCATACAGTTGATTTATACCTGACGTACAAATGGGTTGAACCCATTTGTACACTACTTCTACACATACGCTTGTGGCACGTAATTCATACGCCTTTCAAACGGTTATTGAAATAACTTTCTTCACAGACCAGGCAGTAGGGAATCATCATCCTTTTCTTCGTGATTAGCACCTTCCCAACGTTTCACCTTTCTTTTCTTCGATGCATTATCGAATTTAGTAGAAGCAACCTTTCATATAAGTAACTAGCAACATACCCGTTCTTCGTACGGAGTATATAATATAAAGAAACTTATAATTCACAATCATGTGCAAATTATGTTAAAATATTAAATTTATTGCTCCTAAAGAGAAGTTTAGGAATATCTGTTCTGACTATGCAAAATTATCTTCACGGGCATATCTGAAGAATAAGACATCATAGCCCCTTTTCTACACGAATTTACAAAAAAAAAAGGAATTCAATCAATATATGCAACCACGTACTACTCATATTGTCGCAGATCAGAAAATATGCCAGTGTGTTAGTAGAAAATTACCCGTATTACAATATGAGTTATATTACCCGTATTACAAATATTTGCCAAAATAAAAGAGATGACGCAATAAATTGAAAATATCAATAATCCCCGTACTCTTTATATCAGAAAATCGTAATTGATTCCAATATATGTCTATATATATCAAAACATACGCCAATATACCTGTACTGCTTATATTCTCGTAGATTATAAGATATACCCGTGTATTTGTAGAAGATTACTCGTACAACGTACAATATATGAGTTTAAACAATTTTTATCCTAATAAAACAATTGCATAATAACTTGAAAATATCAATAATCCCTGAATCAAAAATCCCCGAAAATATCAATAATAATAACGTTTAAACCTGAAGACCGTAATTAATATTATCCAGTCAAAAATACTATAAGGAAAATCATATCGTTCTTTTCTAAAATATATTTTTATACCCATTTATTTATTATTCAAATCGAAAAAATAATAATTAAAATTAACAAACAGATTTAATTTAATTGCTTTTTTGAGCAACATGATATAAGATAGAATCTTCCTCATAAACTGCGAAATAAAATAACCATTTTGATTTCTTTATACTTTTCATTGTTCAGTAAAAGCTTGTGGAAAATATAAACCATCGAGATAGATTTACCATTTAAACCCTGTTTCAAACAATTCATGTTTTCAGAAAGTGACTAATTAGCGCAAAAAATCTCCCATCAAACTCAGAGATAAAGTTTTAATTCACTTACAAACGATTTTCAAGCTTTTCGTTTGGATAAACCACGGAGTTAGAGAGTAGAACTCCTAGGAAAAAGTTTCGTTTTTCATTAATATCTCGACAACTCCTGGTCTTAGATACTCGAAACTTGGACTATATTTATGGGGGACTATTTAAAGGCTATCTACAAAATTTCATCAAATTCGGTTGAGCCGTTCTCACGTGATGACGGGACAAACAGACAAACAGACAGACAGACAGATTTTCAATTTTATTTATATAGATATACACTTTGTACAAAGGATAAGGAAAACTAGAGCCACGTAAATAAGCACAAATAACACAATAATGCAACACACAGCTGTTTCGAAGATACGTTGGATCCCCTTCATCGCAAGGAAACCAACAAACCTGAAGTCCTGAAATGGTCGGTGAATCACTGCTGCTTCCTTTCACGTCTATTCCTTATTTGGACTTCGGGTTTGTTGGTTCTCTTGCAGTAATAAAGAAGATTCAGCGTATCATCGAAACAGTTGTATCCAGCATTGTGTTATTTGTGCTTATTACATTCTCTGTAATACACACATGGTAATTTTTTATTATTATTAGAACCCAGATCATGCAATTCAACTATTAAGTATTGCGTAATCAAAGCATGGTCGGTAAAGGATATCTCCAGATTGAAGGTACCCAGCCATAATACAATAGTATGGTCCTCGTCCTGTTTACATATTAAAGTAAAATGATCTTTACAGGTACGCCCAACTCGGTACAGTTGGGGAAAAGGTTATTGTGAATGACAAAATTGTTGGGGGGAAAACCTATAAATTTGAATATGAAAATGCAAATAACTAAAGGATAATTTGGAAAAAGAATTTTGAAATAAAATACTGAATGAAAAAAGATAAATAAATAATAAATAAATAAATAACAAGAAAGATCAATCATGCATAAAGCATTGATTATGACACACTTTCCAACTTCTTTCCCGGCCGTCCAAATAGTTGCTCAAGTCCTCAGGATGAGTCGGACGGTCTGGATCTTCAACACTTTCCAACTTCAATGCAATTTCATTTAAACATCTCTAAAGTGCGATACATTCCTCGATAATATTTAAAAAATTACCACAATACTACTACATTAAGTTATTGTATTTGAAAACTCAAAACTTCATCGAAAAAAATGAACTTCATTCAAATGACGGCATTAAAATATAAACTGCCTGGTTTAAACGTCTTTAAAATGCGATACATTCCTCGGTAATATTTTTAAAATTGCTATAATACTACAATAATTTATTATATTTGAAAACTTCATCGAAAACAAATGAACTTTATTCAAATGAAGTTTTCGAAATACAAATCGGCTCTTATGAAAAAGCAGCATTTCATTCATTCATAAACATTTTTCCAATTCTTTCATTTATCACAATACTATAATAATTTATTTTATTTAAAAACTTAAGACCATGGAGGTACAAGTAATTTAACTCTATGCTTAAAACTTCATCGAAAAAATTGTCCTTCTCTCTATAAAATCAATGAATATTTCATTCATATCAGCTAACATTGCAGACTCCATGAGCTAAATAATTTTGCGTTAAAGAAATGCAGCAATTCTTATACAACTCATTCTACATATTTTGCTGTTTACATTTTCCATAAGTGAAAATTAGGCTTCGCTGTAGAAATAATCAAAGTTGGATGATCATTTAAACTCAAATATATTGTAATTGCGTTGTTTCAGTATGTAGATACACAGAACTTAAGCAAAAATAAAACAGTTTTAGGACGGATACAACACTAAATGTGAATTAAAAAGAACTTTAAAAATCACGATTTTGACACAAAATGCATGCCATATTCTATTTTGAAGTGGGTCACGTGATCTCTTCATATAATGGTCACGTGATCCCTTCATATAAAAGGTGTAATTATTATTTCAATTTTTATTTAAAAAACTACTGAATATATTTTGCTGAAATTTTTTTATATTTTTTCTGAGATAATTTGAATATTTTCTAAAACTTTCGAAGCAATTTGTGAATTTTAAATCCGCTTAAAAAATGTTTAAAAAATTAGGTCCCATAGGGTTCAATGTATTACATTTTTTCAACCCGGGGTCAATCCAAAACTAATTGAGTGATATTATTCATTTATATTCCCATAGGTTCCACAGACCGTCTGAACAACATACTAAAATTTCATTTTGTTAAAGTCATTTTTACGGCAGTTATCGTGCTAACGGACACACAGACAGACAAACAGAATGAACAAAGACATAAACGCTTTTCAACTTTGTTGTAAAGTGTTAAAAAATGAACAGAAAAATCGTTGTTTAGAAAAATTTAGAATAAAAAATTTAAATAAAAGAAGAAATTTAGAGGAATAAAAAGATCAAAATAAAAATAATTAGATACCGTGTACATGATTGTAATACATGGTAATGTATAGGGAAAGTATTGGAATAGTGCCAAAAATCGCAACTCAAGTTTTCGACGGATCTACACGTTTTGGGACCTCTAGAACAAGAAAAAACAAGAAAGATCTGTGGCGATTGTGCGTCGCCGTGGTCCCGAACCAGGGACCTGATGCATCGTAGACCGACATTATAATCACTGAGCAAAAGCTAGCTCTTCCTCTGTTTTTATAATTCGGTTACTGGCTCGTGAGGCATCTTTGATAGATGTCTTTGCTGCCGCACACTCCCCTCGCTGATGAGGAGGCCGAGAGGCGTGTCGCCTCGGCGTGACGTCAGGGCCGGGAGGCGTGTTGCCTCGGCGTGACGGGCAGTCGTGGTCAACCAGGAAGGGAGTGTCAAGGCTTCTGACTCCTTTTTGGTGCTGCCATCTCGTGCTGAGAGGCGAAGTCGTTGGGAAGGAAGGTTGCGCTTTTTTCAAACGTCCAGTCATCATTGTGGCGATTGAAATCACCTCCGGGTCACCATTGTGGCGATTGAGCGTCGCCGTGGTCCCGAACCAGGGACCTGATGCTTCGTAGACCGACATTATAATCACTGAGCAAAAGCTAGCTCCTTTTCTGTTCTTATAATTCGGGTATTGGCGGTGTGGCATCTTTGATAGATGTCTTTGCTGCCGCAGATCAATCATGCTTAAAGCATTGATTATGAAACACTTTCCAACTTCAATGCAATTTTATTTAAACAAGTCTAAAATGCAATACATACCTCGGTAATATTTTGAAACTTATCACAATACTGCATTAATTTATTATATTTGAAAACTTAAACCTTCATCGAAAAAAATGAACTTCATTCAAATGACGGCATTGAAATATAAATTGCCTGGTTTAAACATCTCTAAAATGTTATACATTCCTCGGTAATAGTTTTAGAATTATCATAATACTACGATAATTTATTATATTTGAAAACTTCATCGAAAACAACTGAAATTAATTCAAATGACGTCATAGAAAAAATAACACGCCTGGATCTCTCTATAAAAACAGGATTTCATTCATAACTTTCTCCAATTCATTTCATTCATCACAATACTATAATAATTTATTTTATTTAAACATTTTGTTTAAGACCATGGAGCTACAAAAAATAAAACTCTATGCTTGAAACTTCATCGAAAAAAATCGTCCTTCTCTTTATGAAATCAATTAATATTTCATTCATATCAGCCATGCAGACTCCATGGACTAAATTATTTTGTGTTAAAAAAATACAGGAATTCTAATACAACTCATTCTATATATTTTGCTGTTTACATTTTACATAGATGAAAAATAGGCTTCGTTGTAGAAATAATCAAATTTAGATGAGCATTTAAACTCAAATATATTGTCATTGCGTTGTTTCAGTATGTAGATGCACAGAATTTAAGCAAAAATAAAGTAGTTTTAGGACGGATACAACACTCAATATGAATTAAAAAGAACTTAAAAAAATCACGATTTTAAAACAAGATGGATGCCATATATCATTTCGAAGTGGGTCATGTGATCGTTTCATATCATGGTCACGTGATCGTTTCATATAAGAGGTGTAATTATTATTTTAATTTTTATTTAAAAAACTACTGAATATATTTCGCTGAATTTTTTTTTATAGATTTTATGGAACAATTTGAATATTACCTA